>JAWLRI010000379.1:1153159-1240502 GCA_034781795.1 Crypturellus tataupa | reverse complement strand
TGCCCCCATCTTGGCCTTGCCACATTATTTTAGCAGTGGGATGATTCCACTGCTGTGTCCATTGCCTCATTGAAACTGTCCAAATCCCCTTGTATAGAAGTGGTTTGTGAGGGAGAAACTGATTTAAAGGAAGCTACCAACTCTTTTTATGCTGACTGTTGTACTGACTCTTTGACCTGGTTTACTGGAGATGCTTGACAGATATATTTTCCTACAAAAAAAAGCAAAACAGAACCTTTCAACATGATCTCACTTTGGGAGAATAATCAGCATAACAAATTTCAGCAGGATCATTTCTTTCTTGACCATAACTGAGAGAAATATTTTAGAATATATTCCTTTGAGAAAAAAAAAATGTGATTGTTGTTATTTTTTGTTATGCATTTTATTTTTTGGTATATTTTAATCTTGACTCCTGATAAACTTTTCATGAACCAAATAAAATTTTAAACAGAAAAATTGCAATAAGAAACAGACCAAAGACCATTTTTCAAAAGTGTTGTTTTGTATGAAACTTTGGAGAGAAAATTTTGCAATTTTCAAATTTGCTGTGGAATTGAATTTCCAAATTTGAACAAGCATTCCTGCTTCATCTTAGGATAGACTGATGTTTAAAGGATCCCTGATAATCCAAGTTGAATTTAATCTGATGACATAGTAATGAAAGCTTTGAATTCCTGAACCCTGCAACTGCCTGTTAGCAGCTCTTTAAACTCACTACATATGCACAGATACTGATCTGCTTATTACTGCAGAAATTCTAAACATAAACATTATTAAGAAACCTTATTTTAGTCACCAAGAAGAGGGAAACATTAAAACACTATATAGCTTCTCTTTGTCTTCTATTACACATGTGAGAACAGAGTTAGACATAACAGCCTCTAACACTCTCTGGGAAAAAAATAAATCCATTTAGGACAAAATGACAAGAAATTATCCCAACAATGTAGATTGCATGGTTATAGGAAAAGGTAGCTGAGAGAGAGAGATGGAAGAAGAAACATCACAACTGAGAGAGAAAAAGAAACAAAGAAGTGTGGCAGAGCCACATAAGTGCTTTTCTCAAGAAGTGGATTTTTTTTTCTCAGAAGGTTATCAGACAAACATCTTTACATTCTTCTTTGACTCTATCGGTCGGAGAAGAGCTGAGGTAATGAACAGTCCCTTCGTACTATGGGAAATAAAAAACCCTCCTGCATATAAGCAGTTTTGAACTACCAGATGTTCCCTTTGGGCTCTCTTTCCTACAGTGTTTGAAGCCAAGAACAAATACGTTGCTTACGTAGACTACATGCCCGCTTTCTCTGGCTGGTTTAAACCTCTTCATGTGACCGCCTCTCCTCTTTCAGAAGAGGTAACAGGTTTAGTTCTGGATTGATTGCGCTCTGCAGCCTCATTTCCATTTGTGTCCAGCCAGGAACGGGACGCTGAAATATCATTGTTTCCACTATTGCAGGCTGAATTTTTTCATGCCTCACGCTGCCTTAGTGGGCTTCGCCCCGAGCGCGCGACTCAGCTGGCAGTGAAAAACAGGAAGCGTTTTGGCACACGTTTTCCCTTTTGTGGGGCGAGGGAGGAAGCAGACATGAGCTCTGGCTCAGCAGCCACACAATGAAAAGGGGAAAAAGGCTGCCTGGCCCTTGGCACGGCGTGAGGCCAGCCGGGTCACTGCGCGGGGCTGCCGCTACTGAGGGGCCGCTACCTGGTTTGGATCGCAGACATATCGGAAAGGTCCGCATTAAAATCCGCTGTACGTGGACGCCCAGGCTCTGAGCCAGTGAAGTCGAAGGAATTCTGTTCTCCAGTTTCCACGGATTCTAGATTGAGCCCTAACTGTTGCCTTCTAGCAAGCAAGGCGGCTCCAGTTAAGTGGCTATAACAACTGCCATGTGGAGACTGATGCTATATCTGGTATTAAGACGGTCTTTAAATGCCTCTTTACGTAGCATCTTTAAAAAATATCGGCATCTGTATTTACACCAAACCACCTGTACCGTGTTATTTACAAGTACAGCTATCCCGGACTTGAAAAAAAATGGGTATTTTAATGGTGATAATTCCAAGTAAGAGGGTCTATTTCACTCAACTGTTGGCAAACATAGGATTTAATTTCCCCAGCTGTCTCGATGCTTTCCAAGTCTTCTTCACAGTTGTGTCTGAAAGCCCCAGTTGTTAATATATCTTCATCCTTCCCTCCGATACAAGATCATTTTTAGTTCTATTTAATAAGCAAAGACCCGAGTTTAGAAACATTGAGGTCATAATTCTCAGTTGCATGCAAAGGATGACTGGCATAGCTAGGGAAGTGACGGCTAAGTTGTCTACCTGTTCCAGTTTCTGAGGCTTATATTAATGAGTTTCTGGCAAAATACCGAAGGTTGCAGGAGGGTTTCTCTTGCTCCTTAGCAACACAATAGCTGGCCAGCAATTTTCTGGCAGAAGATGCTGATGTGACAGAACTGAAACGTTTTGGGGAAGAGCATCTATTTTGTTAAAATTTCCAACAACTGTTCTTCATTTTAGAAATTAACTTAATAAAAACATCTTAAATGTAACAGTCAAAATAACAATGAGGAAATGAAGTGCTTGAGCTGCTCTTTTGTATTCTTATTTCTTCAGATTTTTTGCCTTAATGAGAGTTTCAACAATTTCTTCTGATTTGGAAAAAAGGGGGAAAGTCTTGTAAGTTTTCTAAAATATAACGTTTGTTACAATGATCCAAAATGGATTTATTCAGAAGTTAGCATTTAAAATGCATCCATGAGAAGAAGAGCTGTATGTCTTCTAAACCAGATTAATTGATTGGGAAAACATCTAGGAAAACGCCATTTAAATGGATCACTGTGTTAAACAAGTTCCTTTCCAGGGCTATATTCAGCTATACAAAACATCAGAAAAGAAAAGTGCCATTGAGCTGTATTGTCAGATCCTCCTCATCTACACATGTTCGCATTCACCGTCTTAGAAAATCATGCCTTTTTCATCAAACAAAAGCTTTCAGGTATGTGCACATATACAAAGTAATCTCCACCACTACCTGAGCAAATGGATGAAAGAAAGAGCTTCCCCTGTCGCCTATGTTATTAACTGAACATAAAATATCACAGAATCACAGGATGGTTGAGGTGGGAAGGGACCCCTAGAGATCGTCTGGTCCAACCCCCCTGCTCCAGCAGGACACCCAGAGCACGGGGCACAGGGTGGCATCCAGGCGGGTTTGGAAGTTCTCCAGAGAAGGAGACTCCACAGCCTCTGTGGGCAGCCTGTCCCAGGGCTCTGTCACCCTCACAGGGAAGAAGTTCTTCCTCACATGGAGGTGGAACTGCCTGTGTTTCAATTTATACCCATTACCCCTTGTCCTATCACTGGCCACCACCGAATAGAGTTTGTCCCCACCCTCCCTACATTCTCCCCTCAGGTGCTTATACATATTGATCAGTTCTCCTCTCAGTCTTCTCTTCTCCAGGCTAAACAAGCCCAGCTCACTTAGTCTTTCCGCATGTGATAGATGCTAAGTCCCTTAATCATCTTTGTGGCTCTCCGCTGGCTCCGCTAGAAGCTCCACATCCCTCTTGTCCTGGGGAGCCCAGAACTGCCTCCAGTACTCCAGGTGCGGCCTCACCAGAGCTGAGCAGAGGGGCAGGATCCCCTCCCTCGACCTGCTGGCAACGCTCCTCCTCATGCAGGCCAGGATCCCATTGGCCTTCTTGGCCATGAGGGCACATTGCTGCCTCATGGTTAACCTGTTGTCAACCAGGACCCCCAAATGGTCCTCCTCCATGGAGCTGTTTTCCAGCAGGGTAACCCCTAATCTGTGCTGGTGCCTGGGGTTGTTCATCCCCAGGTGCAGGACTTGTCCTTGTTGAACCTCATGAGGTTTCTCTCTGGCCAGCTCTCCAACCTGTCTAGGTCCTGCTGAATGGCAGCACAGCCCTTCGGAGTGTCAGCCACTCCTGCCAGTTTGGTATCATCTGCAAACCCTTCCTTACCAGAGATATTTATATCCTCTTTGGTCTACAAGCTTTTCTAAAGAAGGAAAAGGTCCTATTCAATATAGGGCTTCTCTCAGCCCCTGCTGCTGACAGAATGGAAGTTCTTTCTTCTTCTGGGCTTATGATCTACATTTCATTCTGTCTGCCAGAACAGAATTCATGAGGACAAAATCAGTGCTGAATAGGATCATTTTTCCCAAACAGGAAAAATGACACTATTGAAAGAGGGCAAGGCGAAATATTTACTTTTTTTCATTAGGGGCAGAGTATAGCTGTCTCTACCAATGGCCAAAATTCTGGAGCTACTGCTATAGGGACACTTTACAAGGATAGCTTTACAAGAATTTACTGATGCTAAGCGCAGGCAAGGTTCATCTCTTTCTATTCAAAGACATCCTTTCTGATAGAGTATAATGGACAGCACTTGTCTGAGGTGGTATCACACTATCCACAGATTATTCCCATTTACTGAACAGAATCTGCATAATGAGATTTGACAGCATTTTTCTGAGAGGTAGAGGGAGAAGTAATTAAAAAAAAAACACAAACAAACAAAAATGCCACTGAGTAATGCCCATCAGACACACTGCTCAGATTAACTCCTAAATCTCATGGAAAAATCTCCATCTTTCCCTCTAAAGTGGTCATTGTACATTTCTTCTAAGTGCAAAGATTGAATGGCCATCAAGAACTGTTTGGTGCTTTCTTAGTGTAAACAAAATATGAAAATATTTCTATAGTAATGATATCAGTCATCAGTATATGCCCAAATATCTTATAAAGGAGTCCATATCTCCATCCTGCAAGTGGGAAAACAGAGGACTGACTGACTCATGTCCATCCAGCAGCAAGGCCTGGAGAGTCTTATGCCCGAATTTCTACCTGAGGGCTCCGTTCATAAACCCCAAAGTAGAAAGAATATTTCGGAGAACAAATTCCAACTCTTTTTTTCCACATCATAGCAATTATTTCCTAAAAAAAGTATCTATCAACAGAAAATAAGACAGGTGGATGAATGATGGAAAGACTGCAAGTGATCACCTTAAATGGAAAATACAAGCAATGTAAGTAGTCTGCTCATGTGTCATTCACATGAGTCTATACAAGCCACTTTTGCAAGAGCCTGTAGTTCTGCTTTATACAACTGTTTGAGACTCAAATCCTGTTGGATTCTGCCCACAGACTTGTCATCTCTGGAAACTCCACCTTATGCAAAGTGCAAAAAGTGGCCCTTTGAGGTCTAGGCAAACATATGGAACGTGAAAAAGGCAAGAGTGATCTGGGAAGCAGGGAGAGAGAGCAGGAGAGAAACACAGAAAGACAGAAAGAAAAAAGAGAAAAAGAAATTTAATAGAAGGGATACCATGCAATGGAGAAGGGAAGAGTCACAGAAAGAGAAGGAGAAAAGCCTAGATAAGGAAATTTGTTTTTAATTATGTTTATTGTAGTTCTTCATGCACAAAATTACAAAGTGAAAACAATATAAACAACTCTGCTGCAGGCATGGTAGGAAACAATCCATAAAGCAAGAAAACATTATACGGGAGCTTGTAGTGCATTATTCACTATGTAATAATGGCCCAAAAGAAATTAATGAGTCTTTTTTCAATTAGTATAGCATACAACTGGAAAGACTTATAGGCCTCTTTGCAGTATATTCTTTACCTAAATAACAGATAAAAAACAACCAAGAGCTTTAGAAGTTGTAAAAATAAGAAGTTAGCTATGATCTGTGCAAGTGAAACACCCCTACTCCAGAGCATCATAACAGGGAGGATATATTAGTGTAGGAGGAAACAATCCCTGAACAGACAACAAAAAGAAAACAGCAGGAAGAAGAAGCAGGCAAACTGTCTTGAAAAGAGATGAGAAGAAAAGGTTAAAAAATGCAAATCCTAAACCCCAACAAATTCACAAATCCACATACAAAATAGTCTCAGGCTTTCAGTTATTCAGCTGGTACAGGGAATAAACATAACAGGAGTAGGCAAGATATGACAAGCTTTGACAGGGTAAAGTCATGCTGCTCAAAGGACTGCATTTGCCTCCCTCTTGAATAAGGTTAACCGGGAACCAAATACAGCAATCTTTCTAAGTCTTGCCATTTCCATTCCACATTTAGAGCTTTGCTCCATACTCCTCAACCAAGTTGATTATATTTTCTTTCTTGAAAGAAGGAAGCTGCAGAAAGCCTTTTGACCTGAAGGGCTGGATGGAGTGTACCTCATATCCTCAGCAGATTTCTTTATTTCCCCCTAGAGTTTGGATGATGATCACAGAGATTTTTCATCTCATTTCCTTATTACCTGCTTCTACCTTTGAGCTTTTCTGATTTAGAAATCCACAGCTCTTCAGCATTTTCATCTCAAATCTCTATCTGATGGATCTTCTCCAATAGCAACTACCAAGGTTGGGATCATTAACTGGACAACCGAGGAGAAAATCTAGATACAAATTAACTGGCGGATATTCTTTCTCCTTAAAGCACTGACAAGTGTTATCTATAAAGTTCCCGTCAAAATCTGTCTGTTGAGTGTTATCCTTGCCAAACACATTGTCACAAAACTTCTGCCTGTTTCTAACAAAAGCCTCTAAGCTGGTTGATACCATTTCTGGCGAACAACAACAACCACCAAAAACTGTCAAACTATCAATACCCACTAACAATATAAAATCACACTATGGTACCTCTACTCCCAAGTGATGTGCGTATCTGCATGTTCGTGGCTGTTTCCTGCGCGGTGCCTTGGCACCAAAGCTCGGAGCGGCAGTACACCTGCCATGACGAGAGTGCCGGGCACGTCTCACAAGGAGTTTTACTAGTCCTCAGCCTATAGCAGATAGCTGGCACAGCACACTGGCAGAGCTCAGGCCAGCCCAGGATTATCTGCATTGACATACAGTACATCTTTCATACAACTATCTCCGATGCTCATTAAATTCCCCTGTCTGACTGACCGCTCAAACACAACCCATGCATGCTACTTCCCGGAACACTGTCTGCTTTTATGTTCTTAACCTGCTACGGTAATACTAGATTTCTCTCTTAAAATGGTCTATCAGAGCAAAAATGTGTCCATGGAAACCTTACTTGCTTTATACTGGCTATGGAGTCTGTTGCTACACTTTCACAACAGATTTGCTACCAGTGCTTATTCATTTGGAATGAAGCACTAAACTTGTCTGGAGATGTTACTCAGAGTCATTCGGAGACAACATGTACAAAGATAAGTCAGGGCATGAGATGTACCTCGGTATGGAAGTGAACACAGTATGTAACAGTGCTTGTGTGGCTCTGTGGGAGAGCTGGTCTCAATATGTGCAAATGACTCTGAATTTGGATAATATTCAATTAAGATGTGCAAGGTGATTCAACTTTAACAGAGGTGGTCAGGGAATGTTTTAATAGTGTAGGTGCCTTTGCCTCACTTTTATTGTGAATACACCATTACGGTTTGACGTCACCTCCACCTTGACAGTTGAAGGAGCAGTTTTGTGGACACACGTATCTGATAACACCTGGGTAGCTAATTACCTCATTATCCCTATCAAGGAAGTAGTTAGATGACTAAATATCATTAAGTATGGCTCAGGAGTTGCAGCTGGAAAACTATACATGGAAGTTAGATAGACCACTTAATTCCAGATTCCAGTTAATTCAAATTCGGGTCAATTCCAGATTTTTTATCTTTTTTTTTTTTCACAGAATGAAGGTTTTTTCACAGAATAAAGGCATTTCCACCACACAATATTTGTGCCTTACAACAATTTCTGCCTTCCTCAGAAGTCTGATACTGACAGGATTTGTAAACTGTTAGTGGAGCCTGACTTGAAAATGATGGGCCTACTTCTGGTTGCCCGTCACCTCAGTATTGCTCATGTGAATATGATTTATTGTCTGAATCTGAGTCTGCACATGGGCAGATTGAAATGGGCATGTGACACTTATAATCATCACCCACCAAGTAGTCACACCTTACTAAAAGCGTGTACATCTCTTACTCGGGGAACTATCAAGAGAATTTTCTCCTAGGATCCTTCTCCAGGGAGTATTGGGCCTGGATGACAAAACAGACAAAAATGTGGTAACACTAAGCTAGTAGTGGCCTTCACAGAGTCCGGGAGCTTGTCCATAGGTGTCCCATCGGCACTGCAATGACAGGGACTCCATGTTTGAATCACCATTCAAGTATATTTTTGGGGTTGGTAAAAAAAGGCAAGATATTTTTGTTGTAGGTAAAAATGGGAGACAAATGATTCTAACTGAAGCCATTTCTATAAACATTGGATGAGACAGTCAGCTGAACTCTCATGTCCTTGTAAAATATGGGAAAATCTTTTGAAACCACAAGATCTCTCAGAAAAGAGAAAATTGGCTTTGACCCAGCTCTAGTCCTTGGAAGGCTTGGGAAGGCATTCTAATTTGAAGACTTTTGTCACAAAAGCAAAGTCTCATGTGTCAAAACACAAGCTAAAGATTTTAAAAAAGGAGATGGTTCTTAAACCATCATTGGTTGACCAATTTGACCCTAGGGTAAAGATTTTTTGCTTATGAATGGCATGTTTCTATTTAAATGAACTCAAAATCCCCTTTATGCTATCTTTATTTTAAAATCAGATTTATAGCAGTTAGCATTTTTTTCCCTGAAGCAGCTTACAGCTCTATGCCATCACAGTTGGTGCCTGACTTTAAGCTGTCAGTAATGTAGTCCTGCAATATGTTTTTAACTTGAATTATATATATCTTATATTTAAATGACTTTAGAATTTTGTACAGAGCCTTGTTTTTTTAAACACTTGTTCTCTTTCTGGAGATCGCGCACACGTGCACAGTTTGCTAGGAATCCAAGAATTTTGTAATTCTTATACTCCTACAGAACATGACTAAATATTCAGCAATGTTTCAAATTAAGTTTGTGCCCCACCCTAGCAGATCAGCTCTTCAAACAGCCTACATTCCTTTACCTGGGAGTGGAAGGAAATCATGAAAAAAAGTAAATAAAGGAGTGAGATGGAAAGCATTTTTGCTGTGTGGTTATCCTGATTCTCAATTGGTATTCCCTGAGAAATGAGAAGGTAGGGGCAGTACTAGAAATGCCCCTCAGTCATGGTAGGGAAAAATTGCTCAGTTCTACCTCTAGTGCTCACCTTGACCAGTATCTTGCTCTAGTAGGCCCACTCAATCCAGAGGGAGAGATCCCAATACCTTATGTTTTAAAAGCATAACAAATATGAATGAGACGATCCCCAAAACATAGTTCTGCAAAGTTCTTACTGCAGGTTGTAGCAGAGGAGAGGGGGAGTTTTCAGGGCATATTCTCTCCCAATTTGCAGAAGAGCATGTCTCACATTCAGCTGTTTTTCTCTGAAATACTCCTTCAGATAGCACTAAGCACAAGAACCAGCAAGTTCCTGGCTCCCAATTTAATTCTTATACATAACTTACCTATTTGGAGTTTGGGAGGAGAGTTATGTCTGCACTCATAAGCATATTTGAAAGTTTTCACCCATCTAGTCAGATCCATTCAGACCACTTCATATTTACTAGGACAATATCCCAATGGTTAGACTTCACCTCCAAGCTATCTGGAGGAAACAACTCAGAAATTTTGTAAGGTTTTCCCTATCTTTGCACTGTAATGAATTCATTCCCATAAACCAGGCTGCTAGCAGATGAACTGGTGAATTTTGCCACATCCCGAGAATGCCTTGATGCATGTTTCATATTTTACCATTTAGTTGAAGATGAAACTCACATGTTTATCAGCCATACATTGAAGGGTTATTGCTCTTCATCAGAGATTTTTGTCTACTGAAGAGATTGCCCTCCACACACCAGCTGACTCACTCACACATTCTGCTTTTTAAATGCTGGTATGTAATGATGACAAAGCAAATTACACCTTTGTAAAACAAAGAGATAATATTTTTCTATCAACAGTGCATTAGGTTGTGACCAGCTATCAGAAATGGTTAGCAACGGCGCCTTCCTAAGGGGCTGCTGGTATTCCAGCTCCTCAGACACACTCTCTAATTTCCAGTTTTTAAACTTGAAAAGAATAGAGCATGTTGCATAAAGATATGCCACTCCTGATGATACAATAACAGATGTTTTAGAAGAGTAAAAGTTTTCTTGGCTGTAAGAAGTACGTCTTACATCTGGTTCTTATGCCAAAAATCTTTGGTGACATCTATACGTGTGTATTAACGATACTGGGAGATCAGGCCACCCCTAAATCCTCTGCACCTACAAAAAGAGGCGCATATGAGTGAGAGAAACTCCACTGCAAAGCATATGCTGCTTCTTACTTCGACTTGACATTGATGGATGCATTCAAGTATTTACAAGCTGCCTGATGGGATGACTCAGAAAGTTTGAAAGAAACAGCGCGGCTGACACCCCTGCTTGAAGGGGGAGGAAGTGGGAGGGAAAGATTGCCTTGAGATCAGAGTCTGTGGTTTTTTAAAATGCTGCTGCTTCACGAGCCCACTTTTTGTGCTGGAGTAATTATGTGGGTGTGCTAGAAAAAAAAAAAAAAAGAAAAAGGAAAGCTAGGCAGCTTGAGAGAGGTCTGACTGTGGGGAAACCTGATTTTTAAAAGCCCACAGGAGTGGAACAGCTCAGAAGTGTAAGGAGGATCGATGAGCAGCATTTCCAAATGCCTAGGTTGTATCCCAGTTGCTGATGGCCCTGCGACAGTTTGGTGCACCGGTCAGCTATCCCTTGGGACAAGTTCCCCCCCGCACAGCCTCTACACCTGCTGTGTGCCCCACGCACAGGACAACATGTGAGACACAAACCGGCCCATTTCTCTCCTAATTTGAAGCCTGCTTTAGCTGAAGGTTCTGTGACAGCAGGGAGGCGAACAGAGGTGGGTGACTGGTGGGCCAAAAAGCCAAAAGGCCCTTAGCACTTCTGCCTGCTGTGCCCATACCTGGGGGAAGGTGTGAGCATGGCCCCGTAGCCTTGCCGTGGTGCCATCCGACAACGAGCCTCTGCACTGGAGGCCAGCGAGACACCGAGCAGCTGCACAGGAGATAGTGTCTGTCATTGCCAAGGTTTTTTAATGAGCAGAAAGCAGAAAGAAATGTGCATCCTGTTCTGTAAACTGCCATTTTTGAGCTGTAGGGCAGGAAATACCTGCCTCAAGCTGGGCAGGTGCTCCCATGAGCCTTCGTACTTAACCCTTTCACTCATTTTCCTGACAGCTCACATGCACATGCTCCTGACTGAGCAACAATTGAGACAAAAAGCGTAAGAAACTGGCTTTCTCCCAGTATCCATGCAGGAGTGATGCGCCTCCACCTTCCCTTATCCCAGCTCATCACGCCACCGCACTGGGCAGGGTGGTGCCTCTGTGAAGCCAGTGGTGAAATGTGGTAAAATTTGGACTCCAACCCCATGCCCGAGATGGCAATCATTATACTTGGATGAGTATCCACTGGGGAAAGGAGAAGAAGTGCCACTGGGTAAAAGACTGGAACAGCCCTTCCCAGCACTGAGGGAGGGGAGGAAAGGACTGACTGAACTGGAGAGTCCCTATGCTGTGCCTTAACTCAGGCCCAATGGGGATTTAAAGTGCACCTCCACTAAGCAATAGAGCAAGGATTTTTTTTTTTCCTGTATGTCTCACCGCGTTAATTCTTCAGAAAAGCTCTCAATCCCTTTCAGGCGTCTCCAGAATCTAGAGCATCCTCTGCTTGCATCTCGCTTTAGCGTGCCTGGGCAAGCTGCAAGCCAGCACTGAGGGACTGGGTAGAAGGATTTCAGTGGAAGTGGGAGCTTGACCTTGATTAACCACCTCAGGACCTACCCAGGTGCTGGAGCAGAGGCATACCCTAACATGCAGAAGGAATGTGATATAAAGGAATTATTTTCCACCCAAGGAAATATCACACAATACTATTTATACTCTGTTTTATCCTCTAAGGGCTTGAATACTTCTGGATGCTTCCTCTTCCTTCTTAAAAAATAAAGGAGAGATTGGGGAACACTAGAAAATCCTAAGATGGCTGCCTTGTTCTGAGGAAATGAGAGTATTTATTGTTCTAAAAAGTTCTTTGGTAAAAATCACTAATTGCATTACAAGATAATTTATTTCCCTGAAATTCTTTTTTTTTTTCCTGTCAGACTTTACTGCAAGGGATACTTTTCTTGTCAAATTATGTATAACTACAAAAAAGGCCCATTTGCCTGAAATATTATGGTGGTGAAATTTCATTTGGAATGAAAGACATTATAGAAATGTAGGTGTATTGTTGTTGTTGAAAATAATTTTATATGATG
This sequence comes from Crypturellus tataupa, assembly GCA_034781795.1. Taxonomy (NCBI): domain Eukaryota; kingdom Metazoa; phylum Chordata; class Aves; order Tinamiformes; family Tinamidae; genus Crypturellus; species Crypturellus tataupa. The sequence continues at coordinate 1,228,220 of JAWLRI010000379.1, read as the reverse complement.
AAAAGTAGATGGACTTGTAGAATTTTTTAGAATCGAGGTGAATTTATTATTCATTCCCCAGTGCTCACCAAACTCACCGTCCCTGTTAATGTCAACAGGAGAATTTTAGTGGGCTGCAGCAGGGACTGATTTGGGTCACTGGTACCTAAACCTAATTTCTTCTTTCTTTTAAGAATACAAAAGAATGTCATTCTGACTGACAAAGTACAGTGAGGAAATTAGCTTAATTGCTAAAGCAATAACCTTTAATAAGAAGTATGACACATGAATAAAAACTAGGAGAAAGGAGACTCTAGCTGAAAAAAAAAAACAAAACAAAATAAGAAGGAACAGCTGTATATATATGATATTGCAATCTCCCCTTATGTGCATATATACTGTGTTTTATACAGTAATCATAAAAATGATATGGCTGTTTTATACCTTTCAAGTGCAAGCAACCTGTTTTGACTTTGTAACACTTGGTGAGTCATTAGAGAAAATGATCTTATTAAAAGCTTTGGCATTTCTCATGTTCTTACTTAGATCACTAAAAAAGCCTTGAGTAAGGTATGTGCCTCAGAAACAACATCATGTGTCTATTCAATGTCTCCTGGGCCCTACCATGTGCTGGCTTGGGTGGCAAACTTGCTTTCCTTTAAGCCCTCCAGTAATCCTTCATACACTGAATATGCTTTCTCCCTCACTCCTCAGTTCATGGAGAGGGAGAATGGGGCTTTGTTTTAGCTCATAAGTGGCTTGGGTACTGCACTACCTGGTGTAACTGGTGAACTTCCAACTGGGATGGCACCTGGCTGCATGTAGTCCCTCTGGTTGCTGACCATGGTCCCAGCGCGGATGCGCCCAGGAGCCTGAACACATCCTGACACAGCTCCAGGAACCGACCTCCGGGCTCATCCCCTGTCTGAGATCTGCTCACGGAGCCATATCCCACTGTGTCACCCTGAGCCCAGACCCTATCCCCAGGCACCTCTCAGGCTGATGCATATCTCCTCTTTTCAGCCAAACTCTGTGCGGGGATAGAACAGATTCAAGCAAGTGGACATAAGTACCAAAAAGGCTTTGCTCAGTGTTTGTCATCACACCACTGCTCTCCTTAATAATCAACTGACAGAAGTGTAAGCCCTTTAGAAAAAGTAACAACAAACCTATAAATAAAGCATTCCATTCCTTCTCAATGTCATGTTTTTTTTTTTTCTCCAAGCAAGTAATTAATGTTTCTGCAACAAGGACATTATCAGCTCATGAGTGGGAAAGGAGAAACCGCACGTGAGTATGCGGGGGTTATGTTGCAGATGACATATTGCAAAAAAGAAGTGTTATTCACATCCACCTCTCCCCTAAGATATGGCACATTGTATCCAAAAAATGTGAGAGCTGCCTGCATTATGCGATCATTTCATCTCTGAATGCAAACATCTGTGCATTTTATTTACTTATTTTTGAAGGCTGAATAAGCAGCTATGTGTGCAGAAAACAGCAGGGTATTCATTCACTTTATTGTTCATACCTTCAGTCTTACTCTGACTGGTTCTGCATGGTATTTGCTGCTGTGTACCAGTGGACTCTTTGACAGTGTCTGAAAGCTCATCAATAAAAATAACTGTACTAAGAAAGGAACAGCTTTCCTATCGTGCGGCACTTTTAAGTTATCTCTTGATAGCAAGCGGTCAGATGTAACCACTATAAAAATGCAATATTCTAGGATAATGTATAACTTGAACAATAAATCTAGCATTGTATTCCAGCTCTTTCACATCAGATATGCAAGACCCAGTGTCACTGCTTTTCCCTTCAATTTCACTAGGGTTGGTCTGTCTGCTTAAGCTGAATGTTCTTCTGACTCCTACTCCTTTCTAAAACTAACCCACTTCATCTGTTGCCTGAATAAAAAGCTTCATGTTAGTCACGACGTCTTCCTGCACTGTTTTATTCACAAAGTTTGACAGAAAAATACCCGTTATGAAACCAATTTTTAAAAGCATGATGAAAACGGGTCTGAGCCTCTCTGGGCAGCTATCCTGGGAAATTTAAGGCAGCATTAAGAGCTCTGGTGTATGTTCACTCCAACCCGAGGTGTTGCCAGGCTTGGGTGCCTGATCAGAATGAAGACCTTCACGTTAGGTAGACTAAACACCTGTCAAAACCAGTACCTCATGCTTTGACAGTGACCAACAGTTACATGCTTCAAGAAATGCAAAGTAAACGATAGTAATTCCCCTAAAGTATGTCCCCACTTTTTTGCAGACTGCTACTTAGAGTGTTTTGTCTTAAGTCAGATGTTTTGTCCACAGTTTAAATAGCTCTTGAAGATCCAGCAATTTGTCTAGCCATTTTATGAATCTATTCACTCTCTACTATCCTCCAGTAATGAGTTCAACACACTTAATGGTCATATAATGCATAAAATATTTCCTTTATTTTGTATCAAACCTGCTGCCTGATAACACTGAAACAGGTTGCCCAGAGAGATTGTGGTGGCTGCCTCCTTGGAGATAGCCAAAAACAGACAAATCAAGCCATCTAAGTGGGCTCTGCTCTAGGAATGTTTAGACCAGATAATTTCCAGAAGTCCCTTTTGACCTAAATTATTCTGTTTGCCCTTTTGAGATCCATGAAGTTGTTAACCAACATTTGCTGCATAATGGCTCCTATTTTTCCCTCTTTATTTTGTTCTTGATTGCAGTCCCATCTTACAGCACCCCATTCCCTTTATTTTCCCATGACTCACCTTCAATCTTGTAGTGCCCCATCAATTGCAGTAGCACCAGTGTTTGCAGGACTGTTTGGCAACCCAGGTAACCTCAGCAGTCACACCAGGAAACTCTAGCTTTGAGGTTAGGGCTGAAGCTTCATCTGTCCATCTGTCTTCTGGCCACCAAGTTGACCTCTTCTATCTTGTCCCCTGCTACACAATCCTGCTCCTCTCCAGCAAGAGCTGAAGGGTTCCTTTGACCATATGCTGTCATGCTTCAGAGCATGACAGAGCATCCAACAGAAACTAAACCCCCTAAAAAAGTAAGGGGTAGTTTTCCTACAGGTTAATGTTCTGAAATGGTTCTGTGAAGAGTCAGAGAATACTAGAGTCAACATAAGGGAAGGAGTAGAACGAGGTGAGAGGGGCAGATGGTGGGACCAGAGTAGTGAGCTGTTATAACAGCTCAGGCTGCTGTTGATCTGCAGCTGCAGACACATGTAAGAGAGAAAGCTGTGAAAGCTTGGAGCCATAGGAAGGAAGACACCAGTGAACATCTTTCATCCTTCCCTTCTCGCATGGAAAAGTGCAGTCCTTTTCACGGTTACTGATAATAACTATAATGTGTCTTGATTATACCACATTTTTTCCAAGTGATCCTGGTTTACTTTGCAAAAAGCTGCCCTCACAAACTATGCCTATCTTACAGATAAGTGAATTGAAACATAGAGAATTAAAACAATGAGACTGAATCCATACGGCCCATTAGTAGCAGGCTGGAAACAGGATATAAAGGTCTCAACATCTATTAATCTCTCTAAACTCTAGAAAGGCTTGTACAGAGGGGAGAATTCCTCCTGGCAATGCTGCTGGAAGAATTAGGTAAAAGAAGGGACAAGTCCGATGCAGCTGTCTGCTTATTTATTTATTTATTTATGCTTTTTAGGTATGTAATTGATAACTGAGAAGACTGTCCCGTCTTGTTCTAGTATCTGGAGCTTTTCCCCTAGTTTCTCCTCTCTAAGCAGGATGGGCCCCTACATCCCTCAGAGAAATCAGGAAAACATTTTTGTTCCTAGTCTTTCTTTGGAAGTCTGAAATAGGAAAGCCCCTTTTTTTCCAGCAGGTAAGAAGGAGACATCCTTCTCCTAGCCAGGAGTCCTTATTCTCCAGCTATGCACCAATCTGCATGGGCTTGAGTCATGAAGGCATTTCAACATCCTTTTAGCTCTATCTCAGCTCAGGAAAGCACTTCATCTTGAACGTTTGCATTCACTCGCAAACCCCTTGTACTGCCAGTGAATTCTTGTAGGAAATGGGATTCATACCCACATGACAGTAAAAATAAAGTGGACCACCCTGACAATAAAGTAGCAGTTTAACATCATTGGTGAGACTTTTGTGCTTGTCTAAAGTATTAAATGGTCCATATTTTTATATTTTCTGACTCGGGGAATGGTATTTGTTCATGGAATTAGCAACTGAAGTGACAAGGGGGACAAATTCAGATTCTGTGTGCAACCTGAATATTTTTATTTCCTGACATTTGCTTAAAATACATTCCCAGTGCACTGTTGTTTTATACATTTCTTTCCCCCTTTTCCTACTTAATATTCTAAAGTATTAATAAAAAAAAAAAGATGCAGAGGGGAAAAAAAGAAGGAAAAGGATTTGGCAATGCAATGTTAATCCTACACACCTCTGGACACCTGCTCCTGCAAGTCTTCTGCACACTCTAGAAATTTTAGTACCCAAAGACAACACCACCAACAACCATTTCTTGCTTTTGCAGAACCTGATCCTATCTCCTATCAGGCACATGGACTGGCCCTTCAAAATCTTTCCAGTACTATGTCCAAAGTGAGCTAGGGTGAAAGGCAGGTATTAGTGTCTCCATTTATCTTGCACAAAAGGGTACTGGTTTCCAGAAAGGTGAAGAGAGATCTCTTGTGAATAGAGGTCAAAAGCAGTAAACTCATCGAAAAACACTTGGGCCACCTAAACCCCAACGCATCCGAATGGCATTATCATGTTGCTTCCTATTGAGTTTTCCCTTATTAGAAGGCAGCTTATTGCACTGCTAATTAAAGAAAGAAGAGCAAACTGGAACCCTTTTGATCTCCCAACAAACTTTTTCTATCATGTAGTTTAGTTATACAGAAAACACAGCCTACATTTGTAACAAACATCCCTAAAATGAAATGGTACCACCTATACTCTTAGAGGCTGTAGCTCTGACTCATCTCCTGCCTGCTGGACCTTTAGCCCGTCACTGCTGAGCCCTGCCTAAGGCAGCACTAAAGGCTCCTGAGGACACTCAAGGCAAGGCTCCAGCCACACCACATCACCTCTTTCAACCTCACATTTACCACGGAGAACGTGGGGAAGGCTCCCACTGCTACTCCACAGCTAGGAAGCAAACACAAATTTCATTCCAATTTACAGATTCACACCCATGTATCCCTCTTTTATCATAAAAAGAGGAAACTTCTATTCCCCGGTCCACTACTTATCCTGAGAAGAGGAAGCACCAGCCACCGCTCACGGGGCTGCATGCTGTGTTCCCCACTGGATCAAGTGAGGCTTCCCCAGGAAGGCCTCATCCTGGAGTTATCACAGAGAAGACAGCTCTACGATTTATTATTATTATTATTATTATTAGCAAAAATGTTATGTGCACTGCAACATGCTTGACTATGCTTGGCTCCAGAACCCAAAGATGCAGGAATTGCCTCCCACCCTGGCTGCTAACCCCAAACCACATCCTCTCTCTCAGTAACAACCCATTGTTTTTTCCTCTGCTCTGTACTACAGACCATGAGAATGGTGCATGTTCCACTCCGAGCTTAAATAGTTTGTTTACTCTGCTATGAATACTGTACTTTGGCAAGAGGGATTTTCCAGTAGCCGACAACAAGTCAAATCACAGCCTTTGTCACCAGAGTGCAGAGAAAAACTCCTATTCCACATGGGCTGCTTTCTTATCCAGCAGCTGCTTTCTACTTCCAATGCTTCAATGATATATTTTCAAAATAAAGAAATACAAATATAAACACATTTCCCTCCCTTATCTTTTTGCTCTGCTGTAGTCAAACCGGCCTGGATGCCACCCTGTGCCATGTGCTCTAAGGGTCCCTGCTGGAGCAGGGGGTTTGGACTAGGTGATCTCTAGAGATCTCTTCCAACCTTAACCATTCTGTGATTCTATGATTCTGTAATTGTCTTTCCAATCTTCCCAAGTTGAGAGGAGTTAACTCAAACCTACAAATTAATATACCTATTTTCATACAGAGGTAATGGTTAATAAGTTGAATTCAACCCAACTGAACAACTCCTATCCAATAGGTTAATGTTTTGATAGACTCTTAGTGATTAAAACACAGACCTGAAAAGATTTACCTCAAAACTTTCATTATAATAGCAGCATCTGTAGTAAATAGGGAAAAGTGATAGCCTTAAAATAACACTACATCAAATCCCACCTTCATATATAAGGTATCCTCCAAAATCCCAGGTCAAGTCTATCCTTAGGTGACTAACTAGTGAGCATTCAAGACATTCAGTTAGTAGCTCCTGTGCAAGTTCTGAAGAGGCTAAATTCTGCGGGGAATATTATTCTCCCTAAAATAGGACAAAACATAAAACATAGGCCATTTTACAGTTGTGATGGAGTTATACTCCCATCTGCTCTAACAAAAGGATGAAACTCAGAACACTCAGAGCTGACAGTATAAATTAATCCTTCTTAATATTTGTCTTGTAGTTTAATCTCAAATGCCACTAACCTACGTTTGTTTAAAAACAATCAACTCGTCTCTATTTCAATAGTGGTTTTGTATGCTCTAGAATCAATTCTCCCTCTTTGTACACTCTTCCATCCCTTCACGAGTTTAATCGTCTTATTTAAAACTGTGCGAGAACTTATAAATATCAGAAAAAGCAAACCTTTCAGCCATGAGGCTGAGTGGAGACATGCATATCAGTAAACACATTTCCTGAGTAATAGCACAGTACACAGTTTGTAAAACGCAATTACGCAGTAGCGACTCTTATCAGGAAACGTATTTACACTGAATTCCTTGTAGCAATAGATCAAAGAACTTATTTTACTGACCTGTATCTGTACTTAATTATACAGCAGTTTCTTACATAAATAATCAAATTTTCTTCCTTTTTTTCTGAATAATTTCCTACTAATGGACAGCAGTTTTCCTGGCATAGGTACTTTGACAAGATTAATTTTTGAAACTAAAGCTGGCATTTGAATTTAATGTACCTTATCCTTGTGAAATTGAAGATATCATTGGCTTACTGTAGATGGAAAGAATAGTTCACACAATGAGATGGCTGTAGAAGAGAACAGCAGGTAGCCCTACCACAGAAATAGACCTTTTCTCTACTCTGTTTCCTCTTCTGTCTCAACCCATCCATAAAGTTGACTAGAAAAGTGTAAGTAATATCCAGCAGACAGGTGAGGATTCAGGAGAGTGGAAGTCTCCTGCTTCCTGGCACTCCAAGCAGCCTGCCACGGAGTCAGCGCTCCGGAGCAGCTCGGCCGTGGGCAGCCACTCCTCTTTATGGGAGATCTGAAACATCTTGTTTTCACACTGAACAAAGAGATAGACAGGGTGAGGGCTCCCCATGTCAGACATTGCCTTTAGGCTTCAGCTCTCCATGCAATCCTGCTTTTTTAGAGGATCCAGTTGCTGGCACCAAATAGTATATGCCCAACGTTTAGGGAGATCCACCAAAATACAGCCAGTTGACTGTTCAGAGAATCTCTCCTGGCACATGAAGAACTAATTTAAGCAAAAGAAGGACTTAAACTCTCCCACATTCCTAGTGTGAAGTCCAAGCATGTCTGGACTGCATAGTCCAGAGCAATCTTTCTCTTTTCCCTATCCGGAGATTTCTTTTAGAAGTCTGGTTCATCCTAGTACGGCACAGGAACATTTCCCATTCTGCTGTCTTCTAAATTTTCTTGAAAATGGCAGCACCAGTTATACTATTGTTTCCCCTGGCAAATTTATAAGTAGAGTGACATAATAGTAAATTCTGGATTATCAAAATAACTGCTGTCATTACAGCTAACCCCAAAATGCAGGATGTTCTCTTGCATTAAACTATCTTTAAGGCCAAGCTTTTTCTGTATCTCACACGGGCTTCATCTAGCTAAAAAGTCCTCTTGCTTGTTTACACTAATAATATCGGAAAAGGAAAATAATCAGTGCAAGTTTAAATTGTGAAGGAAATAATTTTGTGCATTTTAAATATTGTAGCAAGTTACCAAGAACATAACATAGTCTGCAATGCCTGTTCTGTGTTTTTTATGGGATAAGATATGATGCTTTCATTAGTAGAATTGCATATGGTGGGTAATCTGTGTCAGCAGACACTACCATACGTGGCTGACTGTTCTGTCATTTCTTACATACATTCTCTGAAGTCCCTGACTGACATTTACAAAGCAGAGCAGGAAACGGTCATGTATTTTCCATTAATTTACAAAGCAGACATGCGGCTGCATTCTCTGCATTTTTTTTTTTTTTGGTCTCCTTTATAAATTATATTGTTTAAGTGTTTTGTGTTTTCACTGAGTGATGATGCATGAGGAGAATAAATATCCATTATGTTTAAGATCTGAGTTTACGGAATGTTTGAAGATGTTATTTTTACTTGAAAGAAGGAAACAAGCCGCCAGTGTACAACAGTAATCTCAATTCAAAGTACCAAAGAACTTGTATCTGTATGTACTGATATTGAAGAGTCTGTTTTAGGAGTAGGAATGCCCATAATTTGAAGATCTGGCAGTAAAACTGGTTCAGGAGGCCGATTGCATTGTCTGATGTTTTCACTAACTCAGGACATTTCATTGTTGAGGTCTGGTCCAGAAACTCATGTGTTTCAGGGATGGTAGCAGTTTCCTTGCCTAGGCAGCGTGTTCCCAATGTCCAGAACTGGGTTAGACTCATGATCCAGTTCTTGGCTCTCTGGCTGGAGGCTGGAGCCTTGAGCTGGACCTTGCAGGTGCCTCCTGAAAGAGCAGCGGTTTCCCTATGGATGCTGTACCGGGATGACATGCTATCACTGTGGAGTAGTGACCAATAAAACTAAAATACTTGGACTCCTTTTCCCTGAGAATAAGGGAGACCCCATAAGCTGGAAAATATATGCCAATTGTTTTGAGTGGGAAACAATCAAAATATTTCAGAATGCTGAATAAAACACTGGTCAAATTGTTTTGGTTTGAAAAAAAGAAAGGCTACCACCGTACTTTGTTATTTGCTACAGGCCAGGCTGTCTAGACGTGCTCCTTTGATGCCACACCTCATATGAGTCTTTTTTTTTAGTATTATTACTTTAAGAAGTAAACATTTTTTCATGAAAGAAAAGAAAAAAAAAATCATTTTCCCCCTAACTACCTGAACATTAAAAAAAGTATTAGTTACTACTGTTGACAAAGACAGCATAGTTTAAAATGATCTGTCAATCCATATGTGCTAAGCCATATTTTGAAATGTGTTAATGTGACTAACTAACGTAACTAACACATTTTAAGAATACCACCATTAATTGTTCAGTCCTCATATGTCTTATGGGAGTTAAAGAAAATGAAAGGAGGAAGCCTGACATATACACATATAGATAATATATATATTTATATAGATATAAAATCCAATGGGTGTTAATGGATATAGTGATCCCAAAGAGGCCACTGTTTTCCACACTGACTGTATCTGGCTTAAATCTCCTTTTATATAGGGATTTTGGGGAAATAGAGGAGCTGTATATGCTGAATATTTTACATCAGGTGAACTATAGCCTATTTTTAAGACCAGAAACTAGCATTTGAAATGAACAAGTTGTTCATTTAATATGTACTGGCTTACTAAGTAAAGTAAATTAAAGACTGAGGTGGCAACAATGATAAGCAGTAAATTTGTTTGTTCAGTAGGTAGCTGAAATGTGTCGGCTCATGCTTTGATCAAGTTAAATTGAGAGGTTTCAAAGTACACACAGGAAATGCTCCAACAGATAAACTTCGTCCCTGAAGGTTCGTCCTAGGCACTTTTCAGCCTGCTGCACTTTGTTATCTGTTTTGACAATCCTGTAACTTTAAACCCACAGAATCAATGGAGAAAAGTGACAGTGATGAAGGTCAAGAGTTGACTTCTAGGGTGATGGACAAAGTAAGTCTTGGTCTTAAGGGAAAGACTATGGGGTAGCACTTGGTCCTTTGGAAAAAAAAATGGAAAGTTAAGGGATTAGAAAAAAAAATGCTTTAAATGTAGTTAAGGTAAATCATTGCTGCAAAACAACATGCCCATGCGCTATGGCGAGCTGTAAAGCCCAGCTCCTGAAATGGCTATGCCTCAGACCTGATTGATCTCAACCTGAGGAAGGAACAGGCTTTCACTAAAGCTTTCTCCTTGGTCAGACTTTTACAAACACTTCCTCAAAAATGGATTCTCTGTTGTCTAAAATGGTGTTTCTTCGCACTGCAGTCTAACCCTGCGTCAAAGCACTGTCCTGCAGGTCATCTTCACAAAACTTGTAGGAGCTTGACTTTCTCTGAGAGACCAGTTGGTTGAAATTTGTCAATAGGTTCAAAAGATACCGCGGGTGTGGAACTAACAGAGATCCCAGCACAGGCAGCCTGATTGCATAAGCCTAGTGTCTGCAGGAATGAGGACAAAAAGTTGCAGCAATATAAATATAAAGAACTGAGAAGACATAATTCCTACAAAATAACAGTAGCTGACCAAAAATCTGTTTCTGCTGAGGCTGAAAGCACAACAGAGAGCTACCAATTTGCTAAATTTTGGGGTTACTTAATCCAGTGCTACGCACTGCCTGAGAAGTGAGCATATTTCAAAGTAAAAACATTTATTTCCCTCCAAATTAAGGAATTTAATGTATTCTTATCCTCAGAGGGAATAATAAACCACTTCAGAAATGTAAGAAGAAATAGCATTTTTCTATTGATAATGTTTAATTTAATTCATGGCAGTGATACAGGTTTATTCATGAAACCCCAATGCCGTTAGAACTGACTTTTGTCCATTGTATGCAGTGTTTAAACCTGGCAACACTTCACTGTTACGGATCTTGATGCAAACACAACTACACAGATCAGAGAGAGAACTGCATCTATCTGAGGAAAAGGTCTTTGCGGCCGTCGTACTTGAGCGTCCCACCCTGACCCTGAAGGGAGTTAACTATGGCAAAATCACACTCTGGATAATGAATTTGAATCAACTATTAGCACACTTACTATACATGTTTCCATTTGTAGTTCAGAAATTATATTTTACAAAATATCTTGCAAAAATATGTTGCTGAGATAAGCATTTTAATATATGTGGGAAAAAAAAAAGAACAGTAGAGAATACTGCAGTTTTGCAGTTTGGAATAATACAACTGTTTCTTTTTTATTGATGATGTATGGTATCATAGAAACTGAACTATTTTCTTATTGATGTAGGACCAGCTAGAAAAAAACACTGTTTGGCAGAGCACTACCCCTAACCCAGAAAAGTGATCTATTGACTAAACAGCAGCAGCAAAGCTGACTAATCTGCTAGCCCAAATAATTTCTCTTATACAGTTCACTATCATAAACAAGTTTACTTTGCAGCAGTTAAACATTAGAAATCTCAAGGACTATCCAAATATGTGCTTCTCTCCACTTTTGCTTTGCTTTGCTTTAAAACATTATTTCTGGAAGCTGTGTCTGGTTCCACCTGGTAATGCATCTTGCTGTCTTTAAGTCTTGTAATATGTAAAATATTTCTCTTTATAGAAGAAATAATCCACAAACAAGAAATTTTTGTCCTGTCTGGGATAGTGATCCTGACTGCTGTTAATAACAGCATGACTGCTGTTAATTACATGCTAATACACTGCGGTGGATTCTGTATTTGTTACTGAAAAGCTAGATAAATTTCAAAATGCTACTGAGTGTTTCTTCTGTGAATTAATATTTTTCTTCACATTCCTACTACATCATTCTATAAACAATCCCTTTTTGCCTAGGCTATTTTCCTGACCCCTCTACTATCTTGCATTCATTTTTTTGTTAGAAGGCTTTCCTGCTGTGAAATCTAGAAACTTTACTCCTGCCCCCATGAAATTCAATCAAGAAAAAATATAGAGAGCTACTTAACCATGATAATTAGCACACTCTTTCATTTGCAGTCTCTTACATATTTTCTTACCTCTGTTAGAAATGAAAGTTTTTTGGAGTAAAGGTTTTGTCTCATCTTTGTCAAAAACACACACCACCAATTCTTGAGGCAAAAGTAGTTCTAAATTTAAACCAGAAGTAAACTGCAACCTGAAATCATTTTTGACAGACTGGACAATTGATAGTAGTTTTGCCTGTAAGGTCACAAGCTCAGCTTCTTATTCGAGATAGATCAAAAGTACTCCCAAAATAAGCTTTCCTATAGTATTTCTGTTGAAACCATAAAAAGAAACGGAGATGAAAAATCTTCAAAGTCTTTGTGCCAAAGGAAGAAGTCAAAGTGCTTGTATAAATTGGTAAGGAAGTCGTTTTATCAGTGACACTGCAGTTGATTTCTCCTTGTAGGACAAGGTTCTCCCATTGATGGAGAACTCACCAGACACAGAAAGAAAGGGATCTTTGTCTGAATGCCACGTGTGCCTCGTGACAGCCCGATGTACCCAGGGCTGCTGCCTCCTGGGCTCTCCCAGCTGTTACTGAGCTCTGCTCCTGTGAGCTGGAGCTTTCCAGGCAGCTCCAGCTCCTCACTCAGACCTGCAGTAGCAGCTTTCAGAAGACATGGACATGTTCAGAGGCAAAATAATAATTTTTTAAAAAAGGAAAAGAAATAAAAAAGAAAAAATAAGAAAGAACAAAATACAGCCCCCTAGGCAGCACTTGGCCAGTCTGTTCTCAGAACAAGACTATTTCTGGATTATAGCAGGTATCTTTCTCAGAGTTGAAGGGCTCTCAAAGGCAGTACTTTTTTTTCATGACATCTCAAATAGAAAGTTAAAAATAAATGAAATAAATCAAAGCATCTTGGCTGCTGCTGTTTCAACCGATGCTTCCATTAGCAAAACATGGACTTGATATGGTGCCTGAGAATTCTTCACAAGAGAAGAGGAACTTCTCTACACAAAATTTTGCAAAGACAGATTTACTTCATTATGACTTTGAGTAACATTTGCCTTTTGAACGCCTCTGGTTCCCACCTGTCTGTGAGTATCTAAAACAGGTCTTTCACGAAGCAAGAAACAACCTAACAAGCATAAGCACTGCAAGGCCACTTGGAGAGATATACAAATGCTTCCAGAGCAACCTGGGAGGACACTGCCACTCAAAGGAGTCTCCTGACAAAGCAGGGGACAATGCTGCTCCTGGAAATCAACACACAATCTTCCAGAATAAAAGAGACACCTTCATTTTCAGATGCATGTGAGTACCTGAATCTATGGTTTCAGCAGCAGTCTTATTAGGTCTGAGAGAAAATCCAGAGGCAAAATAAGGTGAACTGATTGGATGTGGGTTTTATAAGGATGGTCTTACACAAATTAGGCAATATAGGGATTAACTTGATGGATAAGTAATCTTGATCAATGAATGGATGGATAAATATCCTCAGTAGAGGGGAAGAAAATAATTACTCAGGTTAAAATGGTATCAAATTTTTGGTTCCTCAGGGAAAAATGCACAGAAGGGAAAAGAGGCTGGGAATGCTGGAGAAATTGAAGATGACTTCCAGGAGGGAGAGAAGCAGTGAGCAAGCAAGGAGTAGAGATGGAAGAACCCAACCACAACACAGTTCCCTCAAAGAAATTTAATTCAGTTTTTCAAGGGAGTGGAAATTTAGTTGCACCTCCATGGTAAAAGCTAAAAGAGCTGGAAAAGCTCATTGCTCTGTTAGTTACAGAGCCAGCAGAAGAAACTGCTGAGTAGATGAACTTCCTTGTCACTGTAGGAAGGCAGAGGTAATCATTTATAGACAGATCAAAAAGAACTAAACTGTTATGTGAGAATGCAAATATTCAACACAATGCATGTAGAGGAAGTCTTCTCATACTACCTGTACTTTTGCAAGAGTCAGGTTTTCATAAGTGCTGTTAATACAATCAGGGACTGTGTAAGGATGTCATCAGTTTTGCCCTTAAGACATTTCACAGGAAATCAGAACAAACTTTTACTGACATAATGGCATAAAAAGGTTTACATATAGAATATTTTAATAAAAGGAGAAATGGAAGAAAAGGACAGTCAAAGGCTGTTGCCCTAGTGGTCAAAGGCAGTATATGAAGTACACCATACCACAAAATCTCTCTCTCCACTGAAAATGGAGAAAGCCTGAGAGTTCTCAAGAACAGTCTGAGAGCAACCTGTACAGGGATGTTCCATTAAAAGAAAAGATGCAAATCTCAATAAGCTCCTTGAGAAACAGAAGTAGATGAAGATATCCTGAAACTTGGGGATAAGATGATAATAAAGGCAGCATCAATTTGTCCGCAGAGAAATCCTCTCCCCAAGGACACTATTCACGTAGTCCTCCCAAAATTTTATAGCCAAATTCAGGAGGTGACACCTTCTACCTCATGCACACTAACAAAAACTAAGAAACAGCATGGTCAAGAAGAAAAAGGGGCATAAGCCCTAGCTTATAAATTGACTATGTACAGCTTGCTGTGTCAAAAAAACCACAGTAAATCAACTTCTCCTAAAGCTACAGATATAGGAAGTACAAATGGAATATGAGTTTGGGAAAAACTTATTGGCAACTAATACTTTATTTAAAGCACTGTTTTGAAACTGCCTCAAAATGATATATGAAAGAGGAAAAAAAGCCCAGCAAGGAAACATGCCAGAACTAGTATGAAAGGGGGTCTATGTCACCATGAACTGTCCAACAGATTGGACGTCAGCACTTGGACACTTTTCCCTTCAAAAGTTTATCTTAGGTTCATGCTTGTTGGTAGATGAGGGAAGGAAGTCATGCCAAGCGGTGTCCTTTGAAGTCCATGCCAGTTTGGCATGGACACTAGGCTGGGCTTCTTGTACAGCACTCAGATTTGTTGGGCTTGGGGGAAGGTTGACGTCAGGTTCTTTGACGTGATAAACTGCTTGACCATTTATCAATGGCCACATGCACCTCTTGCTGCCTACCGCCTGCTTGTCTGTCCAGCCAAAAACCCTTGGTGAGTCTGTTTCTAGGGTAAAGAGGCTACCTGTCTTCTTCCCTCATCCATCCTCCCTTGCAGTGTAGACCACATCACTCCACAACCAGGTCTAGCAGACAGCGATAACAGCACAACCCTCGGTAGCCCCAGGCTTCCTGGCCCTTGGAAAGAAAGGCAGCAGGCCCTGTTACACCATCCTTCAATAATTTACCAGGCAGGCACTAACAGCTTCTCCCTCTGTTGCAACAAGCCAAGCAAACAGAAGCATCCATCTTTGACATTCCTGCAGGTTTTCTGTAATGGATCACTTTTGATTAATTAGAGAAACAAGTTTGAAGCAGCCTGCAGGATATTTTATGTGTGCTTTTGTCACAAAGTGAAACAGGAAGCTGCATCTCCCCTCTCTATAAAATAAGAACATAAAACTCTTTTCACTTACTGCTTCTACCTTTATAATGCTATCTATATAGAAAAGAAAAAAAAGTCACATTTTTTGTTATTGTGCTAAACATAAAAATGCAAAAGATTGCTTTGCTTTGTTCTTCTTACATCTCTCCCTGGTGAGCACAGAGCCATTGCCTATCAAAATGTAAGTAACACAAACACATAGCATACAATTTTTGCTGTAGGTTTACTACCCAGAATTTCATTAGATAAAAAATAAGCCAGGCTGCTAACCTACTACAGTGTGTTACCATTCCCACAACTGAAGACTGCTTGCAAGTACAGATCATTGCTGACAAAGTCTCACATCTGCACGATGCTGAATGTGGTACTGATCTCAGCTTGCACACTGAATGTCAGTTTTAAAGTATCTTGAAAAGCAATGCGGGCAGTGATGAAAACTACTGAAGATACTCACTGCTAGACTTTTTATTAATTTTCTTAAATTTTGCTCAAGCAGTAGATATGTAAATATTCTTTGAGAAATCAACTTTCTCCTTTTTTTTTTTTTCTTCTCAGGAATTAGTCTCAGGCCTTGCACACTTTCCCACGCTTGCAGATTGCAGGTTATAAATGCGTGGGAGTATTGCAGTTTCGATCAGTCAGGTAGGCTGGGTTTCTGTTAGTAGGCTGCATACCTTTGAGCCCTATCAGCACACAGTGATCAGTGGAATTCCTGGCATTTTTGTCATAGCATCAGAGGCAGTGCTTTACAGAGCAAATACCAATGACCTGCTGTTCTGTCAGGGCTCTGTACTTACCTTTTATTTTCAAGTCAAAGGTTAGGCCTATTTATGTAAATCCTCAGCCATGGGCCAAGTAATCTGACCTCCTGGTTTTCATTCTCCTAATTGTTTCAGGTATTTTTCTTGAAAAGTTTGGTCAGTTAAAGCTAGGGATTTTTTAAGGCGCCTTTGAAGGGCTCTAGGGGCTTTCATAGCCCACCCAGTTTGCAAAGTAGAAACATCAGTGACCTGATGCCCTAGGCACTTATTTAAAATTCATTACCAGGAAATAAGGTTTTGATATATAGCCCCTCCGCTCTGAAGAATATCTTTGGGAACACATGCATGCCATTTCTTACTTTGGATTATGTGATCTCTGAGGCCACATAGAGTGGCGATAATCAATTATATTCTTGTTTGCCCTTCATTTCTAATAAGAACAGTATTCAGCTGTACACGCTTTTAACTTTGCACATGCTGGTCACTGCTTACAATTCCTCTGCTACTTCACAGATTGTCGTGTTGTTTTATTCATAAAAGGATGTCCAAAACTATAGAAACAAAAAAAAAAAAAAAAAAAAAAGAAACTTGCTAGTTTTCAACCTTTTTCTCTGAGATTCATCACTGGTTTTATTCTAATTTTAAAAAGCAAGGTGAATATCTTCTAAATAATAGGGAACTATGGCACAGTTACACTGGATTTTGTCCTATCGCGCATGAGCACAAACCCACGTATTTCCCATATGACCAGATTAGCAATAGATAACTGTCTTGTGGGGGTTTTTCTCTCCCTTTTTCAGGTATATTAGAACTGGAAACTCTTATCAGATCTTTACTTCCTCTTCTGACCATAGATAATCCACATAAAATACTTATTATAAAATTTTAGCATGTATTTATGCACTGTTCTCACCCCCGTGAAATGTAGAAAAAAAAAGAAAAAGAAATTTTGCTTAAGAAAAATATCTTTAAGTGGTACTGGTAACAGAACCCGAGCTATGTGAAAGCAGTAGCTCTAGTCTGGAATTTGTCTTCTCCATTTTAGGTCTGTGAGGACTGAAAACACAATCAGAGAGCTGGAGTTTCAGATTCTGGAACATTCATTATGTGCCTAATTCTCTAGGCGTATTCTTTTTAATTATTGCAATACTCATTTGTCTGTTTCATGTGAAAGAGTGCAAGACTGCAAGAAACCAGGCTAAGTGAAAAGCACCATTTACATTCTATCTGCTATAGCCTTGAATTACAGCATTTATTTTTTTCAACCCTCAGGTAACTACAGGCGCATTTGGAGGAAAAAAAAATAGTTCCCATGTCTGTACTGCAACAAAGCAACAAAGAAACACTGAGAGAAAAATAAGGAAGGAAGATTGTGCACCTCTCTGGAAATGTTAGTAGCTAAAAGATGTAGGTTGGTCTAGATTTATCAGCAATTGCAGACAGTCAAGATACAGAGGCTTAAAATAATGACACTGGCAGGTGGCAATGGAAGCCAAATTGTTAGGAAATGTGAATTTGCATGCTGGCCCTTAGGTCTTTACAAAGTGTAGAACATACACGTAGGGAAGAAATTGTTTCTTGGGATTTTTTCCCCCCCTTTCATGATTTCACAGGCCACTTCTCTTGCTCATCCACAATTGCTCAACATCTCTGCAGCAACTGCAGCTATTACACACATACTGAATCCCGAAAATCATTTTACAATCTTTGAACTGAAGGAGTCAGCATCTCTTGGTCAGGCAAGTTCCCAGGAAACATAATTTAAGAACCTGTGCTCTGAAGTACTGCTTCCTGCTAGCAATCCCAAGATATAAATTTCTACAGATACCTCTGACCACTCAAAGGAGAGGACAGGGCCAAATCATTTCCATGCTGAGCTCCACTGCTTTCTTTCACATAGCCACCTTTCTACCATAAAATGGAAATGACTGCATAACCTACCTTGTCCCGAGTGACATTATTAATATTCATTGTATAAAACACTGAAGGGAATCAGAGGTCACACAGCAGAAGCAGTGAGGTTGGAGGACAGGTAAATGGCCATATGGGGACATCCCACCAGAGCTAGACTAATCTATTGAAGGATGACTTCAGTTCTGCCATTTCCTTTTCACCCCAGTCACAAATTCCAGTCAGCTCTTGCATGCCACCACTAGGCCTTGCTATGACCCTGCTGTGAGCTGGTTCAGGGAGATAAAACAGATAAAAAGTAACTCTGCAAAAAAGGACATTAGTCTTCAATCAGTTTAGCTCTCTGAACTGACTCATGACAGGACCAGACAAATATCAATGCTGGCAAGGAGAGAGGGAGTAAGGTGCAGGGCAGAAGTATGTTAACTCTGATTTAGATGGACCTAACCTGCCTTGGATGCATATTCCTAGACTAAGAGCTAAATTGGTTTGTGTAAGACCACAACTATGAAATGAGTCCCCAAGCTATTGCTCACTTTTCTATTTACACTGTCAGCCCCTGCTTTGGAGAAGAAGAGTGCATGGGCACACATCTTTCTGAGTCAACAAATACTTTTCTTCCATGCAAGAAAAACCGTCTTATTCCATATACCTCTCAGACACAACTGGCAGCTGAGCCAAAGACCTGCTTAACCCTTAACGTTTCTACTGGGCCCCCTAACAAGATTTAATATCTGAACTATGAGAGCTGTTCAGCAGGGCTTGGACAGCTGATCAGATCTCTGTCAGCTTTCACAGCCTTTCTGAAAGACAAAAAGAGCCTTCTATTTCAGCTCTGCAGGGCTAGCTGAACCACAGCACTCCCAATGGAGTCCAGCATGTTTTGACTCACTGTTATTGTTCTTAATCACATGGTAGACACAACTATTATTTGCCTCTTTTTTTGTTGTTGCATTTAAAGTACTGCCTCTCATTCTTGTCGCATTCCTGGCTATTTCATGAGATTTGTTTTTTAAACAGTAAGCTCTTGAATGCAACAGTTCCACAGACATTTCCACTCCGCTCCATACATAGTCCTTTTCTCTTGAGAGATTGTGAGCTCTTATACCACACTTGACTAGAGGATGTATGACCCCTGAAAGCAACTTGGCTTTACTCCAGCACACTTTTATTTAATGTACATGCAAACCCACCGAGAAGTCACGAATAGAGACATGAGTCCTTTTCCATTGTTATTCATTTATCAGTAAAAAAAATATAATGTACTACATCTCAGATATCTACTTCCATACCACGTTATCTGTCTTTTAGTTTTCCTAATTAGTCTTTGACCAGACTTTGAATGTTGTGTAAAAAGCTAGTCATCCATATGACATACCCAGCAGCCTGCCCCTCAGCTTGGTTATCCTGTTTAAACACCACTGTGAATCGCAGTGTTCTATACAATATTTACTATTACTACAACACCACCAGTTAGATTTTGTTGGTCAAAAGCACAGCAAACACATCCCATGTCATACTGCAGACCTAATATTTTATACATCTGCCAAACACAACTCAGGGACAAGATTCCATGATTAAAAGCATAGCTTTGGAAGTCCCATTCATACAGCCATAACAGCAGTACACCAGAGCGATATTCGCTGTGATTTCGGTGCGCTCTCAGCCCTGGTCCCCAGGCATAACGCCTGGCTGTGTGCTACCTACAGGACACATAAACCTTGGTGCAACTTGTGGTTCTGGTTCTGCAATACCTAGACCACAGGATTTGCTGCACTGCACCCAGCTCCTTCCTTGTCCCTGTACAGCCAAATATTCTTGTAAAGGAAAGTGGAGTGCGCACTGGGATGGTGCAAACTGATATGTCCCAACATGCATTGTAGCACCTAGGGGCTGTGGTTGTGAGGTACACTGCAATGTACCCTTCAGTGTACATACTATACTTCTGTTTGGGACAATAATCTTCTCTCAGAAGCTTTGAGGACAACACGGGTGGAAAAATCCATGTTAGCCTGAGCAACACCCTTAATCCTGGGACATTATCTAACTCTCTGAGTTCTTCACCTAGACATCCTCTTTAAATCCACATGTCCTTCCTCTATTGCACTCCCTGGCAGTGAGCAAAATTACAGCAATCCAGGCTTTAAACAGAAGCACATGTGCAGGAGAAACTCAAGGGTTTCCAGCACCAGCAGTTTGGCTGGAGAGTGAAATGAGGCTTCCTACTGAGGGGTATTAGTGTCACAATCAGTGATGGAGATGACCTGCTTCATCTTCCTTGGGAATCACTGTTGCCCTCCACTCTTTACTCAAGAGTCCGTCCTGCGAATTGACATTACTTCAATATCGCAACTGTCCCAGTAGAATCTGCCAGCCATGACAGGGTTTGGCACCCCTCCAAATGCCCCTGCAGCCATTCACCCCCTCTGGTTGGGCTGCTGGCATGGGAATGGACAGCACACCTCTGCAAGCCATACCAGGGCATCCTTGGTACCTGCTCAGGATCAGCCTGTCACAACAGGCTGTGGGCTGTGGGCTGCTGCAGCTTATGCCGTGTGGTTATGTTAATATCAAGACACAGATGACTCCTTTCCAGCAGGATTTCAACAAATCAAGGAAAATATCCTACTTCCTATTGCAGTTACTTGATACAGCAGATATGGCACTAACCTCCCAAATACAACATTAACCTTCCCTGTTCCAGCAACCCACTCACTGATTTGCTGATACCTAGTAATTAAAAAGGTTTTCAACATGCTGTCAAACTTGTGGGAGTGAAATGAGGGTTATCACTGCTATCGATATGAATTGGCACCCAGATTTCTGAAGCAGGTAATGGCATTTTTTTTTATATATTTAATCATAATTTTTTTTTATTGCACAGAGCCTGTATGTATGAGGTCATGGGAGGAATGACATAGTTTCTGAATTCAAAATTCAGACTCGAAGTGACAGGCAAAGATATTTTGATGCCTTAAAAATGCTTCCACAAACTAGGAAGAGGGCAGTTTGCAGAACTGCCCCCCAGAGGCTAGATTGTCTAAGGTAAATTTATTCTATGCCTCTATGGATAAATCACAATCTGGATCCCTTCACTTGAGATGTCATACTGAAAGCAGGTATCGTTTTGAAGCTTAGAGGAGACAGTAAGACTTTGAAAATGGGACCTAATGCTAACTTTCACTGGATGATTCAGGATTTTTGTTTTTCTGCAGGAGAGCATTAGCACTCTGCTTTAACAGTTCATATTTTCATTTTTTTTCCTATTTCCCTTAAAAAGGAAGCAGATCCAGAAGCTGAAGTCTAGTCCGGATGGCAGTGATTAAATGCTTGAAATGTAACTTGAGTGAACCCTAGAGGCTCAATGTACAGAAGGTACTCTTCCAGCAGCAACTGAAAATAGCAGCTCATGTCACAGAAGAGGTGGAGTTCCTGTACTTTGAAGACAACTTCACAACATTTTTTTACTTAAGAAATAAAATGAATTTGGGAAAAGAAAAGAAACTGCAATTTCATTACCAGGAATTGTCAGAACTGCACTGCAACGTTGCACAGACATATTCTGTCCCTTTTGTAAGGAAACAAAACGTCTCTCCGTTCATTATTACAAATGCATGACTTATGTCCCCCATTTTAATCACAGAGTCTGGATTTCCCAAAATCTTTTTCTGCCTGCTCACAAATGAAGTTGCCCCCCATTTATTTCCTACTTAAACAAACAAGTCAAACAAACAAACAAAAGGGAGATTTTTTTTTCTACATTTGTTTTCTATCTGGCTCTGAATTAATTGATTTAAACTGATAAGCCAGAGGCAGACTTTTGGTTTTCTAAGATCTTATCTTTCAGATCTTAGTTTATACGAAATGAATAAGAGAATTCAAGTATGCTTCAATCATCAGGGCTTTCAGGGGGAAGGGAGAAATGGAGACAGTTTTGCAAAATCTGGTTTTGATTCATCTCAGAGACAAATCAGTTTTCTCCCGCTCTAGCGATGCAAGGTGTAGAACCCTTCTATCACTGGTCTCTCTTTAAAGGGATTCAAACAGGCAATATGAACTGCACCTTCATTTTCAATTTACAGAAGAGCTACAGGAGTGTTTCTTTAAAGGAAAGAGGCGTTAAGAAATGTTACTGAAATGTAGGAAAATAAATAACTTTTATCCCTCATGATCAATATCACTAAAGACAAGGATACTGTTAGATGAAAAATCTGAGACAGAGCTGAAACTCCCCCTGTTGGCATCCAGTAGGCAAGCAAAGCCCAGAAAACATCTTTCTTGTTTTCTTCACAAGATTGCTCACAAATCATTTGGGTTTTATTTAAAATGAAAAAATCTTCACGTATTTATTCCTTAATGATGATGGGAGAGGGGAGAGAAATTAGTCAGAAGCTCTAAAATCTGTGCCCCTGTTTCTCGCTGAGCATTATGCCTGGGAGATCTCAAAGGGGAATAAGTTCATATTACTATTCAGGTTGGTAAGGACAAGCTGCGAAGTAAGAAGGAAAAATAACCACACAGTGAAGTGGAGTGGAAAACAGCACATTAAAGGACAGGAAGGGGAACCTCAAGTCTTTCTGAGGATCTGGGGAGGGGGGCATCATGCTTGCTCAGTAGAGATGACAGACATCAGGTACTTCCTTTGTTAACAGTCCATGAGCTTATCCTTCTTTCACAAGGCTCTGATGACTCTGTTAGTCAATTTATCTATCATAAAAAAAATAAACAAACAAACTGACCTACAGAGATTGCCCCTACCCTGTAGGGGGAAACAAGAGAAAGGGAAACAAAGAGGTGTTAATCTAGCCATAAGTAGAAAATGACTCTAAAGACAGACTCCCCAGTAAGCCCACTCACTTTGGGTCAGGCAGGCTACACTTCTTAGCACAATTCTTAAGGGACCAAGTTTCAGTCATTCAACCATACATGTTTGCTATCACTTGTAGCAAATTCCTACAGATCTTTCTTTCCCTTTCCCACTGAGTGTGTGTGCGCATCCGCATGTGTGTGCTTGTCATAATTAGCTTCCTAAACCATCTTTATACACATGGATTAGGGATAGCACAAGCAGTACTCTTCGCCTGCAGATGGAACATATGCTGTGGGTCTTCTTGTTCCTGGTATCTAATAGTTCTTCTAACTCTGGTAATTCAGAGGAATGCATCTGAGTATGCCAAAGACAAGATCTAACAGGACTGTCAGCAGTCCAGAGCCAGTACAACTGTGACAAAACAAATCACAGCTTATTCTGCCATGTGGACCAAGAATACCTCCATCTGCTACCTGCAGAGTATAGAAATGTTACCTTTGACATCAATGTCAATTCCATACAGATGCTACTGGGTAGTCAAATGTGTCTGATGTTTAGTTTGCCACATAGAAATGCAGCCAGATTATTGTTCCAAATTTATTGCAGAAATCATCATTGTAGAAAAATCCACTTTATGTAAAATAACGTCACCATGGCACAGCTGAGTAGGAAATTTAAGTGGAAGAGCCAGCCTTGTGACATGTGAGATCTGGGAACAAACATCCCACTCCTTTCTTGTAAAAAGCAGGAAAATGCAAAGGATTCTCCTAAATTATGTACTGCTTATTTTTAACATGGGAGGGAACATTTTCCAGTTAGGGTCAAAATCTGTGTAAATCTGTGCTTTAACATGTGTTCCTGAATGCTTTCTTTTCTCTTCAGCAATCCTATTCAAATGCTTAAGGAGTAAAATGGTATTCAGTGTAAGTGTAGATGGCAGAACCTCATTCTGTTGCAACAACCCTACATTTCTCCAGTTCTTGCTGTAGCTGTCTTATGGTAGCAGGAGGTCTGCTCTGATCTTTCTCTTCTTGTGAAATCATTATCGCAGAAAAAGCTAGCTAGTCATTAAATATTAAATGAAATTAAATTCAGTACATGCAGTTGTTCAGGCAATTCATTTTAATTCATTTTCATGACAGAAGAATTTTGTTCCTGCTTTTTGAATAAAAATGTGAAGGGACTACATAAGTGTTTTATCATCGCACCGAGCAGCACATATCACTTCCATCTGTTTACCCACGGGAGGAAGAGTTAATCACAGACACACTACCCCACAGCATGTGCAGGAAGCCAAGCTCAGACATCCTTCACATTGACATAGCCCCTGCTAGCACCGAATTTCTCTCTTCAATGCGATGGTCCTTCAGCCTCACCTACTTGTGATTCATGTTTGCAGATGAAGGGAGGGCACACATGTTAACGGCCCCTTAAGGCGTTCCCTCACAGCTCCCTTCTTGTGGCATTTCCACATTGGAAGTAAGCACACATGTGCCCGGGCCATGACTGAAGTCTTCTTTAAAATGGTGATTTTCTGATGTGCCTTGCAGGAGGATGATGGGGCTACTGGGCTGCTGTGTTCCCAGAGACTACATGCAAGGAAAAAAACAATGGAAAAAACAAAGTCAGCAAGGGTGGGAAGCAGGGTCTCCTGCAGGTTCCGAGGACAGGAGGTGGCCACTGCAGAGCAGCCCTTGGCATCACCTGCAGGAGCATTCGTTAGTCAGCTCATTGCACTCGAGGGCATTAACCATAGTTCTCCAAGAGCACCCATCTGCCAGACCAACACCATCCACAGGGCAACATATTCACCATGCTGCCCCAGAGAAAGCAGAGGAGATTCAACGAGAGCAAAGCTATGGACAAGAGCTACAGTCAGTGCCATGTCTACACGGCGGCTGCCGGTCAGGAGTTCCCGCCTTCCGGGCTCCAGCTGAAGGACAGCCTGGTCCTTACTCAACATGTGAGAAGTCCACACAACCCCGTGATGGTGCCTGCCTGTGAGAGCGCCATGAGGAACAGGGAGCGCCAGCTTCTCACGCAGCAAGGCAGCAGCTTCTGCAGTGCTGGTGAAACGGTGCCCTGAAGAGCAGCACTTCACTACAAAAGGAGAAGAGCCTTAAGGTTCAAAAATGGCTTCACTTCCATTTTTGAGCTGCTCACAATGAGTAAATGGCCTCTGTGAGCATCTCTTCCATCCCTATGCAGGGGTCAAAGCCCCGGCCACAAAGCTGCCCGGGCATCCACTCTTTTTTTTCAACTTTGCTTAGAAAAATAAGACTGAAAAACTTCTTCAGTGGAAGCAGTTCAGAGTGCAGGAACTTTGGGAAAATAATTTTCTGGAGTGCTCCAAGAAAACTGAAAATTATATTAAGTGATTTTGATACGTTGTAATACACTGAATGACTTAAATACTTAAACCTGGAATTTTTCAAGACTCTTCCAAGCGTTCAGTGTGTGAAATATGTGAGTATTACACCTTAATGCTTTCACTAGTTTAGTCTCATGTCAAGGGCTCTAAATGATTGCAGTGCAACATTCAACTTCTTTGTTCATAACAGGTGAAATTCATTCATTCTGCATAAATCCTGACTCATCAATCAGGGCAGCGAGTAGAACATGGAGGGAAGATAAACAGCATTATTCAAAAGAATCAGTCTAGTGAAGTGATTCAAGGCACTAAAAATCAGTTCCTGTTATGACTCATCCTCTAGAGGAACCTCTCCTACTCCAGTAGGTAGAATACAGTTCAGAAGGATAGTCTCCCTTGGCTGAAGTAAGCCAGTGAGAATTGCCCCTTCAGTTCCCTCACATATCCGTAACTTTCTCCTAATGGCTCCTCTATACAGCCTCACCATGGGATTAAGGGAAACAGAGGTCTTTTGAGCCAATCTTCCATTTAGGGCGAACTGTCTTGTTCTTGAAGGTTGTGATCATCTTGGGAGAGGCAGGACACAATCATCGGTGAAAAAATGCAAACAAAGGAAAAAGAGAAAAGAGATGAATAAACAATGAAAATATCAGGGCCAAAGGACACTGGGGTTTGACCGTTGCTGTGACTGCATGACTACAAGATCTCTTCCTCATTCCTATTGCTGTGACAAAGAAAAACCTGGCTGCAAATATTTATTCAGATTGGAAATACATTTGTTTGACTCTGTTTTACAGTCACTATGTATCCGCTCTCTTTGATCATCCAAGCACCTACAGTCTGCTGAGCTATACATTTTACAGCAAAATTCACAATTTGCACTGCTTAGTGAGCTACAGAAGCCATTCAGTCAGAGAATAGTAGTGATTTGACCGCAAATTTGCAACTGTAAATATTTATATCTAAGCATTTGTAAATGGTGTGCAGTACAAGAATAATTGCCAAATCAATTCAAAAGGCAAAACTGAATAAATTAATAGCTATGAATTATTCATACATTTTACCTTCTCATATAGCAGGTTCATTATTTCTGTGTGTAACCAGTAAGCAGCTAATGTGTCTGAGTGCATTTAAAATATCGATTAGTTTTCTGGATACACTATTCAGAGCATTTAATCAACAGAAGATTTCAATAAATATTAAACTTGCATTTGGGGAAAACATAAGAAATCTTGGTTTTAGGGATAATGCATGTTTATTCCAGAGTATAACTACTTGTAATTTATCCAAAATACCAAGAGAATTCTCCGTGGTCATTGAGCTCAGACAAGCGTAATGGCGAAGTGCTCAAGAATTAATTGGTTAGGGGTCTGCAGACTGGAAGGGTTGAATTGCAGAGAAGAGACTTGATTGATCTGGGGAGGATAAATCCATACCACAGACCCTAAGAAGTTGCACTTTGCAGAGAAGTAATAATTTGCCCCAAAGGCTCTCAGAAAAATCTCACATTTATCTTGTAGGGTAAAAAATACAAAAGACATTTCTTATACCTGGAAAAGCCAACAGTTGTGAGGATGGCTTAGAGCTGGGAAATGACAGCAGCTCCAAACATTTGTTTGGTCCAATGTGAGATGGGATTCACGGACAGCCCAGGAGTGACCATGTGGCATAATAGATGTGCCGGCACTGCCCACGGTCCCCACATATTTTTAAGAACCAGATGCCCCTGCCTTTGGCTGTCCATGGGCAATGTGCACTAGGTCATGTTTCCGACCTTGGGCAACAGTTCAGAAGAGAAGTGCTGCAGGTCTATTTAATTTGTGCACTGCTGATAGCAGAAAGAAAGAAAAATAGTCTACCTGTCTGGGAGACACCGTCCTGGTTACCGAGGTAAAAGTACCAGGAACAAGATTTGAAATGGATAGGGGATTTGTCAGCTGAAGACACTTGGACATGCTTTTAATGTTTTTCAGCAAACTAAGTTGATGATAACAGTTTTACACTAGATTCTCTCATCCCCATTATTTCACTTGTTTTCTTCTGTCTTGTTAACTGCATTTATATTTGCATTAGGGAAAAGAAAGAAAAAAAAAAGTCAAAATTCATTGGCAGGTTCATTTAACTACAGCTGCAGAAAAAGTCCGGTGTCAGACCCTAGGTTCAGAGGGACATACCACTATACCATTAACTTCTACAGCAACTTCAAAAAGCAGCTTGTTGATGAGAGCTTCCGTTTTATGAGACTAGATACTCCAACATTAAAGACTACTTTATAGTTTGAGGAGGTGTATATCTGCTCTGCTTATAAACTTCATGTAGAAATTTCCACACAGGACACATTTAGCACCACAAGAAAAGCATGGAGCACAGAGTGCAGCACAGGTGGTTTCCATGGACAGACAAAATGGAGTAGCTACGAGATTTTTAAAGTTAGCCTGTTTCTCAATGCATTGTGTAATTATGATGATGCTTTCCGATTAGCAAAGGAAAATTTATCACTGTGCACAAATCTAAATGGAATTTGAACTAGATATACAGTTCTATCACTAGTATCATTTGAGGCAGATGATACAACAGTGCACCTTCTATAGGGCATTCCTGACAAGCAATTGTGCATCTATAGCTGTGATGGTGGGTTTTTTCATTGTTCTGTTTGTTTGCTTTTCGTTAGACAAAAATTACTAGCAAATCTGTGTAATCCACAGCATACAGAGAAGCAGTTTTTTTCTGTTTAAGTGTGTACCAGCTAGAGAGAGCTGTACAGATAAGGGAAGTACTTTAAGAAAAGCCAAAAATAGAGTTTATGTACAGAACGAGCAGTTAGTGCAGATCTGTTCCTAGGTGCTCCATATTACTGTAAATGAAATACAAATTTTGGTTAATTCAACAGAATCTGCATCAAGACATGTTCATAATCAATCTACATGTCAGCCGAATCATTTGGATAGAAACAGCCACAAAACATTACCTTAGTTTGGCTTGGTTTCCTTTGAGTTCTCCATAGATTATGGGAGTCCTACAGAAACATCCTGGGTATTTTTGTCTGCAGGAAAATATTTTTCTCTCCATTGAACCATTTGACTCTCGCAGAGGAAATTTAAAGAAACTGGGCTTTTCATGTTACAAAAAGGTTTGTGAGCTGTTATGTTGGGCCTGAATCAGATAGAATTTGGGGATGTCTTTGAGCTGACTTTCATAAGCCAACCTACCTAGCTGAACACTTCATCTTATTTTACTGTATAAATGTTAGTTGTAATGAATGAGTTTGATTTGTAAAAATAAATGGAGCAACTGCGCAAAGAATAATTGCCCATCAGACCTAAAAGAGGCATTTATCACAGAATAACTGGTAAAGGCCTCTCAAGTCTACTGAATTATTCAAATCTCAGCATCATCCCAGGGTAATATTTCCATTTTTTTGCAACAATACCATTTTGCTGACTAATAGCTATTGTTGTTCCACTCTCAACCCTGAATCTTTCTGTGCTATATGGCAACTTAGCAGACACTCTCCATTTGGCAGTTCATTTCCCCCTCCCAAGTGTAACAGTTGCTGCATTAAACATCGTTTTATTTATCTCTGTTCATCTCTCCGTCTGATGAAGTTCATTCTGAACTCTGATCATGTCCTTCAAAAGATCTTACCACACAAAAAAATGAAGTGTCAAATTATATAAGAATCTATTCCATCTGTCAAATTGATGCAAAAACAAGAGACATCCTTGCATCTCATTTAACATAAGAAGTAGCAGAAGATGTATTAGATGCCTTCTAGCTTGATGGCACTGACTATCTTCTTTTCTTTGAGATTAATTTCTAACCATTTGTGAAACTGGCTGGCAGTATTTATCTTTAGACAGTCCCATGAGTGAAACAAAAAATGTGGTCATATGGCACACAGAGAAGTTATATTTTTCATCTAGTCCAGAGACCATTCATGGTAGGAATGTAAGAAATCTCTGACTGAATCCGATTTGTCAATGCATTTGAGTTTGCAAATTCCCAGTTTAAAAAATGGACCATGTCCTGTCATCACTGACTTAAGGAGGAGTTCATTCACAGTAAATGTGAGCAACTGCCAGAGCTGAACATTTTGTGTGTTCACTCAAAGAGGAAACAGAGAGAATATTCAGCTTTATTCTTGAACTTGGAAAAGTGCTGCATAATCAAGGGAACAAACAAGACTTCCAGGTAACTGTAAGTCATTATTACTGTATTTTAACGACAAAGCACACGGATAACACCAGCACAGATCCTTCACTGGGCTCTTCCTATCAAGAACCATTCTGTCCATGTGTGCTCATCAAATGATAAAGGGGCTGACTCTTCTCTTTGTGTCTCAAGTCTATAGAGTAAAAGGGGAGGCTGAAGCTCCAGACAAGCATTTGAAAAGCACAAATGTCCATTATGTCTTTTTAAAGTGTCACCTTTGTTTCAGGGCATAGCACAGCAAACCTCTGGAGCACTTCCTTATTTTTTTTAGGCTGAGATCAGCAATATAGAGTGGAAACTTGCAGTTCCTGATGAAAACCAGAGAGATTTTCAAATTTCCAGAGATGTGTATTCATTTGGTTTAGCCTCTAGACATAAGCTATCACTAGGAGCGGGAGCTGTCACGCATCTATTTTCCCACTTGTATTACTAACAGTCTTCAAACACGCTAGATCCCCCTGGGCTTTGTTGGTGCCTTTGGAGTAATGCCCTATAGCTCCCTTTCTTGGGTTGGCCAGACAAAGTTCCCCTGTCCCGGAGCTACAAAAATTGAGAGTATTTCCCAAATTTAGTGATTCACATTTGATTGCCATGGTACTGCTTCTGTACACCTTGCTATGTCTCCTACACTACCATCACCATCACTCCTCACTCCTCTCCAACCTAGACATGGATGAGCCTATCTATACAACGTTTATAACCAGCCTTCTTCCTATAGTCCCATCTTTTTGCATTATCTTTTTTTCCAGTTTTTCCAGGCTGAAGATCCACAGAAAAGGTACAAAGATAAACAACTCCTAAATATCTTACCAAGAGCAGATTGCTGTAAGAAGATAGCTGTATCTACTGAAGCAAGTGTTCCTCGGATTCATCTCCCATTCCTTTATTCCTATGCTTCATTCCTTCTACTGAAGCTATATGAAGTCACAGTCTCTGCAAAGAGAAGACTTGGCTTTTATCTTTCCAATAGAGGACTTAACAAGCTTTGGTCAAGCAATATCACAGTATTTCATTTGGAGAGAATACTCTTTCCCTACAGACACAACACAAGAACTCAAACCACAATGAAAGAATTTAATGCTGTAAAAGGTTAGTTAAAAATTGGTGCGTACTCACTGAAGAGTAAGCCAGAGCTGAGAATATTTGTCTAACCATTAATTTTTGGAGCTACTGAAAAGTAGGTTCAAAATCACTAAGAATCACAGCACTGACTTGAAAAGGAACAAGAGTCTTACTATCACTACAGATACAATTGATGCAGACTCAGGATTGAAGTAAAAACAGAGAATTTCATAGTGTTGGACAGACTTGCTCATTTAATAATATTTAAAAGGTACCAAACTGTAATCAAAGTACAAGCCATCTTGGTCTGCTTTTTGCTGGAATACAAGAATTGTGGAAGCATTGGTCTTTTGTTACTTCATTTATATGCCTATGCATCACCAATGGCATCAACACAACAGTAAAGTATGCTGATAATGATAATGATTGCAAGATATCCACATGAACTGCTACAAATGCTGAAAGTAATTATTATTCTACACCAGGGCCAATGTCAATCAAACCATCCCTCTGATTTAGCACAAACAGTATTCATAAGATCTAGAGTATAAAAGTATTTGGACACTTTATTGCCAGAGATTTCAATGAGCTTTAGGTATTTGAGTGTCTTTATTACTGTGGATCCCTGAGTTCAGTTTACCAACGGTCATGGATCAGAAACAGCCCTAGTGGAATGTCTATGGGCATTTGAACTCCTTCCAGTCTCAGCACCTCTCACATCTCTGTTTACCCTTTTTCCTTCACTGCAACCATCAGAGTCTTGCGAAAGGTCTCAGCAGAAAAAGCCGATGAGGCACAGTGTGCTAACTGCAGAGCAGGCACAGCTGAAAGGAGAGGGGAACGATTTTCTCCAGTGCCATCTTGCACGTTTTCTTCACTATAGTATAAAAAGAACTGTTATAGCAGACTGAAGTAAAGATTCAGCCAGCTCAGTAACCTGGCTTAGTCAGTGAAAATGTGCCTAGGGAAGGGTATAGCAACAAGACAAAGATAATCTGTTATTTCTTTGACATGCTCTCCCAGCTTCCTGCAATTTCTTGAAACAAAAGCAGTATTTATTTGATAGTCCTTGACAAGATCTTCTTTCATGATGCATCTAATTGCTTTCTGAATGTTGATTTAAGCATCCATTGTGCCCTGTGACAGAGAGGGTCACATTTAATTATGATGTCGTCCAAAAAGTACGAGCTTAACTTTCCCCAAGCTGATGGGCCTCTTAAGTCCTACTTTATTTTTCAGAACTGAGATATAAATGGTAAAATTATAATTTAAAGTTATATACTGCAAACACATGTGCTATTATTTAAGAATGTGAATTTAAGGGTTAAGTTCATCTACTCAGTGTGTTCAGACAGTTGCAAGCAATCCCAGCTCAGAAGCCCTGTAGATATATTTGAACAGTAACATGTCACAGATAAGTATGTCCTTCTTTTGCTTCCTTTGCTCCCCGTAAAATGAGATCCGAGAAAACTTTCTGGAAAAAAAAAAAAGAAGATATATTGCCATGAAGCATGAAGTGTATCCATTTTAATGAGTCACTACTTTTGGCAAAAACCAAACCCAAATCTATTTAATGAGGAATTTCAAAGTAGCTCTAATGAATGATTTAACCAGACTCCCCAGGCTTTGCTCACAGTTCAGTATATGTGCTAATCTCTGCCTGATGGCATTTGGCTTAGTTTTGTATCACTGAAAAATAAACAAAAGGTTTGCCAATGATTTCAGTGAGAGCACATTCAGCTATAAAGAAATCAAGACATTTTCTTCTGGAAAACAGTAGCTTTGTGTTAAAAGAGAGAGAACATCCAGAGGAATAGAAAGCATCATGACTCGTGGAAACAATTTGTTATCTCAAAACATCCTGCCTTTTGAAATAGAGGAGGTGTAATTAAAATGAAGAGGTTGAAAGAAAAAATCTCTGAATGCAGAAATTGCCAGCTTTGGAAGCAGTTCCTATAGCACAGGAGAGGAGGCAGGGAAATGGGAAAGGCACTGTGCAGTACAGGTCATCTTGTAGATGGGTAAGACAGGGCAATGCTGCAGTGTCTGCCTGTTGTCCCACTGGTGTCCAGCACCAGCTTGGTTCACACACAGTGGTTGATTTTCATTCACCTGCATCATCTAGAGAGAACCAAAGGAGGAAATCAGTCAAGAATTATGTTTCCTAAACTCCTTTGTGTCATTTTTCAATGAAAAGCAAGGAGCATAAAGTTGCTGAGTTTCTGATGTATAAAGTTCAAGCCGGATGGTTCAGCAGTTTGCAACTTTTTTTTTTTTTAGCTTTATCTTACATTAAAAATACATTATGCCACTTTCTGAAACGTTTCACTAATGTTTCTTGAGCACTATAAAGTGAATGATTTTCTTTATCCTGACACACATAGACCCGAGTTCCTCTTTAACCTTTCCATAGGACATGATCTCCTGCCTTGCTAAAAGGGTCCTTGCTTTGCTAGGGGTTTCTTGTTTCCTGCTACTTCATATCTCCACAGGTAAATAACTGATGACTTCGAAGAAAAAAAAAGGAAGTTAAAATGCCAAAGGAAAAACAGAAGCATCTCTATTATCCAAATAGACACCAGGTTATCTCTAGATTGCTGTGCAATTGCTTCATAGTTAAGGAAACCTAAGGGGTAATCAAGCAGTCCATGATCTTTTATTAGATTATATTTAAATCGTGACATATTTGAAGTCCATTATAGCTAGAATATGATCACACACATGCATGGGTATCTGTATCAGTTGCACAGCAACACAGCTTCTTTGCTGCTCTGCATGGTGGGGACCACATGCTCAAAAAGGCATTCAAAAGTGGAGAACAGAAAGGGTGACACATGGAAACAGAGGGCTTCAGAAATGGAAAAAAGAAATAGTGATATTTTCAATCCCTACCATTGACCAGCTTGGGCTGAAGGGACCACAAGATACCATCAGACTACCCTAGATCCAGTTTCTCAAGCCCTGGAGACATAAACACATCCAGGAGTTCTCGTGGGGGCCACGTCCTCCCAGGATCACTACCAGCCATTTGCTCTCCATTGGTACCCGAACAGCCCATGTTCACTCGGCTTCCTCCCTTCAGTGAGTAATACCCAGCAGGTGAAGCAATCAGAGCTAAATGAAAACTCAGGTAGCTTTATTCTTTATTTTGATATCTTCATAAGCTGCCTTGAGAGCCATACAGGGAAAGAAATCCCATTTGACATAGGAGCAGTAGCTGTACTATATTCTATTTCCCAAGCCAATCACTGGCTGCAAACATCTGTATTAAGTGAGAGGTGACAGGGAAAGGGCCGAGCAGCTTCTTCCCTTTGTCTGGGCTATACATTCAGACAATTATCTACATGTATCACATATTTTTAATCTGCACTGAAAGGTATTTTACCTAATAACTTTCTGAGGAAGGTGAATAGACCAGTTACTTTAAAACACCATAAGCAATCTCCCCATTAATGTGACTTTTTTTTTCAGCAATTAATTGATCAAATATTTATAAAACTTATTTCACTGATTAAAAAAAAAAAAAATCATTCAAAATGCGAACTGCTGTCTGAAAACTGCTTTGCCCCCTTTGCACAGTTCTATGAAAATAACGTTATGGAAAGGTACATGAGGACCCAGTAAGAGAATGCGACTTTATTCTTACAGTGAGCACACTGCCTGGACACTCTGCAGCCCACAGAGCTTACAGGCACACCGTAAAAGCACCTAACCCAAACATTTTTAACAAGATTCTTTTTTGCTGCAGTTTATCTTCTCCTTTTAGCTACATTATTCTAAGTTTTTATGGCAGGAAATTGTCATATATTATAGATGCCTTCTTAGTGTCCAAAGGCAAAGACAGTAGTGGATAAATTCCATTTTAGTCAATGGGCAGCTTCTTCTTGGGGAAGTTTGAATGATAAAGTTGTAGCCAAAATTTAACTGTATGCTACAGCAAGAGTCATATATTAAAGCTGAGTTCTGAAATTTCCAGTTTGAAACACTTGCAAGATTTTATACCTTTTTGATCATAAAATGTACCTGAAAAGTCTGAATCTTATCAAGTTTTTCAGTGTCTTGACTGCACTGAATGATTTTGGTATAAATAAAAACATAAAACCTTGGTGAAAGACTAGAGACCTCATCCTGTAGGAGCTCGGAGCCACGTGGAGCTTATGGAGCCAAATTCTGGAAATCATGAAAGAAACAGGGTATTTTTTTAAAGTGGAGCACTTGAGGTTTCTTCAACTGAACATACCCAGAAACATATAAACCTGAAGATTTTTTAGTGCATTTTGAATGCCATTAAAATAAATAAATAAATAAAAATAGGAGGGGAAAGAAGCAATCAAAATACTCATTCTTCACCTTTACTTTTAATGAAAGCAATATTTGTTCCCAGCTGTTTTCTTTAGTTGTTTTGGAAAAAAAAAAAAAAAAAAAAAAAAAAGGAAACCTTTCCTACTTATGGGTACAACTGAAAATGAACTGTTCGGGCTCAAATGTTTTCTAAGCATGCCAAGAACAGACCATAAAGTGAAAACAATGAACTAATTAGTTTACTTGTCCTCTAAATATAAAAAAGAAGCAAAAGCCCCTAAAGAACACCATTCAAAGTGCCGATATCAAAGGAAGAGACTGCTGATAATCTTGGATTCTTTTTCAATGATTTATTCCATATTTTATTGCACAACTTACTTATAAAATGAATTGCAACAATCTGAGTCCTTATATTACTACAAGAGATTAAAAGATTTTCTTATCAGACAACCAGGAACTGTGATGATTCACACCTTCATTATTTCTTGAAGCACTCCAGCTTCCTCCACAGTATAGCAAAGGTTTTGCATGACTACATCCCTTAAACTAAACAGTGTTCATGTCATTTTCCCACGGTGCTCGGAACAAACTAGGGTGAAAGTGTAACCCTTTCAAGTCAGTTAAACAACCTTCATTATTTTAAAATAAATGAAGAGGAGTCTGGTTATTTATGACTG
The DNA here is from genome assembly GCA_034781795.1 of Crypturellus tataupa. NCBI lineage: Eukaryota > Metazoa > Chordata > Aves > Tinamiformes > Tinamidae > Crypturellus > Crypturellus tataupa. The sequence goes on along the minus strand of JAWLRI010000379.1, from coordinate 1,192,837 downwards.
TGTGCTCATGTTTTATGCATGCCTTACCTAAGAGACATTTGATAGCCTCTAGGACACTTTGTTAGCTGTAATCTTCAATAATCATTTAGTAAGAAGGTCACATTGGCCTGTTTGCACTGAAAAGGCAGAGATTTGAGGATATGTTATAAGAGAACAAATGGAGAGACACTGGAAAATTATTTTCACTGAAAGGGTTTCTACACAAGCATAAAACCTGGGTCAGCAAGAGTCATTTCAATTGAAAGTACATGCCAGTACATTTCACTGCCAGGCTAAATTAAGGATACGCCCAGCCTTGCTGTGCTGGATAGGAAAACAGAATAAGAACGAGACACCTCCAAAGAATTTCTGAAAAGCAGCAGAAGGGAGACTCTGCAAGGGAGGCTTGCAGGGACTTTTGCCGGATGTTCCAACCAAACACTAACGGAGCTCAGACTACCCTCTGTTCAGGTCTGTAAAATGGAGTGGGTGACCCAAGTAGAAGACAAACTCGTGACACTGAACAGGAAGGTCCAAGGGATATTCTTCTTGGCTGCATGTGTATGAAAGATTTGGGAGGCAAGCGTGGTGCTTGAGAACCATCTGAACATAAATGTCTCATTCTGCATGTGTTCTCCACAGCATCCTCGTATGAGATGATGTTTTGATTCTGTGGCAGCTGGACATCTTCTCCAAAGGCTTGACTTCTACCAACAACACTATCACTTCCAGAATAAAATGCATCCTTGTAAAGGATGCTGGGTTACAGATCCTGACTTAGGGATTGCATGTTTTGACTCTACTTTTCCGCCATTATTAATGTCAAAATGCTCCTTGGAAGAAGTTAGTTAGAGAAGTACTTTTTCACTTTTAGAAGAGAAATACTGAAAAGAAATGAGTTTGGACACTGCTAGTCATAGAGGAGATCTCAAGTGTGATGCAAAGGCTCAGAGATGACACGCTCTCTTCTTCAGTCAATGCTCTTGAGGAGGCAGAAGGCAGAGGCAGACAAAGGACCTTCCAGTCCTCTATAACACACACACTTCATTCAGGAGATTACATTTCTCTTTCTCAGTCAAGTACAAAATATATGTATTGCACAGAAACCAGTGATGGTTCATATTTTTCCATCTGTAACTGCGTTCGAGTGGTTTGTAGAGACTTTGAATGCTTTCTCACTAGAATATCATAGCACCAAATCCAAACACATCTCTGTGTCACCTTCCATCTTGAGGATCCCCCAAAAGGCTCCTCAGTGACTTCACAATCTCCTTTTAAAGGTGCTGTTGAACCTACAGTTTCGCAGGTCAAATATTTAATAGAATATTAGCCCTGTACTTTGGTTAGCTTTGTAGATAGGGTATTGTGCTTAAGTCTCTCATCCATTCATTCATTTACATTACATCATAAAGGTATTTTTTAGAAATAAAACATGAATAGGGAGGGTTTTTCTTAAGCTTACTGATTAGCCAGAGATTAGATTTCAATTGAATAGTTTAGTTAAATATGGCTTTGTATGTGCTGATATGGCTTCCCATTGTCACAGCAGGTATGAGATGTTTGGCAGTTTCCCAGCTCTGCTCTCCTATGAGGGCTTGCAGCAATGCAAAAAGAAATAGTGTCCCACCTCTCAGTGAAAAAAAAAAATATTTTCAAAAATGCTTACTGAAATCTTACCATCTTTTCCAAGAGGCACATTTACACAAACTTTTTTCATTCATCCAAAAGCTTTACAATTTTTTGAATAAAATGCCTGGGTTTAGTTGTTTATTTATATATACTTGTGTTTATTTTTTTTCGCTTAAACTAACTCTGAAGAAACAATGTTAGAAAAAGAAAAAATTTAGTAAAGCCAACAGTGAATTGTTCTCTCTGAAGAATATTGGGCAGATAACAAAGTCATCATGAAATCTGGCACACTATTTATGGACAAGATATTTTTACTGAGATATAACACTCCAGATATCATTCTAAAGTTATACGTTATTTGTATGTCTTTTTTCAAAGTAAAAGCGAGGCAAGTAAGGGACAAGAATGGCAAAGACAAAAATGAAGCAGCTTCTCTAATCTCTCCTTATCGTGGCAGTGATTTATATTTCTCAGTGTGAAATAGCTCTTTTTCTGAACAGTAGCCAAATTAATAGAAGGTATTCTGAATGGGAGAGGTTTATGAGACAGTCTTTTACAAGTTAGCCTACCATTGAAAATTAAAAAAATAAAAGTATTTTGTACAAAATACACATTTTGAGAGATTTTTTCTCTTTCCCCCCTCAGAGTAACAATCTTGTTCATTTAACTCTCATGAATACATGAAATGTTCTCAGAAATATTCCCAGCAGCCTTTCCAGACCTCAGAAGTTCTCCAGGTGCAAAAAAAGAAAATAAAAAAGCCCAGACATGCCTGGTTGTCTTCTTACCAGTGCACAGTGAAAACACATAGCACATTCAGCCTTGATTACATGGTGGAAACAGAGAATCAGACAAGCTCTTACGTCTCCTTCTGCATTAGGAAACTGCATAGTTACAGTGAGACCCAAAGCTTGATGGTACCCATGCAACTTTCAACGTGAATAAAGTAGAGGTAAAAACTGGGAATGCCAAAGGAGGAGCTCACATCACTGCAGAGGGGCCAGGAGGGAGCCGTGGGGCCGCGGCAGCGAGCGCCCGGAGCGCCCTGCATGCCGAGGGATGGCATGACCGCATTTCTTCTCTCGTGATCTTCCCGTGCCACTGCTTTGCTTTGCAAAGGCTGACCTTGCTCTCATTAAAGCAGCAGGAAGCACACGTTGATTTTGATAATCCCAGATGAAACTAGAAAGGCATGCGAGGAAGGCAGCGCATGTGCACCTAGAGAGCTCTGCAGCACAACGGGGCCACGTTCCCCAGAAGATATGGGTCACACGCTGGCATACTGTTATGGATGCGGCACCGGGAGAGCCTTCCCACTCACATCTACGTGACACCGAAGCATTACGATGACGACGACGATGCAGGTTCAGCTCTCAGTACTGCCAGAAACCTGACTTCACACACTTGTCTCCTGTATGACCTGACTAACCTAGCAAGTGACAGCCTCGTTATAAATATCCAAGAATCATGAGGTTGTCACTTTCCCACTGTCACAGCTAATTAACTTCTAGGAATAACTATGGGAACTATTTTATTTCACCATCCCAAACATGGTCCTGAAGTGAACGTGTGTATCTGCCCTGCCTGAATTGGCTGAGAAAAAACATCCCTCTGCTTAACAGCACCACTGCCTACGGGTATGTGCTATGTATTCAAAGCAGTGTAAGTGCCTAAAGGCAACACAGAGGTTTACACCACCATGTTCAGTCACACCACACACCATTGTATAATGGTGTACACACCATTGCATTTGTGGACTGAGGAGAAGTAAAAGAGACAAAAAAAAATCCAAGAAGAAAACATGCATAAAAATAAAAAAATGGATATCTGTATCATTATTAAAGTTCAGAGAAATCTAGATGAAGACTCACAATTAAGAACTGCTAAATTGCCCACTCCTTAGTCAATAGTACAGGGAGAAATTTATTTCATTTAATAAACTGCTCTTAATGGTTACTATTTGTTTGCTTTCTGAAACTCAGAGTAACCAAGTACTGCAAGTGCAAAATGCCTGGCATTTTGAGGATAGATTTTCCCTAGGAGCCCTTTACCACTGACTTGTAAGCTTACTGCCAGCTACATGTCAAAAGGAAGGACCTTGACTTACAGGGTGGAGGACTGCCAAGAACGCGAAAGCAACACCTATATCTTGGGGATACCAGAAAGCTATAAGCTGGCTGTTTATGGAGAGGCAATTGTTTTATAATAATTGTCTGTTATACCTGCATCCTGTTCCTGTTCCAGGAGTTTACAATGGATCAATGTACCGTAAGTGTTTATACCCAGATCAACCCACAGCACCACAGTTTAAAGACTTTTTCTCTGTGCCCACTCACTCCTTCTCTTTCTCCCCCTCATCCCGGTTTGACCATAAAAAGCAACTCTAGAGGCAATTTGTTTTCTCCTCAAACAAGAACAATGGAAAAGGTCATTCTTGCCCATGAACAAGCACTGGAACTGAGCAAGGACAGTGCAAGCATTAACAGCAACAGAGAGGCCATGTCATTTGTGATTTCCTTTTTGCAGTAGCTTTTGTAGTTACATGGTGACTTTCCAGACAGCTTTCCAGGAACTGCCAGCTGGAATGTCAATGTGGAGAAGTCATGCAATGCATATGGACATATATGCACTCAGCATACATATACAAGGCTCTCGACTTACTGCAGTAAAGGTGTTTCTTCAAAGAGTAGAATAAGTAAAGTGTGGAAATTACCCTACTGCAAAATCCTTGCGAGGATCAGCCCCTCCAGTTTTACCACGATAGCAAGGTGATCCCACCCACGCTTGGGACAAATGCTCCTGCTTTCACCAAAGTATATGGTGGCAAAAGCTATTTAAATTCATAGACAGAAAAAAAAAAAAAGTGACAGAGCTGAGAGGTTGAAGCTAGAGTGAGCCACGAGTAGGAAGCTGCACCTCGTATCCTAGAAACAGCTTGCAGTTCCTCACTGCTTTTTCCTTATTCACTGTGGAAAGAAGGTTGGAAGAACTGATGCAGATAAAGTAGATATCAACTGAATTATTGCCAAGCGGTCATTAAACCTCAAAATTTCAATCATATTTTCATTAAAATTTAACAATGATAACTATGCAAACACAGCTGAGTCTGTGCCTCAGGAATGTATTTAAATATATATGGGTGAGAAAGATAAAAGCTTGATGGAAGGAGGTATTCCTCACACAGAACCATGAAAAATAAGGCCATCAAATGATGAAATCTTATCACGTATATGTTATCTGTAGTTAGACCACAAAAACATACATGTTAAAGACTAAACACACTGCCATCTCAGAGGATGTATTCTTTATCCAGATAAATCTAGATCTTTTAAAAAAAGGAACTTTTTTTTTGCTCATTATAAACAAGAACCTAGTTATGTTTTTAAGGGTGCTATGAAAAGAGTATTATATGCAGGTGCTACTTGAAATGTAGACATGTGAGTCTAGTTCCTCCTTACGCAGTTTTTACCTTCCAAAATGTTTTTGTAGCATAGAATAAATGTTCTGCAAATTCTTAAAAAAAAAATAAAATTCACCTGTTTTTATATTTTTCACTAATCAGAAGCTGAAGTGAAGATTGCTTTGAAGAAAGTGGTTAATTCATTGTATCCTGTATCTTTGTATCCTGTTCCTTGGGGAGATAGTGATTTAGATTGGATCATTCATTTTGGATTTACCTTCATCTAAGCCTGAACTTTAAGGGAGGAATTCTGTAATGCATGCAGGGAGGATAATTTAAGCAGTGAAAAAGTAGAATGTGGCCTCTAAATTCAGAATTAGCCTATCATCAAAGCTAAATAGATTGTCTTTTTCATAGGAGGAATTACAGGTGACAGATGGTCTTGTTGCTGAACCAAAGATATAGATGTCTTGAGACTCAAGCTGTATTTCTGGCTCTGCAGCAGAATTCCTATTCAAAATAGGCAAAAATTAACATTTCAGTAATGAGCAGTTTTTGCAGGCTTAACCTGAAATACCAATGACCCGACCTTCACAGGAAAGGTGGACCTAGAGCCCTGATTTACTTCCAGGGGGAAGTAGATGAAAAGCAACTCTGAAAACATAGCTTCTTTCTTTCAGATGGGATAACCAAAACTGAAAGCTTAAAATTTAAATAGACACGCCAAATCTTGACATTTTTTGACTGACAATGCTCTCCAAGCATTGGTTTTCTAATATTCATATATGTTTACAAGCCAAAAGGCCCTCAAACAAAAGGTCTCAGAGAAACAGAACAGAGGTAGCATAAGTATTAATATCTACAATTAAGATTACCTTTTACATTTTCATCTGCCTTCAGCTAAGACTTACCAGCATTGTTCACATGCAATGAAATTGCCTGGTGCCTGGTGCCTGATGCCTGGTGCAGACTTGCAGAATTGCATTTAATTGAATTGCATTTAACTTAATTTGAATCTCGTTTTTCTACATAGATATATTTTTAGTTCCAGCTTGTATAGATAGCTCATTGCTGACCAGGGTAAATCACCTTATTCTTTTCTGTAACTCCAACAACAAAATAAGTATAGCCATAAAACGAAAACTCTCCAGTAACTGGACGTTCAGCCAGAGACTAAAAATTCAGCCAAGGCGTGCATGAACTTAAGTGTTAGTATTTACAACGCATATGGAAGTCTACTCGAGCTCTGCCGTGTGAGGCTGCCAAGGCCCCAAGCTAAACTTATGCTCACCCACAGGAGGCAGGAGAGTCTGGTAGATAACATAATCCCCCCCTGTGTAAGGTGCAACACAGTGCACCACTAGAACTAGTGCACGAAGCGTGCTGCACCTTATAGCTGGTGGGGCCAAGCGAGACCTCCCCTTAGTCACTGTTTTCAGCATCACAGACCAGCTGGGACCAGGAGCTCTCCCATACGCCCTGGTTGCCCCCATCCTGGTGCTTGGGCAGCACAGACAAAAGGGACCTAGTGACAAGGTGGGAGCAAGGGGCAGAGCTGGGTCAGGCCATGCTGCTCCCTGAAGGCACAAACTCAGCACGGACAAAAGAGCCACAGAAAAGAGAGCACCTACGAAAGCAGCAAAAGAGGAAGGGCAAAAGGGAACGGGCTGAGGGAAGATGCCACTAGGCAGAATAACCAAACCTTGACCAGAAACCACTATTTCTCCATCATTGTCAGACAAATGTGGAGCTCATCGACAAAATATCCTTCTCCTGCTATAGTCAAAACAACCTCCTGGTCAGTCACAACGTTACCTAAAATGGAAAAGATTATCTGCTTTACATACAAATTTTAATCCTGCTAATGAAACAGGATGGCATAAGTTTAGTCCTAGATAACGGATTTTTTATCATTTATCTGTTTTTTAAATCTGAACATTTTATGGGAAAAGATATGATTAGAAAGTGCTTTAAGAGCTTAGTGAATGCTAGGATTTAAGGTCGTTGTGCAGACTTAATCTACCATCCTTGCACGTATATAATTTGACACTGTCTTCACCCTGTATGCATCTGAAAATTACATGAAACCACACTATCATTTTTACTGACTGAAAGGGTATTTTTTAAAGTTTCTTTGTTTTTGTGCATATCCTAGTGCAAAGATATTATTCAAGCTCTGTCGTACAGCATTCAGAAACAGATATTAGGTGAAAATGAGCTTCTGCTATTGAACCCCTTTTCTGCCACCCCTCAAAAAAAATTCAGTGCACCTTTTTATGTTTGCAGAATTCCAAAGCAAAAGTAAACATCCAGAATTGAACTCCAATTCCAATTTTCGCAGACTAAAGAAAAAGATTTTTCTTTCTGCCAGTGCTGTAATTTTGAAGTCAAACACTACAAGATAAATAAATGGGGGAAAAAAAGAATAGTCTCCTATCTCTAGGAGTTTTTGTTAGATTGTGACAGAGAGAAGTTAAGTATTTGCTGCCCTCAAGTGGTCTCCTATTTTTCTGGACTAGAGGTCTCCACAATGTTGCTTAGTCATTTTAGAGCTGTAATTTCAGGGAGATTTTGAAAGAAAATGGGAAGCCTGGAGAAGACAAAATTCAGCTTCCTTTCAGGATACACTGTTCTTTTAATATATCTTTTTATTTAAGTATCAAGTTCTTTGGTGAGCATAAGTTTGGACATTCCCCAGCTCTGTTCTACAGCGTTGCGGGATGTTGACAGGAAGGATGTTAACATACATACTAAAAAAAAGAAGGTTCAAAAAATGAATATTGCCCATTACTCTTTTGTAGCTTTGAGTTTGGGGCTATACAAAACAAACTGAGTAAAAGGCTGAGAAAAATGTTTTTGTTCAAATAGGCTTTCTTAGTTGTAATGGAGAAAATTTTGAGTTTGCCATATGTTTACAAAATATCATGCTGAGTTACTGATGATGGGGTAGAAACATCAGAGAAAATAGGATTCCCACCACCCTTCAAAGGTGGAATATAACTGTTTTAGGAGCTAATCCAGTTCTATCTTAAAGACAGCAAGTACAGATTTCTGAGCTGAAATTAGCAACAAGAACAGCATTTTTCAGACTACATTACATGAGGAAATCTTTCTCCAAATATACTCCACAGAAGCCTTCTGTAACAATCAATACATATTATTGTAGTGTTCACCTTTATTCCAAACAAACACCGATTCTTGTTGCCCAAAGAACAATTAGGAAATCTCTGTTTTTGAGATTATTCATTTACCTTTTGCCTCCAGGAGTATTGTGGAGGGTCAGGACAACTGTATTGCCTCAGAAAATTAATACATGTTATACGACATATGAGTGCCAGGTCCCATGTTGTTGTGTGATATGAATGCAAGGTAAACAGACGGTGCCCCAAAGACAATACACAATTCTGGCTACAAGAAGATTCAACAATCAGGCAAAAAAAAAACAAAAAAAAAAAAAAAGGGGGGGAACAGGAGAAGGACAAAATGAGAGAGAAGAGCAAGTTCTACACAATTCCCTGTGTCTTTCTATAATAAAAAACATCTGCATATTAACATGAAATAACAGCTCTGAAGGCATTTATGTCTTCCTCCCTCTCCAGTTTTATCCTAACATCCCTGTCCCTCTGACATATGTCACGATCCTATTGTGAAACTAGTATTTTCTGAAACGGCTGCAAATAGCAGGTGGGCATGACATGAAATGACTAAGCCTCCATCATTTGGGATTGACTCCAAAGGAGATGGAAATTGCACATTAAAAAGGAAGGGAAAAGGGTGGCAAACAATGCAGTTTTTTATACTCACTTCTCAGATTATATATAGCCTGAACTAGGATACTATATCTAGCGGGACCCTCGCCTGGACAATCCCAGCTCCTTCCTCCCATTGCTGCTGGAAGCCCAGCGCTGCCAAAGCTCTGCCGGGAAGGGATCTCTGATGCTCTGGGGAGCTGGCATCGCGTGCAGTGCCCAAAAGAGAAGCAAATACCGTGTTTGCATGCAGAGCGGGCTGTGTTTGCATGCAGAGCAGGCTGCAGGTGCTGCGTGCTGGCACGCTCGGGTGCTGCAGCCTTGGCTGCACTCTCACCCGACCACCAGCCTTCCTCCCCAGAGCCCAGGTCTACTCCTGGTGTTTGCCTTGCCTGCTTTTTCCGGAGCTCCCCTTTCGTTTCACTTGTGCTACAACACCATCGCTGCTGTTCATTTCCAAAGCCACAGCAGTGTCCAAGTATCAGGGGTTACCTCAGGGGTGATCGCTTGGTAATGGTACCATCCACTTCTTACATTTCTTCAGGCCGCTGTAACTACACTTCAGAAAACCTCAAGGTGAGTGCCTATGTGTGAGCAAAGGAGGGAGGAAGCACAGTGAAGACCACAAGACATTTGGGGCAAGAATGATTCTTTAGGGCCTTGACCTGTCACCACTTGTTGCCAGATAAGAGCTTCCCTCTTCACTCTCAACAAGCAAGGGGTACAGACAAATGAACAAAGAGATAGAGGACTACAACAGCTGGAAATACATTCGATGTTTCTAAATGGAAAGCAGTAACACAGACCTTTGGTGTCAGCCAGCTTTTAGAAGAGCTTGCAGCAAAAGAACTTCCTTTGCAACATTCGAATCTGTTCATTAATGAGCTTGCTGGGAATGTAATTTTCCAAAAATTTCACTTGTCAGAGCAAGTGTAGCACAACATGGCTGCAATAGCAAAGCCTATCATTTCACAAAATGGAAGTGCTCATTTCACAAAATGGAAGTGCTTTGGGGCATTTCATGAAACAATCAAGTGTGAGAGCCAGAGTTTCACAGAAGGCATATAATTCCCATCATTTTGCGAAAAAAAAAAATCAAACATTTATTTTGACTAAAATATAAACATCTATAAAATATAACCACACTAATAAATATTTTCTCTCTTAATTCCAATACATTATGTTCCTCTAACTGGTTTTGCTTGTCAAGTAATTTAATCTACATCTACGCCATATCATACCTGTCTTTCTGTAACTGGCAGATGACATGCAAGTATCAAAGGCTACACATGAAGAAAGAAAACAACCCAAAATGCCATAAATGGTGCGATCGACATACTTATGTCTCCTGAGCTGGAAAAGAGGCGATCTTTCTCCAGAGATGCCGCAGCAAGCCCGCAGCAAGCCCGCAGCGTTGGCATTGTGTAAGTACTCCTGGAGAAATCTGTACTCCTATATCTCTATCTGACAAAACAAAACAAAATTTCATTCAAAGGAGGAAAAGATTGCAGAGATTGTTTTATTTTAGTTACTTGACCTGTAAGTAAAACATCACATGTCAAACTAGATGGAAGGGCCTATTTTTGCTGCTGGCAAAGCTAGGCACCTATCAGTTCAGCACAAGAAACGAAACACATAGGGAAATCATGATCCACTACTGGGGCACATTTTTCTTCCTCACTCCTTCAATTCTTAATTCAGGCACTGGCAATGCTTCTAGTAGTTTTAACCCCTCTTCCACTTTAAGAAGTGCAGTAGACAAGGACTCCACTCATTGGGACCCTTTATTCCCCCTCCTCCTCCAAAAAAAAAAGGAAAAACAAGGAAAAGCTGGATGGAAGAGGTCAAAAAACAATCCATGTACACCCAACTGGAGAACTAGCAGCATATCTGCTGCATCTGAGTAAACAAGAGAAGCCTTTTTAGAGGCTGTTGCTCTTTTATTATTCCCCAATAAATATATGAGACATACAGTGCCAGTGGTCAGCCTAGCAGGACACACATCAAGGAAACAGGTTAGAAAAGTTTACATTGTCCAGCCTACAAATCTGCATAAGCACTGAAGCAAGAGCACTCATGCAAGCAAATACTCCTGTTCGGATCATTTACAAAAGGGACAGCACAAAGCATTTCTGTGTTTCTGAGAGCTGGAAAGCCTGGAGATATGGAGATACAGACCAAAGTGACTTTTTGCAGGAATCTGGAACGTGTATTTTGAGGATAGAGATCTTGGTTCTATTGATCGGTGACTCTTCAAATTGTATGACGTATATTGTATCACCATCTTCCTAAAATGTTGGTAACAGGTAAGAGGGACACCCCACTGTCAGAACAGAGCAGGCTTGAAGCCTGGTAGGTGGGCCCACAGGACAGGTACTGTCTTGCTGCAAGTCCAGCAAGAAACTGTACAATATGTGTGCGTTGGGGCTGGTTTCTCTATATGTTCTGCCTAGATCTGTCAGCATTGAGTCCTGTGCATCATTAAGGTAGTCCTGAAATTACTCTGTTCATCATGGAGCTGCATTACAAAAAAAATCAGGAAGCTGATTTTGAGCAGACTGTTCTCCTTTATTTCTTGTCTTCTTTTAATATTTAATCTTGCTGTTTATTAGTTTAATGATGGAAAGGTTTCTGGATAAGACACTGAATGAGAACAAAAGTTTCTTCCATTTTCTACTGTCTTGAAATATGTCAAAAGTCTTTCCATCTCTGCACCCCTATTTCACCTCCTCAGTTTTGCCAATCATCTCATTTACTTAGATAGGAGAGGTTTCCATTCAAATTTTCCCTTACTGCGAGTTTTTAAACAACAGGTCTTTGATTCTAAATTCAAAATTTAACACTTTCATATACTGAAAAATGGCTGAACACATCTACTACTTTAGGTGGAGCCTTATACTAATATAAAAAATCAGATCACTGCCAGAGAAAGACTATCTGTAAAACAGAAAGAACTAGTCATGATGTGATTACATATATCATATGATGTCATTTGATATGACAAAACACCACAATGCTATTGCAATGAGTTACACTACAATTGCGTAAGTTAAAGTAATTATTACAGATTATTTTATAGATTATTGTAGATTTAATAAAGAAACTAGAAGTAGCTGCCTTATTCTGCTTCAACTGCTGTGAGGCTAGTCAGCCCAGAAAATACAAAACTTGTTTGATTAAGGGGTTAGCTTGTTATTATGGAACTGTTTCCAGAAATGTTAAAATGCTCAAGGGGGTGATATAATCTATATACACTGGATGGTGCCTGAAGATTCCCACTTCCATGGAGTGGGCCCCAAATTCCATCCTAACTGCGTTAAGGAAAACTGCTGTTGTTAGCTTGTGATGGCTGAACTGTCAGGAGTGTGGGTAGAGCAGAGATCTTACGGACTCCTGGAGGCCACAGAAAGCCCTTTTGGACCTGCTGTGAGGTGGGTAACACGTTGCCCGGGGTGGCTGACAGCACGTCGCTGCGCACAGCGCCGGAGTGCGCAGAGGTTCCCGGCCTGGCAGTCAGCACGCGAGGCATCTTCCTTCCACGTAATTAAGAGAGAGAGAGGGTGCCAAACATGAAAGATAAGGGAATATGGCAGAGCTGAAAGCAGCAGGATTTATAGTCAACAGGAGGCAGAGTGGGTGGTATTTGCTTTATTGTTCCACTCGTTTCACCTTGGCAGAGACCTTCTGCAGGAAGATGTACAGTAGTTCTTCAGAATACCACCATGGGAGACAATAAGATGAGTTAAGACCCAAATATGCAAAAAAGTAACTGGAAACTAGATGAAAAAGCACTACAAAAACACAAGACATCTGTGGTTTCCACTGTTTCTATTTCCCCTACCCATCTGTGACATGAAGTAAACTGGTTTATAACTGGATCCATTCATTATTGAGGAAAATTGACCAAATTTGTGGTTTGCAAATAGTTACAGTCTCTTGAAATTAGACCACTGCAAGGCAGCTCACCACTTCTTCCCGACTGGAGTTCATCTGTCTATGATAAATGGAAATTGAAGCAAAATAAAAGTGCTCTATTCTTTCACACCTTGCCTAGATCACAGGGTAGGTAAAGGAGGTGAGGTAGGTGACAGAATTCATGAACTGCAGCAGCTCAGCAAGATGTCTTAATATGGCAGAAGGGATATTTCTAAATACGTTATTTCTACAAAACAAAGAATTTCTGGCATTGTGGATACTTCAAATCACTATTGCATTTATTGTAGGAATAAACTACACAGAACTTGAGACACCTTGAGCTTTGATTGCTCAACAGACCTACCAACAACTGATTTGCTGTACGACTGCAACCAAGTTCTTTCCCTTCTGGGTGCTTTTGTTTGTTTTGTCTCTTACCCAGGTAATTCTTTTGGGCAGGGAATATTTTTGATCTGATTTTTGTTGTTGTTGTTTTGGGGTTTTTTTTTCATGGTATCTAGAGCAAGAGGACACCAATCTGGAGTGGAATCCTTTATTGACATTTTAACCGTGATGATACCTGCATATTTGTTTAGAGCAGATGATAGTCTCACAGTCCCAATTTCAAACAACCAAGCCAGTCAAATGTTGGTTCTGGTTAAGAGCCTTTTCACTAAATGCAGGACTCTGAATATAAAGACAGCTAAACTGAACCCTGTTATTCACCGGTACTCCCTTAGGAGAGAAATGAAAACTTCTTCAATAAACTGTTGCAATATTTACTTCCACCCAAAAAGCCAGCTCTGCTGCCTACAGCAATTCCATATTTGCCTGCACAAAGTATGCTGTTAAAGCAATGCCGCAGAATCTGGGAAAAAGCACAGGAGGTAAATGGCAGGGAAGCAGTTGCACAAGAGATCTGGGAACTAACATTTCAAGCAAAGATTTCAAAAAAAAAAAATAAATAAAACAGGAACCTAATGGAAAATGTAACATTCAAAGGGATTTGTCAGAAGACAAGCAGAGAAAAGCACTTCTTTAATAATAAATAAAAGAATGATAATTACTTTGAAATAGATTCTTGAATAATAATTCAATTTGTCTTACATTAGTTTACACAGTTGCCAAAACCACCTGTTTTATCACCGATTTAAAATTGGTGGGAATTCAGTGCCTTTCAGCTATCAATATATCAACATATTTTACCTTATGAGTATAATCATACGGTTCACTTTATTTGTGCCTCAGAAATTTATTCTTTAGCATGTCTGATATGTACTGTTACTCATTAAAAATGCTGATTTACTAACAATCACATGTCATATAAGGAGAGAAAAAAAAAAGAGATACAAGCATGGTTGTCTATTAGCTTGCCTGATCTAGATTCAGCTCCCTATTTCTGTGTACAGATCCCACTAGTTACTCATCTCAACCCCCAGACAGAGTTCTATATCCATTTCACTTAATTCCTTCACATGTTTATTCATTCCCATGCTATTTTTGACTTGTGACACTTTTAAAAATGATTTTCATCTTTTCAAGTGATATAAATTGTACCATTCATTTTGCTGACATTTACAAAAGTAAAAGAACCTCATTTTTATAAGTCTCCAATTAACATGTGAAATATGTGTACCACAGGTTCCTATAGCCATGTACATGTGGTTGTGAAGATTAAATGGTCTAGTTAATTTGCTGATTCCAATGGAATCATACAGACCTACTTCAGGTATTCACTTTAAAACCAAATGATTCATAGAATGACAGTGAAAGCCAGAGGAATTCTTAATTATTAGCTAAGAAGTACTGCAAAGTGTTAGTGGGAATGTAAAAGATGATAGATGGTTGCTGAAGGAATTTCAGCTCGTCAGGTTAGCCTTTTTTTGCATCAGGACATTATAACAAACCACAGCCAATAACTAAATTTTATTAGCTACTTCTGGTTTTCAGCCACTGTATGTTTTAGTTCTCAGCATCCTTTTTGTCCCACAGATTTGTCCCCCAGACTGACTGGATTAGAATGCTTCAGTCAAAATGGGAATTTGCTTTTACATACTGTTTTTAAATAATGGTAGCATTCTTTCATTTGCTGTATGCTTTATTCTAGATTCCTTTACTATTTATTTACTGAGATTGAAATGACTGTATTTCTTACTACAAGAGTCTCAATTCATCGATTGGGACAATGTCTGGAAATAGAAGAACCGGTTCTGTAGGTTTGTATGGAGACTAACTGCATCTCTAAAAATTTAAAATTCTCTTCACTTTCAGTAGGTTAAGAACATGTGTACTTCACTGCAATGTTACATCTTGTTTCTATCCTTATACCTTTTTGGAAAGTAGTTGAAGTTATGACTTCATAGTCTACTGAACTGGTGAGGATTAATCACAGTTAACCACCCCTTACTAATACCACACCAGTAAGATAACCTTTTGGAAAAGCATTTTTCTCTCTTGGAGTCCTTTAGGTAAAGTTTCTAGGAGGGAGAGGCAGAGTGTACTTACGTGACTGGATATTAGTTAAGTCTTACAGCTATACCTCAGGCAAACAAACACCCCTCCTTTGGCCAAAGAGGCTCACAAAAGTCTTGGAAATAATCAAACAAACAGAATTATCTATATCCACTACAGAAGTCACAGCTGACACTGTGTGGCATGCAGTACGCGGGATCTCACCACAGATGTTCAGGAGAAGATAGTTTTCGTATCCTCATGGTCTTTTGGAGACAGGCATCAACTTTCTTGCCCTGGCCTTTATCGGCTCCCATGCAGAGGTGGTGTGTCTGCTGCCTGGTGATGCGCCCAAGCTGACAGGAGTGAGCCCAGCCACACGGCAGCTATATCCTGCCACACACCAGGGCAGTCCTACATTCATTAAATCAAATCTAGAGGCAAAAAAAAAATCTCACTAGTATAGCATCCCATAAGAAGAACTGCTGAGATGGCTGGGATAAGAGAGCTGTCACAATATTTACATTACATGCACAAAAAAAAATCTTTGGCATTTTTCAAATTGCAACAGTTTAATTTGATAATAGACAGCAATTTAAAATAAGCATGCTGATAGAAGTTAGAGAACAGGATATTCCTAGGAAAAAAACAGGCTGCATCCAATATTACAATTTCAATAGAAATAAAATTCTATTTAACTAATCTAAAGTAAAACAAGTCCCTTTTTACCACTGAAGCTTTATAAAATGGCTTTACATACATAGCTTCTTGGAGAAAAATAAAGGCTTTTGATGGATATATAAACAAATCTCTAGCTTTTCCAGCATCAATCAGTTCAGTTTTAGATTATGTTGAAATATATATGTATATATATTTACAAAATAATACCACTGTAAAATGCAGATATATTAAAATAAGTGTGGGAGGAAAGTCTTTGAAATTAAGTTCTCCAACTGAAATTGCTTTTGGCAGGAGATATGCAGGAAGCTTAGAAGTATAGTATATACCACACAAGTCGCATTTAATAAATTCCCTAAGTCTGGTATGCAGGTTCCCTTCATTCAGAACATCAGCTGAGACAGACTCAGTTTGCTTCTTACCACTTGCCCTTGATGAAAAGACATCAAGATAAACCAATTTCCAGCAGGAAAATTATCTTATTGGGTGTATCTCTACAAAGAATAATTATTCTCCACTGGAGGAGAGTGTTAACATATAACCAGCCTCTACTGTTCAGACTCGTCAGAAGAGCATGCTGAAATCTCAATTAGCACAAATCAAATTATCTATGCAAAATTGCCAGGCCAGGGGAGTTTTTCATATACAGGTCTGCTTTGTTCGAGATTTGAGCAGTTTCAGAGTTTCTTTCTTCTCTAAAATACCTTCTCAACCAGGAAATAGGGGGGGTCAAGGAAAAGTTAGCACTTCTGAGTACATATCCGTTACTTTAATTTTGAAATCCACTACGGAAGGATAAAAACAAACAAACAAACAAAAAGTATTAGTTCCAAGTAAGCAACAAATATTTATCCAATACTATCTCCATCACTTCTAACTTCTGGAGGGAAGCCTTTTTTCCTGAGATGCACCAACTTTTTTCTTCCTCTCCTTTTCTAACCTTCTGAGAAATCTGAGCTTCATTTTGCCATTGCTAATGTTACTCCTAAGAATATGAAAGACCAAGTGATCTTATACTCCTTGTTATATATTTTCTTCTTTCATCCCACCCAGAATAAGCAAATCCTTTGTCTGGTCTGTAAATCCATTTTGGCTGAAGTCCTTGCTTCTAATCTCCTCTTTAAGCACAAGCACAATTTTTGCTTAAGATCTTAAAATCTTTGTTTTAACAAAGAGCTGAGAACAGTGGAGAGGAAAGAATATAAAAGATGGTTTGTTCCACGGTGGAAATCCCTAATATTCTGTTCTAAGAGGGTCTCCTGCCTCAGATATTTACCGCTTCCAGATGTTTCCGTGAAAGGATTAATCCCCCTCCCATTGAACCTAATTGTTCTATAGTGTCCTGCAGGATGTGGACAGGGGAAAAAGAGGGTATTTTCCTCTTGACCCTTAGCTGAAAAACAATTTGTACCCTGAATTTTGGAACAGACAGCCTTTGCAATGTTCCCGCAGTGCAAACAAACAAGCCATTTTCAGTCTTCAGGCTCTCTGAATGTATTAAAGATGTCAACATGTTCTTATTATATAATATAGCAGCAGTGAACTTCTAAAATGCCCACTTGCCTTGGTTCTCTACTAAACTTTCTTGCATATCAACATGCAATAGGGAGGTTTTTAAACTTCCAACAGCCACAATTTACTCTGGAAAACAACAAACACAGTAAGAAAAACAAGCATAACATGAATTAAATTGGTAGAGCTAGCTGGCAGTGCACAGTTACTCAGCAGGTAAACTCTAGAAATCTTATTTTATTAATTTCAAGAACCCACTATGGACTTACTGAATGTAATATATAGAAGTAGACACTTTAAGAATAACTTCATTAGCTTTATTACTCTGAGATGCAGCTCTGTTCAATGCCAGCTTTTAAAGAAATCAATAATGAAATATAAAAGACTGAAGGAAAGTGGTGTCTATTTTGGTGCTGGTTTTTTTTCTATATTATAAGACAATACACCATGTGCTTTGAAGTATTTAACACTAGATAATGAACTGTCTGAGCTGTCATCAGGGTTTTGTTTAAAGCAGCATTATTCTTCCCCCTATAAACTGTAAAACTACATACATACTTTGTATGTGCTTCTTCAGCCTAAAGCTATCATGTCTCACATGCCAGTGGCATCACAACAGGGCTCTGCAGCCATCCGAACTCCCAGAACTGCAGCTGCCCATCTGCCAAATCTGTTGCAAGATTAGCACAACTTTGGAGGTCAGAGGGAGAGATTGTCACATACAAAGGGTGTAAGAGCACACTGTAACTTCCTCTGTATGGGCTTTAGCCTCTTCTCTATTTCCCACAAAATAACCTGCGAGAAGCAAATATTAAGTTGTATATTGTGGCTGCTTTTACTGAGTAAATGCAGCTGCCCCAGCAAGGCACTCTTTAGAGAGTATCTCTCTCTCCTTCACCTGGCCTCCAATATTTCCAAGAATATATTTACCTTAATACCTCATAAATTGCGTGGTAGTATAATCATTTTAAAACATTAAAACATATCATACTTGAGTTCTTTTTATCTTCCTTTCAATAAAAGGCTAAAAGAAATACAGAAATCAGCATGAAAGACTGATAAGCAGTTAGTGATTTGGGGTTCTCAAATAGAAAAAAAAAAGCTTAAAAATATCTGATGTCATCAGATCAGGTTCTTAGAAAATGCACCCAGTTACAAACACGGATCCAATTAGAAACTGTCCTCACTCCCAAATCTATAAATGAATAAACAGAGCTGGTCTAAATCCCTTTATTTCACATCAGTTGAAACAGCAACTACAAGTAATTAAATATTTAGTTAATTAATATAATGGCTCAGCATTAATATTATTTTTAGTGTAGCATTTAAAAGCAACAGAATAGTAAATTATCTTTCTATTGCCAACAGAACACCAGGAAACTTCAGAAACAGTATGAAATGTGAAACCACTTTTCTATCCAAGGGTCTTTTTTTTTCTTTTTCTTCAGGAGAGATAAATATATAAGATACAATATCACTATATTGATTAACTACAAGCAGACTCTTTGTCACCATTTTGCAGATGGATACTGGAGTCCAGCTCTTATCTCATTTACACCATGAAATGCAAGGAGAAACATCACTGAAATCAAAGGAATTGCCTCAGCATAAAAAAGACAGGAGGAGACCGTCCCACCCTTGGCCTGCCCAAAGTCAGTAATAGAGAACAACAACTACTAGAAGACAGCGTGGACTGAAAAGTAAGACAATTTGGGGAGAAAAATGGGCTATTTGTACTAACTGTTTAATTTTGAGTCTTAATATTTAATATTTCTATGAAAATGCGAGTATGTGATTTTTATTTACATAAAAGCAAGCTAAAATATATAATCACATGAAGACAGCAGATAAGCTCTGGCACCATATATGTTGAATGAAATCATGAGAGCAGGAAACTGTCTATTTATTTAGCCTACTTTTATAAAATTAAAAAAAAAAAAGGCTATCTTTTTCAGAGACATCTTTTGCATCTTACTTTTTTACCATCACATGATTCTTCTTCCTTTCCCTTTAGTTTTATATATACTAACATACACAATTTATTGTCTCCAATATATAAATATCAGCCTTTATATAACTTTTCCTGCAGCTCCCACAAATGCATACACAATTCATAAAAAGTTCAAGCTTCTGCTTCCTATCAAGAAGACTCATGTAATGCTCTCTTAACAGCAGCAAACAAGTGCCCAAATACCCACCTTTCACCTTGCCCTTCATTACAAATTAAACAAAAACACCACCCCGTGGTCCTATATATATGTTGTACTCACCAAAGGCAAAACTACTCAGCCTGTGAGCTTAAAAAGTACAATTCCTTGGCTAAGGAGACTGCATCCTGCTTTCCCAGGATGGCAAAGCAGTGTGGCTCTCATCAATTCCAAAATGCCCATCCTAAAAGAACTTACACCATCACTGTATTTTTTGATCAAAGATCAAAGGTGGAAATCACTTGCTCATGAACGTGGCCCACATTCTTCTACATTTTCTCACTGGGGCAGGACCACCTTTCTCAGGAGTGCAGAAGACCCCCTATGTTGGCTTTTTTTAAAAGTTCTTTCTTGTTCACTATTACACATAAATCATCTCTCTATTCCCCAATCTAGTCAAATTGCTGGATTGCTCAAGGGGGAATATCCAGGAGCAATAATGATTTGCAGCAAAATAGAATACATGCTCTGACAACCTTCCCTGTGCTTATGTCCATGCGGGAGCCTTTTCCCAGTTGCAGGAAACTTCCCGGTGTGGGAAGACCTGCCCCAGCCAGAACAAGCCCTGGATGGCCCTGACACTGAGAGGGGAGGTACACAAGGTCAGCCTTGCCCTGCAGGCCTTGAAGTCTTCACCCCTCCCAAAGAGGGGGCTATATAGGATGATGATTAAGGCTTTAAGCCATTATATTAATTAACTAAAAGATGTGCTCAGGTGATTTCTGAGATTCCCAGAACTGCATTTCTCTAAAGACATCTGCTACAGTAAAGCAGGCATAAGCTTCTGGGCAAAAAAGACAAGGGAGGAGGGAGCAACGGTATTGCCAGAAATATTGATCTTATTATAAAAAGTAGTATTGCAAAGGGTAGTACCTAAGCATTAGACAACAAGACCACACTGTATAATCAAATGAATCCAAGATCATTAGTTAATACTTCATTCCCTCATTCAGAAGTGTGTTAAGCTTAATAAATTCGGGGACCTTCAGTCTAAATAAGCTAAGAATTGCAGGTCAATATCCCGCAATTCACAAGGATCAGGAAGAGCCAATAATGATGATGTAGGAAAACCGTGTTATATCTAGCTCAGAGCTCCACTTTAACTTGGTTTGACATGTGACTTCTTCAACGCTTAGGTTTTTTCCAAATTGATCAAATCAGTGTGACTGATGGCAAAGTGGCTGGGAATGCAGGACAGACATTGGTTAGAATGAGCAAAAAAATCACTGGAGGTAGATTTTGTGACACACCAAATACTGCAAACACTGAATGCTACTAAACTGTGGTGCCAGTTAAATTTTTTTAAGTTGTATTTCTCAAAATTACATCTGAAATAGCCCAATTTCTAGTAGAACAAACAAGTTGGGAATTGTAAAAAAGTCATTGCAGATACAACAAAAAGTACAAGGAAAATATATTGCTTAGGAAAACAAAAGTCTCTGACTGCATTAGCTCCTCAGAATTGCACAAATTACTGCACAGGAGTAGCAGAAGGGCAGATTCTGAGCAAGGACTGCAACGAACAGTAAGATATAGTGTTTGTTTACAGCATTGTTCACTAACAACTCAATAGCAGAAGTCAGCGTGCAGCCAGACATCTTTTATGACCTATTACAGAGGTTTAAAAAACAGCCTTCCTCAGCCAGGAGTTATCATGCCTCAGGTGAGAGGCAGAAATTGATTCCATGACAGGTCCTGCTTTGAAGCAGTGCAAATACTACTAGTCGTCCTAATCTCCTGAAAATCAGGATTGAACCCACACTTCAACCAGAACATCTTGGTGGAGGGACACTCACCAATAGCCACAGGATCATTGTTTTTGTTGCCTTCAGCTAGGAATACCAATTCCGATCTCATCGTAGCCTACATAAAAGTAGTTTTAATTAGCATGGAGCCAAACTGCATGAAACACCAGAAAAGTTCTCTGCCCAGAAGTGTGCAACACCGTCATACCTTCTACAGTATCAGGTAGTCTAATGTTATTTCAAATGGCATCGCTCTTACTGTTGTTCTAAGCCGACACGTGGATTTAACAGAGCACTTCAGTTAGTGCTACTTAGCTGTGTGTTTACCTTCACCCACAGGTTATTTGTTTTGTGGTTTGTTTTCCTGTAAGTCTCAGATCCCATCTCCAGGAGGCATTTTGCTGAAGGGAGAACAGAAACCACTATCAGCGTGTTCTGCCAGAGAACTGCAGACTGGGTATACCAGAGAAACCTTCACATTTGCGGAATAGGTATCTGGAGGGAAACCACTGGGTGAAAATAAATTATGAAAATTGGAGACAATGTTCCAGAAATTTATGGAAGAAATAGTCTGAAGGATCCAGTTTATAACAAAAATGTAGAAGTGCACAGAAGGGTCTTCAGTGTCATTCTAGCATCATTCATACATTAGGTACTGGTGTAACAGGCATCACAGAACAAGATGTCTTTGAGGTACCCCCACAGGACACCTGCTCCACATGCCACCCCATAAGTGTAATAATGTAGGGCTGGGGGCGTCTCCAGACATCCTCTCCCTCCACCGAGGAAGGATCCCTACCATCAGACCACAGCTGACAGATGTTTGCCAGACCTTATTCTAAGAAGACTCCCTAGAAGGAGATCCCACTGCGGGGGAAGCAGAAAGGGGCATAGAGCACTCAGGATAGTGGTATTCCTGCTGAGGAAACGTGCCTTTTCAGCCAGTAGGACCTAGACCTCTCACACTTCCAGCAGAAACATGAGAATCTGCTCCGTTTTCAGAAGCCGTGTTGACAAAAAAAAAAAAAAAAAAGAGAGAGAAAGAGATGTTTCGGTTCCTAACTTTTCTTTTTTCTTGATTCTTTTTTCAGGCTAACATCAAATATCTTTTTAGTGCCTAGTGATTTCAGAACTTGATTCCTGTTTTTCAGCAGGGCACTAAATCCTGAGGCAGCTCAGTTGCACCGGCTGTCCCTCAGACTTTGACCTGAAGTTACTCCAACTTTAGCATTTATTTCATGGCAAATTTCAAATTTTCAATGGAGTTTTGTTCTGGAAGAGATGCAAAAATAAAGTTTTCAAATCATCTCTATGCATACAAACTTCGAAGCCTTTATCTTAAAAGGGGAACATATAGGAATCTTCAGATGTTCTTTGGAAGTATTCTACATAATTTTTATACCTCCAAATTCCTATGTACTATTTTATTATTTCACAATATACAATAAATCGAATAAAAGTCATGTTAATTCACATTTCTTTTTGCATCTTCTTTTTTGAAGCATATTCTGAAATGGGAGGGGTTTTTAACAAAACCTTCATGAAATTTATTTTCATGAGCAGGTTACTAAGTATTTCTCTGTCTTAAATATTGACTTTTGGATCCTCACTGTACATACTTCCTCTGTATGGACTTTTCCTTTTAAAATTAACCTATTATCTATTTCTGAAATAAATATCCTGTAAAAGACATAAATTAGGTTACAGAATGTGGCTGCTTTTATCAAACATTCATGCCTGGGTAAGCTGCTGCCCAGCTGGCCATTTTTTAGATGATTTCAATTTCCTGTCTCTTCTTCATCTGGCCCCTGTTCTTCCCAGGATTTTGTTTCAGTGGATACCGATCAGTAAGAGTTATTTGGCTTAATTTCCTCTTACCATAAGTGTGGAGACCCATGAGGAACTGCGGCCCATGGGTGAACCATGCCAAGACAGAGACACTAAAAAGTAGAGCTGCAGGAAGAAGCAAAGAGCACACGTCCCCAGCCCTGCCGTCCTGCCCTTCACCTCGCTGGAAAAATCAGGGTGGACAGCATGTAACTGGGTGTAATCCATGCTAAAAACAAGGGACATAGACACCAGAAAGGAGGGGTGAAAGGTGTTTGAGTTAAGTCGATGCTGGGGATGGGGGAGAAAAGGTGTTTACTTAAGAGTCTGATTGTTTGTGACCCCCCCTTTTTTTTTCTCAATGCCAAAATCGATGATAAGAAGTTTGTGTTAAATGGCCATAAAGTAAACTAAGTGAAAATTCCCTGACTGGGGTTTGTTCTACATGCAACACTGCCTCAGTCATATTTGTTTCTCTGCTTACATTTTAATCTATGACAAAGTAAAACCAGCCTTAAAAGCACAATGACAAAAGAAGCTCTAAATTTCGCCAAGCAAACAGCCTCCTTGTGCTAATGGCTCTAATATGCAGGTGTTAAAATGAAGATCCCAGAGCTTTAACAGACACATAGCTCATAATCAGCTACTGTAAACAACATCAGACATGATAAATCCTAATACACAGATTGCTTATTCCTAGGACAAAAAGGTACATTTTTGCCACAGAGGACTAAATAATCTGAACTTACCATATCTCCATATGAAAATTTTTTTAAGGTTTAAAACATTCTTCTCTTAGAGATAGAGATTATGTTCATTTTCGTATCTCAATCCTTCCTGACTTGGCATTAACCCCTGATAGAACTACCATCATCCCACACCAGGAGTCTGCTACATGCATAGTGTGACCTGAGGCAAGTACTCTATTAAGTCAAAGCTTACTAAATATCATCTTCGTTGTAAGGGATCTCAGTTGTCTAAAGCGCATGTATGGTAGGTGAGAACTGCGACAAGCTGTCAGACTGAAGACCTTAACAGCTCTCAGGATGACTTCTCACAGAAGCCCATCACAGATGGCTACGTGTGGACTCAGTCAAATCTGCAGTCTCAAGGCTCACCACCTGCAACTAGTTTCACCAGGACCATGCTTAAAGGAATGAGACATAAAGGAGAGAGGGGCTTCACTGTCTGCACCTACACAGCAGCAAAACATTACGTATTTTATCATAAGCACGAAGTATTGATGCTGGCACTATCCTAAGTCATGAAACCGGCTCCATTCCCACCTCCATGTATTTTATAAAGGCAGAATTGAGAGGGTGGGAGCAGGGTAGTGGAAACAGTTTAGCTAAAATTTAAAAGCTTTGACTTTGCAAGTCTGTCCCTTGAAATATGCAAGGATTAAGCATGAGGGCTATGAAAACAGTTCATCTGCTTTGTTGTTTTCAGTTCAGCATCACCCTTGCACTAAGCAGAGTGCGGGATGTGCAGAAAGGGCTGCAGAGCGGCTGACGAGCACCCCCAGGTGGAGCAAAGCCCAGGCCTCCTGCTCCCTCCAAGCAGTGGGTGGCAATGCTCCCCCAGCACCGGCAGGGAGGAAGGAAGGGATAGAGGGGAAAAGGGAAAACCAGAGCCACAAATAAAATTTTTATGTAGTGAGATTTGTTAAGGCACACAGTTTCCATGTCTGTATCAAAACAGGATTTCTCCACTCTCTCACCTCTTAAAATAGCCCCAAAATTTTCTGCTCCTCAAGCTGGAAAATCAGATTTCCCCTCATTACCAGGAATCAAAAGCCCATCCTAGCTGCAGCCTCGATGCAGGTCAGGTTGGACTCCTCGCACAGCTGTGCAGGGTCGTGGCAAGAGTGTGGCCAAGCGCAGTGTCAGCGTGCAGCAGGGCCCGCCGTGCAAGCGGGAGGCTGCGCCCCAATAATCCCCGTTGTGATACTGAGATACCGAATAACTACCCCCAGAATCAGCTCTGAGCCGATTCTGAGATTAAGAAGTATCCATTCACTTCAAGTACCCCAGTCTGACTTTTCCTCCAACCCAAGTTCTGCTAAAGGGAAGAATCTTCAAATCTTGGTTACCTGAATCGAGAGAGGATGAAAGAGGAATTAAAGAACAGAAAGCAGATATCAGTATGCCAAAAAGGCTTAACAAAACTCTTCTATTTTCATATAAACTCCTTTGTAAATATCTTGAAAGAACTTCTTTTATTAGTAGAGAATTTGGAGTTTCCTATCTTTCTTTTGAACAGTGCTTTATTTCTATAGAAAGCAGAGTGATTCACTGGGAAGTAGAGAAGACAGGAGCAGAAATAAGATTAACTTTTAGGAGTTATAGTCTTTGTCCTTGTGTTTCTATTTCTTGTATTTTGGATTGTACAGAATTACATTCTGATTCCTCAGTTGATAAGGAATTAACAGATACTGAGAAATGAGTTGTGAGGTTTGCATTTGATCATTCTTGTTATTATGTTGGTATCCCCCTTCTCAGCCCTCTCTTTGTCCCATTCTCCTGGTTTGCAACGGAGACCACTGTGTGGCAGCCCAGTACTAAAAACAGATGGACAATATGGTCAGCCATGTCCCTTTGGAAATTTATCAAGGCTATAAATATATAGCGAGCAAATATTTAACTCTCTTTTTGCTGAGATCACAGGCAATAGCAGTCAGAGAAACTCGGTTATTTACACTGCTACTGAAAGAGTGTTCTCCAGGCAAATGTGTTCCTCCCTTTCTTCAGGCAAATGCCGAATGGTCTAGATCTTCTTTTAATTAGCCATCCAGATAAAATATTTTACACAATAGCAGATCTCAAAAAATTGCTTTTCTGAAGTGCTTGAAAATTACCTTTCTGAGCACCATCCCATACTTCCAATTTAATATTTTCATACTGTGCATTATTCATAATTCAACATATGACTCTTATATTGGAAAGGTGAGTAATACATAGTCATGAACTAACTTCTAGTACCTTCTTCTATTTCCTGTGACAAGCACTCCAGCTAGTATGATGTTAACTTAAGAAAACAAGCAGAATCTGCAAAAAAAAACCAAAACCAAAAACAAAGAAAACAAAAATAGTCCAACCATTCTGGAGAGGATTCATGGAAGAAAAGCATCACAATCAGAGAGATTCAGACAGAATATCAGCATAATAGTTCAATTTAAAGACACAAAAATGTACCTGTATCTTCTCATTTCTGAAGTGTGATTGATGATTTCCCTTTGAGAAACTCTAAAAGAAGCATCCAGTGATCTACAAATCCCAGTGCCCTACATCATACACCCCCTAACTTCCTCTATAAACGAGTAAGTCCTCGAACAAGAAGGCTTTATTTTCTGATTGCAAATGTGCCCTAATGTGACTCTAGCCTCGTTAGCTATGATCTCATCTTACCTAGCAAGCTGATCAGCATGTCTGGGCACTATTTTGGTGGGGACAGCCAAGGCAAACATAGGTTTGTACCACAGCTGTGGCTGATTCAGTGAAGGGCGCTCTTTCTTCTGAGTCAGCACTGAGTCACTGGTGGCGCTCAGCATTATGGAGCACAGTGTTGCCAAACAAGCCATGTTTCAGCTAAAATACAGGCTAAGATAGAGTTGAGGGCAAAACTTTTTTTTTCTCCAGCCAGGTCAATGGAGCATTACAGCTTTTTACGGATAAAATTTCAGAAAACAAAACAGCTTTTTACTTCCTGCATAAAGTATATGAGGCAGTTTGATCCCTTTTTTTGTCTTCCCAAAGGCCCACGGCATCTGCTAACTGAGAATTAGGCCTCAGGGTGTATTCCTCCTGCCTACATTTACTTTAAGCATGAAATGCCCTTCCAGGCCACATATTCCACCACAGCAACTCTCTCCTCCATGCAGCAAAGTCAGAAGCATTGGATCACAGCTCTGATTGATAACATATGGTTGCAGATTAAGGCATCAGCGTTTCCTCCTAGAATATCCTATGGTCACTTTAATGGGGCATGATGTGTTACAAGAGTAAGAGTAGGCAGTACTGCAAAGCCTCTAAAGCTCACTCAGTCTTTTAACAATTTTCTATATTAACTCATATTTTGGTTTTCACAGAGAGTTTGCTGTTCATGGTTTCCATCTACAGAATTCTGCAAGAGTACCTCTCTGTTTAGCAGTATGTGTGAATGTCTTTTTCACAGTTCAGACTCAAAACCATTGAGCCATAGATCATAGGCCAGAGGAAAATAAACACAATATTCAAGTCCCCCAGTTTTGCGGAGAGGCTTGGTGGGTGGGACACATCCAAATAAATAGTTTCTCCTCTGTGACATTTATTACAGGTAAAACTTCGCTTTTCTGACAGACTTTCTTCCCCACCATGTCAGGAAGCATCTCTACATCTACTTCCAATAGAGAGAGTGGGAGAGCAGATTCCTCAAGCAGATTGCTTGAAGACCCAGCAGAGGAAAGTCCTACAGATTGGGTCTGCACTTCTCATGCACCAGTGCCTTGAGTTTCTTGGCAATGCATGATGCCAAGCAGTGATTCTTCAGCCTTCCTGACTGAATTTCTATGGGCAACATACCCATCCTTGGGCACCTGCTCTCAGCATCCAGGAAAGCCTGCTCTAGGGTGCTAGCTAGCTTTACTAAGCACTCCGGAGAGGAGAATGGGAAGGACATGCTTTAATCGGTGAAAGGGGATCTCAAAAACACTGGTCTAGGCTGAGTTTTG
This sequence comes from Crypturellus tataupa, assembly GCA_034781795.1. NCBI lineage: Eukaryota > Metazoa > Chordata > Aves > Tinamiformes > Tinamidae > Crypturellus > Crypturellus tataupa. The sequence continues at coordinate 1,165,037 of JAWLRI010000379.1, read as the reverse complement.
GACAAAAATTGCTAAACAACTCATGGAAACTTTCCATGCACTAATAATTTCAGTCCAGAATGGCAGAATTAACATTTGCACAGGCTTTAACTTCTGCTGTGTCTAATTTCTCCCAGCACATAACCTTCCTCAGTAAGGTATGGAAGTGTTCCAGTCATCCCAGTGCTAGCTTTAGGTCACAGCTAACCATTCTAAAGTCTCCAGAGAATAGACCATCCTCAGAAGTCAGCTTAGAGGTTTTGTGCAGGTGCTTAGACGTAGGTTAGATTATAAATATATTTACATATACATTTTTGTAAATATATTTACATATATATCTCTTTTACATATGTTTACAAAGTACATGCCCTGTTAGTTTCTCATTAATGCAGCTACGACCGACTAGACAGCATGCTCACTAACTCGTATTCTTAACTCTAGAGCAAGTAAAAAAAATCTTTCAGTATAGCATTTTTCCATAGGAAAATATCAATTCTTAAAAAAATATTCTGCAGGAACAGATTGATTGAAACAAATCTAGCAGTGGCCAGACAGTTTTCTAGGGAAACCTGCCTGGTTTCCTGCTAGCTTGCCGGCCTCCCTGGAAGCGGCCCCGGCTAACAACGTGTCTAGGCTCACAGGCTCCCTGCTGTGCTCATCATGGGGAGCCCTGTCCTTTCCTTCTTAGGATCATGGAACAAAATCTTTCTTCCGTTAATTAACTATTATTTCATATTCCTGCTCTGTGGGATGTGAAAAAAATTCAACATTTATTTCAATACAGAAAGAATGTGTGAGAGGCCATAAACTTGGCCATTTCTTCCACTACAGGAATCTGAGGTTCTGATCAGCCCCTCTTGCACATCAGTACCTACTCCATTGCCCAGCTATGGCTGGGTGAAGAGAACTGATGGAAACTCAAGCCCAATAAATTAACATTTGCAAAAAATTAAGATGTAATAACCAACTGCTATGCGTTTAACATCAAACAGGGCCTCTGGTTCCCAAGGGACCGACCATGGACTGTAGCTGGCAACAAAACTTGTTTACATGTGGAACTGGCTAGGAAAAAAAAAAAACAAAAATACAAATTTACATGCAAAATCAAACTTCTCTTCCTCCCTCACACTTCCCTGGGGGAAAATTCAAGTAAAGCAGGTTCCCTTTCACAAAAGAATAATTAAGTAATAAATAAATAAATAAGTAAATAAATAAATAAGTAAATAAATAAATAAAAGATTAGCAGGTGAGATTTAGATTCATATTCTTAGCACATAAGCCTTTTTCTCTCCTTTGTGGCCAAGAGTTGCCAGTGGCCCCTGGATTCTCCTGGCAACAGAAAAAAGCACTGAAGCCAGCAGGAATGTCACATAGAGCAAATTTGCTCTAAAACCAACAGGACCACCTTCCCTCTCCTCCTTTTCAGGAACTCCTCCCTTTCAGGAACATCTTACATGACAGATATCTCCATCCAAGTGGCTTTTTTTTCTAACTTGTCTTTATAACACTGTCAAGAAACACACTTTTGATCTCAAATAAGCCTGTGCTCCTACCGCAGATTTCCTGCACGAGGGAATGGTAGCAGTCTGAACTGAGAGGCACTCAGCTGATTCACTCGGTTCCCTGCTCTTTCCATGATGAGTTTCCATAGGTCTTTAGGACCTATGGCCATCTGTCTACACTGCATACACAAGCGCACTCTTCCACAGTGAGGTTCGTCTTTGCTCATCTCAAAGTGCAATCAAAGATCTCTACCCAGCATACTAAGGGAGAGCTTGAGCTTTGAGCATTCTGGTGTCCAGGGCAGCATAAGATCATGTTCTGGCTATCTGGTGGTGGCAGTTTACACAACAAGTACATGATTCCTTTGTGGCCAGTGTTAACATTTCAGATTAGGGCTGTAAAAGCGTGTCAGGAGAAACAGACCAGACGTCCGGTCATACTCTTGGAATTTGTGTGGGAAGTAAGAGAAGCATCTGCAAGCCACTAAAAAACAATTAAAGTTTTAAACATTTAGGGAAAACCAATGTAGTTTAGTGGGCATGGCTGACAGGCAGGAGGAGGATGCTTTTCCTGCAACAGTTTGGACTATGCCAACTATACCACTGGTGGGCTGTGTAAATGCCACAAGCATTTCCATGTGAAAAGAAGAACAGAAATCAGACTTCTGCAGAGGACAGTGTGATCAAAGATTGTATGCCAGGAAACAACCTTTCAAGACAGATTTAAATTGATCTCAAAAAACAAAATTTCTCCTTGACATTACTGCAGAGCCTTGCTAAAAACAGGAGATATATACCCTCCTTGGGAAAAAGGGCAGGCACTGAAGGAGGACTAGTAACAAAGATGAGAAAACTAATTTCTATCCTTATTTTATTCTATATTAAGAGTTATCATTTTTTTTTGTTGTTGTTTTTGCTAGAACTTCTTCAACACAATAGCTGGGAAGTCTCCAGGAGGAAAACCTAGGTTTTCTGGGTTTCAAACCAACATCTGAGCAAACTCAGATGAGAGCACTTTTTTGCACAAAGGGGAACAGATAGAGCTGTAAGAGAAACACCTGATACAAAAGGCAAAATAGAGAGGAAACTCAACAGTACACATCTTGTTGGCAGAGTTTTATTTTGTCAATGACAGGGAGGTTCTTGGAGGAAGTAAGATGATGTGAAATACAGTGGGAGAATGGCTGCTTTTTTTTTTTTAATTCTCAGCATATTTAGAAGCTCATAATTCATGCTACTCATTAAATTGGCAATTCCAGCAGCAGAGACATCTTCCAACCCCGGACATTTATTAGCAATGTTATTTATTGTTTCAAAAGAAAAAGGTCTTCCACTAGAAGACACAGTGCCAATTCTAAATCTGTAGGAAGGAAGTGTTTCCCTCCAGTCCTAAAATAATCTTTTCAAATTAGGAGTCCTATACTTTTCTGAAGCAGAGTAAATTAACTAAGTCATTAAGATCTTGGCTTTAACAGTTGCTGTAGCACAAACTAGTTGCCTCCAGTACCTATGTTAAATCATATTCCTACAAAAAATGATGCCTTGCTTTTTGCTGAAAGGAAACATCTCTTTGCTTTGGGAGTTGCAAATCTGAATTCTTCCTTCTGAAATTAGTCTCAGCATGGACTCCTTTCTCACAAAATGGAGTTGTACATTAAATAGTTAACACTAAAATTTCTCAGGCAGAGACAGAAATTTTCCTAGCACCTACATGAGTGTGTTGAGTACTGAGCATGCGTTTTGGCAGAGGAGCCATTCTCTGACAACTGCAGTTCAAACTGAGCACCAAAGAGAAGGTAGACAGTGCAAGGACCTGGTCGTGCAATTTCCTGTGAAATTCTGATTCAACCAAGGTGCCACCAGCACAACTGTGAGTGCGTGTAAAATTTAGTATAAGAATCATTTGAGGCTTCTTCACATTTTATAGGAGTTCCTGAGATAAGATCAGCTAAGTAGGGGTTTTACAGTTTTAAAATTGTGGATTTTGAGTGCCTAGGGTGTTTCATGGCTCTGCATCTGACTACTAGAGTAATCATACTCCACCAGCTAATAAGTTAATAAACTTTGAAATGGAGGAGTAAGGAGAACATGGGAATTGAAGCAAACTTACATGTTTCTGTGGGATGGGACACCCTCAGGTCTTCAGAAGTAAGAATTGTTTGTGGCTTTAATCCCAACATTTGTTTCACTACCTTTATGCACTTTGATGTGAAAGCATATTCTGTATTAAATGCTGGCAGTAAGCAGTAACCTTAGCAGAAAGTATATTCTGTATTAAACCCTAGCAGTAAGCATGGCCTTGCGAGCTTTTTCTCAGGTGTGCCCTGACTCTTGTCGTCTGACACCATATTTAACCTCCACTTTCTCCTATCGTATCATCTGAGGAAGCATGGTATCTAAACAAGGTACCCTCTTCACAACTGAAGATTGATTTTTTTCTTGTTTTAGACTATGTTATTAAATATTTTGGAGAGATAATCTTTTTAAGGAATTAATACTGGTTTATATTTCCCATAATTTCCTTTAATGGCAGGAAGTCTAGCTAACAAGACTGTTGATGAGATTTATTTTGCTTTACTGCTTCTTCAGAACCTCCATCTCAAAAAGACAGGTGTTTGTTAAGAATAAAGATGAGATGCCCTTTCAACAGTGTTCACAGTGATGACAAGGTCAAAAACTCCCACAGTAAGCAGAAGCAGAATCTCTTCTCCCCAAACACATTTCTAGTAGATCTCATGCACCAGGTTTCTCTCAAAACCTTTACATATATCCAACAACCTAAATCACAACAAGAAAAGATGACAGTACTACACACCTTCAAGGATAAGCGTAACAGTTGCAAGACGCAAATGCAAATCTTGTGACTCAAAAAATTTCCAGGTACTTGTTTTAACATCTAAAGCAAACATTATGAACTCATTTGTTCTCTTTAGAAAAGACCCTACGTCAGATCTCTTCACATTTTAGGAACAGAAATTGCTGAAGTTCACACTTTCTGATGCCTTGAGGAGACAAGACAGAGGTCAATCCTTCAGCTGAAGTATTTATATTGGTCAGGATGTATATTATACCTACAGTAAAAGGACATGGAATATGCAGCCATGTCAAAGACAAAAGTCTTCGGAAGATTTATTGGCACCTTTTGCACTGGCAGAAGGGACAGGCTCCAGGGTTAAAGGCTGAAGAAAAAGGTGTAGAAAGGAACACAAGGGGGAACCATAGAGAATGGCAGAAGGACTGAGTGAAAAGTGGATAATGAGGGAGACACACTACCTATAGAGAGCCAATGAAGAGAACTGTTTTTTTCTGAATGCCTGTGAGTGAAAGTCACTTCAGAACTCCTATGTAGTTTGAAGATTTCCTTCTACTGGTTTAAGTACTAAGATGGACAAAACTTTTGCTGGATTTGTTATTTGAAAACTTGTTGTGACTTTTTAACAGCCAGAGTTAGAAACATAAGTACAATCTGAGAGAAGCAGCCCAGGGCTGCACAACTGTGCAAGTCTGCCCACCTCTATTCAGAAAGCAAAAGAAACTACAGTTCACACACATAACTCCACTGGTTAAAAAAAAAATCCGAATAAGATACCCCCTCATTTGTTCCAAATAACATGCAAAGTCTATACTCCAGAAGAGCATTGCTGAAATGGAGTTAATTGGAATTTGCATGGAAAAAAACTGTCTTGAGTGAATGCTAAAGGTGGTACTCATTTGACTTGGCACACACACTTCCATTTACACTGTTACCCATAAACTCCTTCACGGGAAATGGAGAGAAGCAGGCACTTCTTGGGTGTAGCTCCTTTCCTCCTAAGACAGCTAAAGCATGCCAGATAAATCACAACCTGCAATGTGAATGGAAGTTTTTTTCTATTCTCCCATGTAATGGGAGTCCAGGGGGATTAGCTCAGATAACATCTGAAGTTCAGCAAGATGAATTCCACCCCAGCTAAAGGCTCTAAGAAATTATAATCAACTGATGGTTTAAAACAGAAATGTCAAGCTTCAATCCAGGAGCTACACCAATAAGCATTTGTGTTACATTAATAGGGCACAGATCCTGCTGCCCTACAAGTAATCCCAAAAGCTTTTGACAAGGCTTCCTGTGAGGCAACTTATTAGATGACTCTTTGTAGATGCACCACATCCTGTCACTGGTCAGGAAGAAATCTTAGGACCTGAAAATCTCTTGAGGACAAGTTACTCAGAGAAAAAATATTGAAGGATTTTGTTATTATTATTATTTAAATGATTAGTCTCTTAAAATATTATGAACAGGAAAGGAGGAGTAGGGGAGTTGCCATCTGACAGATGCTAGTTGTTAAAAAAAACTCTTAAATTGTGCCCAAAGACCCACTGACTGAAACAAGTTTGACAGCCAGATCTAACAAGTGAAACAAATGCCCAAATCGCTCCATCCTCTGCAGCCTGGGTGCCAGATGTGTCAGCGTCTAGTCAACAGCAGAAAGGCCACAAAGCACTTCCTCAGTGGTACAAACAAAACCCACTCCTGGCATGTGTCAGTCTAAAAATGTGCATTTTAGTGTTTAAGGTTGTGGTTCCCAAAAAAAGTCCAAGCAGCAGGAAAGGAGGATTAATGTCTTTCCAAAAGGATACAGCGGTGACTCACAAGCTCAAGTGCTGCTGTGAGTCACTTTAACAGCGTTGCTGACTATCTCAGCTAGGGACATAAATGACACAACATCCCTTTGCATTAGAGATCATGGGCAAAACCCCAAATCCAGATTAGAAGATGTCTGAGGTCCAACTCTGTATCCAGATTTAAACATCTCCTCTATGTCTGCATATTTTTATGACAACAGGAAGCAGACAAGCTGTCATCTGAGACACCTCAAATGATGAGACATTTAGTCCACAGCTACTCTCATAGCTCTGCACCTTCACCCATTGAAGGAACGAGCTACACAAAAATTAGTTGCGAATTTTCACTTAATCCACTGCATGCTACTTCCCCAGATGGAGCCTGTGGTTTATAAAGAGCGTGCCTGAATAAGTGTCATACTGTGAAATTTGTCCACATTTTCCACCATTCACCAGTTGTCTATTTTTCCAGAGGGATTTTTTCCTTCTATAATTTGATGCTAAATCACTGCTGAACTGAAAATAAGTCTATCAAAAGAGTCTCTCCTCCAGTAAATAATCTTCATTGAGACAAATGTCTAATAATTATCTCTCTGCTTAATTTAGATCAAAACATTTGGTATAGGTTGGAATTACTGCCTTCCCAGGAATACTTTCTCTAGAAAGATATCAGTCTTCAGGTAGAAATGTAATATATCTTAAGCCCTGGATTTATCTGATAAAGTGATCCCAGTAATTCCTTGTGAGTCAACCAACTCTTCCTCTCACAGACATCAGGGTGAAGTTAAGGAAGCTACCTAACCCTCCAAGCTCTCCTGGGGGCTCCCCAAACCCACTGTAATTGTGAAACAAGAAATGATGCCTGTAGACAAATCTGAGTCCTTGCATTGAAGCACCTCAGGTGTTTCTGAGAAGCTTTTGCATATAAATAAAGTAGGTACTTGGCATTTAGATGAAGACCAAAAAACCTGGCATTTAGATGAAGACCAAAAAACCTGACATTTAGATGAAGACCAAAAAACATTTCATTATGCAGTAGTGTCAAATCGTAAAACACCACCTCACACTTTCAATTTACATATTTAGAAAGTAAATGAAATCAAGAAGGGAACGAAGCATTCTCTCTAGTAGCAGACTTACCTGGATGAGTGTATCCACTTACATCAGGTATGAGTTGAGAACCAGTTGGTGGCATCTTGAAGTCATAGTGCCTTGGGAAGAAGAAGGAAGAACTTGCAAGTAAGAAATACTACATTTAAAAAGAAAGAAAAGACAAAGCAAAGAGCTGTTAAAGTGTTTTCTTCATTGTTTTCAGCAAGGTACAGGGAAAGTGGTATCCAAGCAACAGGTCTGAAAGGGGCAAAGTATTAAAAGATTTTTCAGTCTATTATCTTAGCCTGAACATGCTGTTAACTAGTATAGCTGCCTTTGATGCATAACGTCTTTTTTTTTCTGTAGTTATAAATAATCACAGTATATAAATAATGAAGAATAACAACTCTTCGAGCATTCTTCTTATATCCTGAGCACAGTCATGTACACCTTCTCTTCTTGCTAGAACAACACATCCGAATGCTTCCCTATTGAAGCAATATATTATTTTGATTTTCAGTTAACTATAGGCAGTAATATGATATCTCTTTTGCATTTACAAAATAGTTAATGTTAAATCTATCTGCCTAAATGGACTAAAAATAAACTTTCTACATTTTAATTCTCTTAGCTCCATTAAGTTAACACAGCTGAAAGATAATGAGTGGGATTCTATATAAGCATTATCAAAGAAATAATGAGTCATTAACACCATACTAAGGAACTTTTTTGATCAGAAGAATATATGCTAACCATGGCCTAAGTGTTCCTCTGTGATCACTGAGTGAAGGTTATGAGTGATGATTCATAAGCCAGAAAGAATAGAGTTTGGCTTTCAGAGTTTCCATGGTTGGCAGATAGGAAAAAGAAATTTCAATTCCTACCATGAATATGTTTGATGGAAAGACAGCAAATGGATAATCTTAGAATGCTATATCTGCAGAACTGGGCAGCAGTCCTGGAAATACTCGTATTTAACAAGCAGAATGCTGTTTGCACATGTAAAACAGCATGAGTGCGTATGTATTTGGAGCCTTAGGCTTTGGCTAAAAAACAGAACTGCATCTTACGACATGGCATCTTTCCTCCAAAACTAATACAGAATGTGCTGTTTCCCGTGTGGAATTAGAACCCCAAAGACTTCTGCCAAAGGAAGTTATCTGGCAGGGCAGACCTGCTAGATGAGCTATCAGGTAGCAAGAGAATATTAGCAGAGAGAGAGATTTCAGTCTTTTCTTTCTATCCCTAAGTTATGCTGACAGAGCCTTTGTGGTAAACAAATTTTGGTAAACCAAAACCAGGCAGAACCTGTGAATTGAAGTGAATTGTGAAGTGAAATGAAGAAAAGATAGGACATCTGTCTGGCTCCTAGGAGAACAGCTAGTCTCACATCCCCTCTATCCTGCACTGTTTTGCACGAGGGAGATTCTGCCTAATACGGGCTAATGGGAGGTGGCACTTCCCTGCAGTGCCACCAGCCTCCAGACAAGACCATGCAGCTCCATCTCAAGTTGGCCGCTTGTCACTGTATAACCCAATATGCCATCCTGGTGAACTTACTCCTTTGTGAAGGAGCAATGAAAAAAGCATCTTTTATCTTAACCAGGAGACTAGATTTTGGATTTTTCTTTCTTGTGCCCAAATGCAAAGTGCAAGGAATGAATGGCTATACCTGGAAATGTATATGCAGAAATGAAATGGTTGCAAACCAAACTCATAGCTACCTCCTGCCCTGGTTTGTCTTTTAGATGATTTTTCCACTCAGCTAGATCAAATCTATCCAGACCTTGTGGTAGTTCATGCAGCTCCCAGAGTTGGGAACCAATTCATGTGCTGGGCCCCTTCTTTTGGTATTTTTTATCTTTAAAATGTTCCTTAATTTGGTGTAAAGAATTTATTTCAATCCTCTATTCTTACTTCAAATACATCTTTCTAATAATGCTCAGCTTCTTTTTAAACACATTAAAATGTTCCCCCAGCTTAAAAGCTCTCTTGTATTTTGAATTATTGCTATATAAAGATGTTTTCAAAATACAATTCCATACATGAAAGACTCATGGAAGCTTGCTACCATCTTGACCATAAACAAACTCACTTATACAAAACAAACATGTCTTTTATGGCAAGAAGGTAAGTAAGAAACTATTGCATTACCTGATGAGGTTAGGAACATATCAGGCAGAGTCTAGAGAAATAAAATTATTAAAAATATAAACAGACCTTGTATATCATATCACAAGAAATTTGCAAGAACCAGAAAAGTTTATTTAGCAGGTAATTGAGTCCTTTTGTAGTTATCAGCCAAGACACACTCTCACAAAAGAGCAAATAAAACACAGCACAGTAGTGCATTTGCGTATCTACAATACTGAACAATATGTGATTATACATTCTGCCATTGGTTCACAGCACACAAACAAGACTGAATTAAAATCTTCTGGGCACATTACAAACACTCATGCTGTAAAAGTCTTCTTGAAAAATATTAATATGATTTTTTGTATTGCTGTTTTCATATCCAGTACATACTTACTGATATCCTGCAACTTCTAAACATATTTTTTGCCATTGAGATGTGCTTTGCATCACTGCATAACTGATGTTAGATGCAAATTTGCTTTGTTGATTACATGGTCATTTTAAATTAGAATTTCCATTTTGACATTGTGGACCTCATTGAACCTTAAATTCTCATTGTTTTCCACATAAATCTAAAAACAGGTTCAACATAATATGCAAACTGTCTAGCTTAGAACTAAACATAACAAACAGCACTGACCTAAAACAAAAATGTATTTGGCAGGTGCTGTTTGAGATTACCACCCACGCACATAAAGTTTGACAGTGAATGAAAACTAAAGTCTGATAGCAAATGAAACCATGCAATATACTTTTGTTTAACCTCAAACCTCCAAATTCAGTATTGCGATTGACATTTGGGGACAGATTTTCAAAAAGCCACTTATTCAAGTGCCTAAATTGGAGTTGACTTCTTTTTGAAAATCCACTCCTTTGAGGTATTCAGTATCACCAAATACATGATGTACTTAGCTGAAGTGGTATTTGTTTACTAAGGAAAAGAGGATACGGCCATGGGTTTAGTGTGCAACTGGGATGTAAATGACACCAGTCCTTTTCTCTTCTAGATTGTAGATAGTTTCCTCCATCTTGAAAAAGCATTTCTCTGCACTCAAAACAGTGAGTTTCCTGTCTTTAAATAGTTACAGAACGTCACAGAGCTGTTGCAAGAACAAGTATATGTACATATATACATACATATATACATTCAGCTCTCAATATTACAGTAAGAGTCAACAAGTGTTTTAATATGGATTCATAATCTTACCTTTCTAATCAACCTCCTCACAGAATCTGCATTCGAACTTGCAGATTTTTTCCTCCTCTTTCTTACTTCGGATATGTTCTGTTGATAGGGGTTGTTGAGGTGCAAGATCTTACATCTTGCTATGAAGGCTGAACGAAGCCTCTGAAGAAAAGGGTGTTTGAGCTCTGGGATTGGGTCAGTCCCACTGGGTTTTCCTGGAAGCTCTGATCTGAACTTCATTAGGATCCAACCTCCATACAGAGACACACAATTAAGCTGATTTTCACTGTTCACTGCAATGCAGTCACACAACCGCAAGGCTGAGCTAGTGGCTGAACACCATGGAAAATGGGACCGCTTGGCTTTACCTGCCCTGCATGGAGCTGTTTGAGCAGGGAGTCCCAATGAGAGTACCAAAGCATGGGGATCTAGCGGACTGCTGGCTAGAATATCCTGTCAACTTCAAAACCAAGAACAAAAATCCTATCCACCACCTTCTCCTCTTCTTTCTTTGTGGAAACAAGTTGTCAGCAAAGCTCATATATATTAATATTAAATCCTTCAAATGATTTAAAGAAGACTGTGAATGGGGGTGAGAGAGTTGTTTCTTTTCTGGAAATCTAGTATATTCAAGGTTGTGTTTAGATTTGAAAGCTAAAGCTGAGAAAAGGACACTGAACCTTCACAACCTACCTACATGTTCATGGCTAGAACTGTGAAAAACTCATGGCACCTTTTCTGAGTTAAATTTGTTGGGCAGATTTGATAGTCTCAGATGTCTGTCCACCTGAGACTAAATTGGTGACAGCATCATCTGAGGATTAGACTCCATACCTCCTACTTAGCTCAACCGTATGGGAGTCAGGCAGTATCAAAATTCAGGAGCACAGAGGACTGAGGAAGCTCACATTGTCTGTGTGAAGAATTTTACTGTTGCTTTCTGAGAAGGACTTTGAGTATAACAAAGCCACAGTAAAATTAATTTAGCCAAATAAATAAAACTATACTCACAAAGATGTGGAGCATGCCAATGCAGGAAAGGAGAGCCTTTTGAGAGACAAGCCTTGCAATCCTCCTCTGGCAGCTCATAGAGAGTCCACAGTTGGAAAAGAACCCATCATTGCCTTTAAACCACTTCCCACAAGTTCTGATCAGGAAGCCCAGGAACTCTACCTCTTCTTCATTCATCGTCGCCTTTACTTACTGCTCCAGATACTGATATTTTACAGAATCATAGAATGGTTGAGGTTGGAAGAGACCTCTAGAGATCAGCTAGTCCAACCCCCTGCTCCAGCAGGGATACCCAGAGCATGTGGCACAGGGTGGCATCCAGGCGGGTTTGGAAGATCTCCAGAGAAGGAGACTCCACAGCCTCTCT
>JAWLRI010000379.1:1130038-1151634 GCA_034781795.1 Crypturellus tataupa | reverse complement strand
CAAATTTGCTGAGGGAGCACTCTGTGCCTTCATCCAGGTCATTGATGAACAAGTTGAACAGGACTGGACCAAGGACTATGGTCAGGACTGGACCATGGAGGTAGAACTTCCTGTGTTTCAACTTACACCCATTACCCCTCGTCTTGTCACTGGCCACCACAGAGAAGAGCCTGGCCCCATCCTCCCTACAATCAGCCCTCACGTACTTGAACATGTTGATCAGATCTCCTCTCAGCCTTCATTATAAGTGTATTGCTTTGTTTCAATGGTATGACTGCCAGCAATTGTACAGAAATGTCCTCATGACATTGGTATGTCTTCACTCAGTATCATTGATCTGATGTTTCCCAGATTTGCTGAGGAGGCAAGAATAATTCAAGGCATTAATCTATGAAACCAGACATCCACAACTCTGTGAGAAATTGTGAAAAAAATGGAAAAAAATGCATATAGTGGTGACTTTGCTCCTTTTTCTTGACAGCTTAGCACAGCACTGACAGTTCTTCTCATGAGAAATAATAAATTCTATTTATTTATTTATTTATTTATTTTAATTCTCTCTTAAACAATGTTTAAAGCTGGAGTTCTCTCTGCAGCAGGATTTCAGCATGCACAAGTGCAGTCCCATAGCTGCAAAAGCATGGAGCACAACTTAAAATGAGATTGCAAAGCTGGAAGAGAGGGATCACTAGCAGGGAACTTTGGCAATAAAACTAATTTTGCTATTGGATTTTCTACATAGCAAGAAATAAAGTCAGAGCTGCATTAATCTAGTAGATATAGTATGAGTTTCACAAGATCAGGATTGCTACAAAAAAGCCTCTGTATTAAAATGCTTGTCACCTAACTTTAGACATCTCTTTTGCTGTATGAAACTACTTTCACCTGACCATAATGACCATTTCTTTTCATTTCTGTTGTCACATGCCCGTCTGCTATTAGGTTGCACAGCAAGCATACCAACTGAATGGTGTTCTCCTGAAATACAAGGGCTGTTCCAGCACTCTTTGATTAAAGCTTTGATTAAATATATTATCATTAAGTAACTGTCCAGGGATTTCTGTTATCTGAATTTCTTGGTCTAGCTCCAGTTTTTGGTCCATGATGAGATGTCTCCACTGGTAATAATGAAATCTATCAGCATGAAATGTGAAGGGTAGCTCAGAGCACAAGCAACCATGGCCAGCACTGCTGGGGAATACGGCTATAGGGGCTGGTCTGTGAGGAAGGAAAGGAGTGAGGAAGGCCTGAGCTGCTGCTACCAGAGCTGAGGCAATGGAGGATGTCTGAGAGAAAGGGTAGAGGAAGGGAAGGATGGGAAAGAGAAGTAGGAAGGAGTGCGTTGCATGGGTGGTTAGCTGAGGGCACTCTGGGAAGAAGTAGAAACCATTAATGTACTATATAACACCATTAATCTTAATTAACATGATGGAGATCAAAAATTACTTAACACAGAGCTTGAGCTCAAATGTCCATTTTCCTCATGGACATTTTTAAAATCAGCCACCAGCCAGCTATTTTACAGAGAGATTTTTCTTCAGCAACTGATTTTATAAGAAGATTTTCAGGCTTAATTTCCCTTCTTGCCACAGATAAGGACCCAAGCATTACCTCCAGACAGAGGAAGAGTCGTAGTGCCAGGAAGAAAGAAAATTGTGTACCTTTAGCAGGGATACTTTGAGGACAGAGCCCAGTGGCATGCCACACTCCCACTGATAATATTGCTGGTGACCCTCAGGTCTACAGACCCAGTGCTCAGCATTAGCATTGATACTGGGTTGCAGAGCAGGAAAGAGGCCGAAGCAGACAGGCAGGATGCAAGCAGGAGAGGGCAGGAAACAAAGCTGTGACGGTGCAGTGAGATAGCTAGGTAAATGTGTGACACTTATTATGAATTAGTAAAAAAAATCATTGAAATTTCTGACCAAAGCATCGCAAACGGAGCTCCCATTGCAGTACTCTGTATATCTATACCGATGCTATATGCTGGGACTGGCCAAAGCTTCTACGTTCAAAAGGGGTCTCCACAACTTTAGCTTCCAAGTATGTGGGGAGAAGTTCAAATGTGGGAGTGAACTTGCTTGCTCTGAGCTCTGTTGGTGCAGGAAGCAACTCATTTGTTGATTTTGAACATAGATTCCAGCAATCTCATCTTTAAACTTTTGACTGATCCCCTGCTTGATTGTATTGAACTAAGAACAGACCGTGAACTCTAGGCCAGAACTGTTTTCACTACGATTCTTTTTCTGTAAAATATTTCTATATCTGTTTTAAAGTGAAAGGTCCAAATTAATATTGAATTTACTTCTTCCTATTGAAGTATTTATTTTCTCCTTATTTCAACAAAATTTACACGATATCTTGTTCATGTTCACTTGCTAAGTAACTTTATCCATATCAAACATTGTATCTCCTTATTTTGATAAAGAAAATACGTGATAGATTATTTGATATTGTTCACAGATTATACTTCCATCAAATCCACTGTATATAACTGTCTACATTTTTTATGTTAGCATAGTGGCTAAAGAAAATCAGTCATGCTGCAGTGTTGTATATGCTAGACATTATCTTAACCAGAACTGACGCAATAAATTGACATTTACGTTTTGCTTTCTTGGATGTGGGTGTTTGTTTGGATCATAGATCAGCACTAAGGTATCAACATGAACATTTTTCCCTTCATGAATAATCTTTAATTTATTCAGCTACTAACTGGAAAGTACTCGCTACTGCCGATAAAATGTTTTACCTTTAGTCTTATTTTATTTTTAATCCTCTAAGTAGTAAATGGCATCACTGTTAACGGCTTCGACTAGCATGACAGATCTCCTCAGTACGGAAAGTAATACTTTTTCCTAGTACATTATACAGAATTTGATGGGTTTAATTCCTCATCTTGCCACAACATAAAACAAAACTCCGAAGTGGGAACAGCAGGCAACAGATTTAGAGTGCTTCCTCAATAACCAGTAAAGCACATTTCAGCTAAGGGTCTCAAAACATTAAATAAGCCCCACAAGAGCCTTTCAGAGATAAAGTTATGAGAGGTTTATTTAATTACATTTTAGTTGATAAATTATAATAATATTTAGCTTTTGAAGAGAATATCTTGACAATGGCAAACAATGAAATTTCTCGTTCGTTTTATGAGTTTTGTTATGCTTCTCAAACAGAATTTTCTAATAAGTTGTGAAGACATGGGTAAGTTTATTCAAATCCAACAATGTCAAAAAGTCTGCAGAAATATTATGTTAAATGATCACTGATTTCATAGTGACTACTGGTGTCTTCTGAACAGATAGTTTACTCAAGTGCATCCTGCACTGCACACCAAAAGCAAAACTGTTCGCTAATCCTGAGTCACAGAGATCAAATTCAACTTTCAGTACCAAATGTTGACATGGATATGGGTCTTCTAAGAAGGTAAAAATTTACAATAAAATCTGCTTGAGTATTTACCAATAACTGAATTTGCTTAAATAAATGTACAGTTATCAGCAGATAAGCAACCATCTGCATCTTTTAGGTGTTAAATCTCCTGTGCATTTACCACTACAGTCTTAAACAATGCAGGTGTCAGGCAGTATACAAACTTCAATAGCTCTGTTGCAGAATATTACAAGATGACTAGAAAAAAATCATCTGTTTCTTAGCATTTGAAAATGGACAGGTAGAAAAATGCAGAGTTTCTTTTCTTTTAAAGTGTTTTCTGACATTTGAAAATGTTTTTAGACATTTCATGCAATGATAAGGTATGTATTTTTCCACTACATAGTACACTTGCCTGTGCTCCCTTTACACAAACTGGGAATATCTTCCAGAGGGAAAACTTTTCTTATAAGTAACAATCCTCTGCCCACTCTCTCCAACATCTTTGTCAGTACTTTTTGGAGAAAACCTACATCTGCAAGAAAAGGATGTGCAAAACCCATTGGGGAGCCCCTCCTCTCTCTCCTTGGCTGGCCCAAAGCATGTGGAGCTCACATCTTTGTGTGGAGCATCCTCCTGGTGCTGCAAACAGCAAGGAGGAGCTGGAGAAGAGGGGACATCACCTCTTTGATGTGAGTGGGCAACGGAACGATGGGGCCTTCCAAAGACTTTCGAGCAGAAGGTTCTCCCTAAAGCTTTCCAAAGGAATGGGAAGGAAATACATCAGTCAGGCACCTGGCACTTCAGGGACAGAACCCACTGCAGCACAGGGGGAATTTTGTTAGGAGAGTGGGAGTGGGAAAGGAAGAGGGACTCGAGGTGAAGGCTAGAGCACATCTTGAGGCTAGAGCACATCTCAAAATGGATGCTGATGTGATATGGAAAGGATCTGTGTGAAAAGGGTCTAGAAGACAAGAGAAACTACTCCAGCTAAAAACAGTTAATGTATTTTTCTTCCAAACAAAGCTAGCAAGTTCAAGACACTGCACTTAAGAACAATCAGGCTATTATTTCAGATGACATTAGAAAGTTAAGTTTTCTGGAGCAGGGCTAAAGCTGACTTATCTAAAAGGTATTTTCATAACTGACTGTTTAGAATAGTTTGTATTAGTCATCACTTTGCATTAGTTAACAGTAATAAAGACTTCCCCCAATTTCTTTTTACAATACTGAGCATTTGTAGAGCCTTTCCAGTGTTCCAGCTAAGACTACAGCTTTAGAAGTACATCTTCTAACACACTATATCCCTCTGTTGGATTTGTACTTCTAGCCAGCATGATGAGCATGCGTTAATGAGAGTTACTAATTGAAGAACTTCTCAGGTTTCTGGTCCGCATGTCCCCAATATCACATACCTACATACCACAGGAAGGAACACGTGAGAGACCAATTTTAACATTTGCACTAAATAATGAGATAAAACACAATAATCTTTCTGTATTTTCATTGAAATGGCATCTGGTATCATCTTCCAAGTTCACATCCTGCAACACAATGAAGAACTTGTTCCTTGTGTACCTGGGTGGTTGACATGGCTTGGGAAAGCAGACACGCTCCTTTGGACTGGCACTCAGTAGAGCACCAAGGAAGTTAGCAAACAAAAACAGAAATGTAAAAAAGGAGTGAGATGACTCCAGGAGTACATATAGGAGAGAGATTCCTGGTCCTTATATCTATTGACTGATCCCACAAAAGAGTAAAATACTAAGTTCAGAAAGATAAACTTACACAAATCCAAATGGAAGTAAGACACAAATATTTTTTGCTGAAATGGCCTACCAAGCTCATAGTCAATCTACTACATTTTTATTCATTTATTTTGCAATTCAGATTTGTGTTATGTCTTAGTAAAGTGCCCTCAAATATGAGTTTCTATCATTCTGTGTTATGCTGAGGAGAAATGGGGGAATTGCAGTGCTCTCCTGTGTCCCTGGAGACTGGCGATACTGCTGTTCTCTCCTACCAACACCACTGTGTGCATTCATGTCTTTCAGTTCATTTCTCATCACTCTTTCCCCTTATGCAATTGAAAAATCACCTAATATGCCTTAAAACTGCAAACTAGCAGAACATATCACTAAACATATTTAGTCGCTTAGATTTTCTTTTCCATCCTATCTTCCTGTTTCTAGTCCACAGTCACAGGACTGGTCAGCTCTTGAAGGATCTCCCTTAGGAAAGTGCACCACATCCCCAATAGTTCCACTTCAGTACGTCATGCAAAAATTACCCTTTCATTTAAAGTAAACGTAGATAAGGTTGCTTTTCTGGGTTTTGTTTGTTTTGATTTGTTTTGTCTTCTTAGGAAAACTTGCTGGCCATGTTTACTTCTACGATGATGATTATCCTTTAGTCTTATTATTCCATCCACTTCTCAGGAAAGATCCTGTTAACGTACAATGACCCCCATAACAGCGAAATAGGAGCAAAAAATGCAGAGAGGTAGGAGTTGTCATCATCAAACCTCGTTTTGAACTTTAAATCACCTGTTTTGCAATACTTTTTTGAGGTCATTTCAGAAGAAAAAAAGATCAGGTATTTCTGAGTTACCCAGAACGTGATTTCCGAGTTACCCAGAACATACCTTTTCCATTAAGTGTACACAGTGCTTCTATTTACAGCACCAAAACAATGAAGTTTGTCCCCACTGATTGTTTCAAACCTTGAACTTTAACTGTGGTTTTCAGCTCTTCCGAATAGCCAGACTCTAATGTTTTCCTAGGGGAGTAAAAACCTTAGCAGATTACACCCTCCTGAAACAGGCTTGCTTTTCTAAGTTGTCTTTCACAAACATCTTAGGAGTTCAGTCTCAGAGCTGTCCACAATCAAAGGTTAAAATAGTGCAGTTCCAAAGTATCCTGGCAAAGCAGGAAAACGTCCTGCGCATTCTTCCTGCTCCCAGGAGGGGGAAGCAAAGCTCTGCCAGTCGCAGCATTAACGTTGCAATGAATTAAAGCGTGCTAGGAGTACTGTGCAGTACACAGTGCAGCAGGATTCTTTCCTTAAGGTCAATTATTCCTGTATCTGCTTCCACACATGGACTTACAATGCTCCTCATGGTTTCTTCCAGAGGTCCCCGAAGTGGACAAGTATCCTTCTAACCTCACTGAGTTTCAGACAAGGTTCTAAGGTTAGAATTTTCATTCTAATCTGTTTTTTTTTCCTGTCAAGGTTTAGGTGTATCAAGCCGGCATAAATCTTAGCACCTTTCTGGCTCTCTTCAGGCCCATACAAAAGGGATACTCTACGTTTTAATGAGGTGTCCCTGCAATGAAGCCCGAGCGTCAGTTTAAAGGGACATAATGTGTGACTGTTTGTGTTACATGAGGCTGACAGCTTTGTCTGTAGTGATTCTTCTCCATCCTGAGCATCACTTCAGTTTTGGATAAGACATTCTTGCCGATGGAAATCAGCAGATACAGCTGTCTAAACGCAGAAGGTGCAACAAGTGTCTTCTGAAACACCCCAGGCTACAACACCTGGCCTCCAGGCAGGTGCAGGCTGGTCAGTACTAGGAGGTGCACTACATCCCCCATAGCACTGCTTCACTAGTCCACATCGTATGTCCTAGCGTGTCTCCAACATCCACCACAGGCTGCTCTGAGGTGAGACCCGTGCAGGTTGAAACGCGGGATGCAGGTTAGAAAGCAAAACTCATTCCCAAAATCGGAGGCTAAGGCCAAATAAATCTAATCAAGGGCAGCATCACCCACAGTGGACAACTTTCAGTGCTCAGATGACTACGCACACCAGGTTTTTAATTCATAACTGAATCATCTTGGGATACGTCAGCCTTTATCTGCAGGAAGGCAAAACCCAGGGTCATTTCTCTTTTTGATAACAGTGTTATAGGTCACCCTAACTAACCAGGCTTAGAGGTAGCAGACAAACATTGTATAAAAGCACAAATTGACTGAGGAAATATTTCCCCTTTGGTTTTAATAAGAAAACAACATATCTAGTAGAAACATATTTTACTCATGATTCACTGTGATGATACACATACTGTGTGTGTGTACAAAGCTGTTGCCCTCTAATGTACTATAGCCAGCCTAAAAACCTTGATCAGAAATCAAAAAAAGATTTTCTATATCAGCAACACGTATCAAGATTGTCCCCCAATGTAGTATTTCTAATTTTTCTCTATATACTAGCCCTGAACTTTTTTATTCCTGATACTTTCAATCCTCCAGCAGAATGACCAAAGGCAAACAAAGCAAAAGGCTTAAAGAATTTTTTTTTTAATACAAAAGACTTTGTATTAAAGACTTTCCCTCTAGAGAAGGAACTCTACCCCTAGCGTGAAAAGGTCTGTTTCTGTGAATTTACTTTCCTCTACATAGTAAAGGGGAAGATCTGCATATAAGAAGTCAGGGTACTAGCGTGTGCTTCAATGTAAAGATTGCAAAGACTCTTTCCCCTTATAAAAAAAAATGAAGAGGAATAGAAAAAAATGAGTCACTCTCGTTGTACCAAAGGGGGCTGAAAGAAGTGCTGGTTAAAAAGTATTAGGAAAGGCAGAAACAGCAACTTCATCAACAGGATATTCTTTTACAAAAGCATACAGAAATTGCATCCATTTTTTTCAAACTATAAGTAGTCCTGAAACAATAAACTGCAAAAACACATTGATGAGCCCTCACTCTGGAACTTGAGGGTAAGCATTGTCCATGCTAGCCCGCAGGGAGGACAGCATGTCCAATAGTGTGACTTCCCAACAGTGCTGACATTTGGCAGGCGCTGCAGCCTACTAATTGCAGCCAGTAGTACACATTTTTGTTCCTTAAAAGACAGAGGTCCTGGCCACACAAAGAGATCATACCAGAACTGTACAAAATGTGACGATCATACAGAGCAAAGTACCGCTGTTAGAAGTGACTAATCAGGGCAGGTGATGTGTGTTCTTCAGTAGAAAAATTAATCCCTGAAGGAGAGCGGGCAAAAGCAGCAGTGCTTGGCAAGGGCAAGCTGAGCATCAAAGTCCTCTGGCTACCCACATGCTTTTGTCCTGCCTCTGCAGCTGTCACACTTTTGAGGCCAACCTTGGATGGAGAGCTTGGTACCTGTCAGGAGCAGTGTGGACATGAACGGGATGCTGGTCTCCCCCACACACACCTGGACATAGCGCTCTCGACCATCCCCTTAGTTTTGCTGTTTGAGAACAACACGTTCCCTAGCACATGTGTGTGCTTTAGCACCCTGTTAAGATCTGATCCTTCAGTGTATCAAGTCCTGTAACTTTCTCCTCTTAGGGTTTTTAAAATTTCTGTTACCAGCACTGAACCTTCACAGCAGGGGGTAAAAATGTCTTTAGGGTAAAAATACAAAGAAATCCATTCAACAGTAAGACACCAGATATTTTAAATATATATACTTTCCAACGCTTCTAGGAGAAACACGGCTGCTAGGCAGAATTGCTTCACACTTCCTGCCTTCCCAGAACATTTTTTTTCTCGAGTACTAGTCTCTTCCCAGAACCATGTCTCATGATGAATTAAATTAATACATAAACTTTATAAGAATCATTGCCTTTGACTTTGTATATTATCAAAATCTAGTTAAACCATTTTAAACACTTCCCTCAACAAATAAATGTGCTTATTTTCACCCTTCAAAGCTGCAAGCAGACAATGAGACCAATTTATTTAGTTAAAACAGACGCAGATTAACACTCACTGGGCCCAATCATGTCTGAGGTCTGGTCTGTTTTTACTACAGTTGCTATAAAAACATCCTTTCAAAATGATGGTAAACATTCATAATACAATAGATTCATTATAGTTAATAATATTTTCTACTTGCATGCTTGAAATACAGATCTAACAAAGTCTTCCCTCACAGGTAAAATTAGCTCTTCTGGCACTACAGGAAAGTCTCAATTAACATTTGCAAGCACAGTCATACAGTAGAAAATAAAAATATAAGGATAAATTCATCACTGGCTAACTAAGACTCTCTCAGATCGGGTATATTTACTATCTCAAAATTACAAGATTTCAGAAACATTCCAATATCATAAAAGCCCTGATACAAAGTTCACAAATTAAATATGATTTTCTTGTTGAATGCCACCCGTGTACATGAGATACTTATTGGGATAGTCGCATAGACGCCTGTATATAGGCAAGTATATGCCTGGAGGAAGGGAAGTTACAGTAGTTCACATTGTCTCTTATACATAAGCATTATATTACTAAAATATTGTTTTATGTCTTCAAATACTTCTCTAAACAATGCTTATTTATAACTAACAAAAGTTGAATATCTTTTCAGTTGAAAAAGACCGTGCAAGATTTTGAATGTGAGAAAGGACCAAGACTTCATAGTCTACAAGTGTTAAGCATTATTCTGAGTCTCAGTTAATTAAGAATAAAAACAGTCGGTAAACATACTTGAAAATATTTCTGATGTTTCAAAGGTTTATTTGGAAGGTTATTAACATCTGAATAGAAATAGGATAATAATAATCATCAGAAAACTGAGAGAAAATAGTAAGAACTGTAAGAAAACAGAAAAGAGAATGCAACAAATGCCATCCATACAACCTCCTACATACAGTGCTGTTTTGTTCTGGGTGACGTCTATTCACATTCAGTCTAACAGCAGAGGAGAGGAAGATACAGGCCCAAGACGACTGTATTACATGACAGATTCACTGTATTTTACTGGATAATTTTAGACATAAACCATGTTATATAGAGCGAGCTTGGGGGACACGAAGCTCTGTAGGCACCTTCTAGATGTTGGTCCTAGAGGAACTGGTCTCATAGCCCTGACCCCTGGCTCACCATGCCTAATCTTCAAGGTAAGACATGTTGCTGAGGGCGGACCGCAAACCATAAATAGCCTCACCAGACTTCACAACTCCCTCTGGGCTGCATCGCCTTGGAGTAACATCCCTACTCTGTCTCCAAAAGCAGCTTCAAAAGGCAGCCCGGTCATGCAGCCGACCATCTATTCAACAGCAGGACCCCATCATCCTTAAGCAGATGCACAAACCCAAGCCATGTCATTCTAGAGCCAGTGAAACACCACCAGTTTCTATAACATCCTCATAGTGGATTTCTTTCTTGGTCTAGGAGATCAAGGAAACCAGCCAGAAGAAAGTTAATCTTTTTCCTTGCAGTGTGACTATCAAATAAAAGTGCTCCGGAACACAAATATTTAAGTGTCAGAAATCCTCTCCTGCATGACTTTTTTTTCTTTCTTTCTTTCTTTTTTTTTTTCCCTATAAATGACTTTCCAAAGATTTTGTCACTGGGAAATAATGGGAATAACAAGAATAGCAGATGGATATTTTCTGCCACTACAAGACTATACTCATAGGGTTGGTTCCCATCAATTCACAGGCAGAGACATGGACCAAAGACCTGGTTCTTAGTGAATATAAAATCATGCTGTTATCGGATAATACAGGAACAAATACATGCAGGAGCCATAGGACCTCTGCATCGAAATATGAACTGTGCAGACACCTTGTTGAAGCCAGCTGGTTAAGGAGTTACTGGAATAGATTTTGGTTAGGAAATGAAGAGAGAAAAGCCTTGAATAATCCCAAGAAGGTAGTAAAGTTGCACATACTTATAGTCTTACACTGAGGTCTAACTAGAAAAACTCTCAGGGACACAAAATTCCCAAATATTGCTCAATGATTTCCATTGGCAGTGAATGTAGCAGCGTTCCCATTTAGAATAGATGTTTCTGGTCAGTCTTACAAAGAACAATCTGTGTATTTTGAAAGTTTGACAGGTAGCTGGCACTAATGCCTGTGCATTTATAGATTCATGATATTCTGCACAATATTTTCCATTTTGTCACCGAGTATCTACTACACCATTTTCATCTGTGTTTGTTACAGCCTCTTCTGCTTTTGTGGTTTTTGCGTGGGTGGACAGACAGGGGCAGTCTGTGTGAGTTGCAGTGAGGAACCTGCCTGTGTGGGAGAGTGGGCTATGAGAGGAAGCAGCTCTGCATGCATGCTCCGCTGAGACCCTTCCAACTGTGACTCCAGGAAAAGCTTGCGTGGTCCAAGGTGGAGGGACAGGTGTTCAGATGGCAAAATAAATACTCATGGGGAAACTGGACACTCTTACTGAGCAACATCTGCCACTTTTTATTCCAACAAACTAAAACGTGACTGAAAATCTCTGTGCAGAGAGCAAAGTAAGAGATAAAAGCCTACCAAATTTTGAGTTGCATTGGGAGGGTATTGTGCTGCCAAAGTGTTCCTGAGGTTTCCATTCTTCCTCCATTCTTTTCCAACCTGCTACAATCATGGATGAATGATCAAGAAAGAGATAGAGCCTTTTCCCAGCTTACCTTTTTTATGAATTCATGCTGCCACATGCATAAATGCGTAAGTTCATTTCCCTTGCCATACTCCTGCCGT
Source organism: Crypturellus tataupa (assembly GCA_034781795.1). Taxonomy (NCBI): domain Eukaryota; kingdom Metazoa; phylum Chordata; class Aves; order Tinamiformes; family Tinamidae; genus Crypturellus; species Crypturellus tataupa. The sequence continues at coordinate 1,139,813 of JAWLRI010000379.1, read as the reverse complement.
TTTGAAAGCAGAACATGGTGTGAACTGAATCTGCTGTGCAGACATATGAGCAATGCACAGGAGATCTGGGGATCCCTTCCCCTTTTTCCTAAAATTAGAACCAACACACAACCTAGTACATTTGAAAAGTATAAAGAAATAAAAACAAAACCCAACATCCTCTGCAGCATACTTATGAACTATGAGAGCAACACTCCTCCATATTAAGAATGATATATTATACCCTGTATCATCATGAAAACCACTAGAGCCAAAAAGATAACTGCACCTTTTCCTTAAATGCATAGAAAAGTTGCCTTGCAAGCTTCTCCTCAATCATGTGTGGTCTTCTGCGGACAAAATAAGCTCAGTTCTAGCAATAGGCCTGAAACAAGTCCAGAGGTTCAGGGACATCTGAAATTAAGCAGAGTTAACCTGGGTAAAGGAAACAACAAACATGAGCACATGCCAGCAAAGAGGAGTGGTACAGACTTCTGTGCCTCGGCTGAGGTGCAGCAGCACCGGTCAGAGTAACACGGCTATTTATTGCAACATTTGCAGAAAGACAGCAGCTTATATCTGCCTATTTAAAAGTACTTAAAGGGGATAATAAAAAGAGATTACAAGCTTTTGCTCATGTTAGAGATAAATCTTTAAAAATGCTGCGCAGAAATAAGTCTGGAATCTTTAATATGTCTTAAATATTTGGATTAAGATTTTAAATGCTTTAGTGCAATTTGTATCCAATAGTAACTATGGTGATCAAAGTCTGTCTGGCTGTGCAGTGTTTTCAATAATGAAAAAAAATGTCTTTAAAAGCCAGTATTTCCTTTTTTTCATTTAGCACTAACATTAACTGTGTCATGAAGCAACATGCTTTAAAATCCTAGCTGCATAGCCAAGGACAATAGCCAAGAACAATAAAAATGCATTAACCTAAAACATCTAAAAAACATAGATAAAAGATTTACTGGTCAAAAGAACAAATTAACTGCATATTGTAATATTAAAACTAAGAACCATCACAAATACAACAGCAGCAACATTTTTTTCCATCACGGCACAAACATAAAGATAGTGGAGGAAAGCATGAAGTCTAGTTGTTCTTTCTTCTTACAAGATCTGCTCCTATAAACTGGAATTTAATTTGGACTTATTTATGCAAGTCATCCAGTCTTACAAAGGGGTTCTTAGGTTTTTGCATTTCTTCCTGCTTTGGTGTTCTTCTTTCTTTCTACATCATCCACCTAACACTCTGTGAAGAGCCAGTATATGTTATTCAAACCTGTTGACCTCACTGGAATCAAAGATAAAAGAAGGCATGCATGTAACTCAGTTGATGGAGCGGTGGTAAAAAGGATCTTATTCCTTTTCTTTAAAGCATAACAGTCAGTTTATTCACTGTACTAACTTTGAATGAGGTCTCTCTCCCACTCCTAAGTGCAAAGCTGTAGAGCTAAAGTAGATCATGCCAGTAATTTGTCAAACTAGAAGAGCAAGAAACATATGAAGAGTCAGTATTAGCTAGCAACAGAAACCCAATTCAGAGCAGTACTGTGCTAAAATGGCTAAAAAGTGGCTGGCTGAAGAAGGGAGCAGAGAGGAGGCAATCAGTCTGATAAGGTTCTTCATTCTAGCAGAGAAATGTGAAAGGGAAACCCAAGACTGGAAGCAAAGCAGGGCCACTGCCAAAGGAGAACAAGGAATAAGTTACTAACAGTACAAACTGGGTGAATGAACCAGCCACTATCACAAGGGCCTGCCTCTTCAAGTAGTCCAAGTAGTTAAAATTGGCAATGTGTCAGCCAAGCATCTGCTGGAGAACTCGGGTCCAGTGAGTTACAGGAGCCAAAGGAGAAGGCACAGAGGTTCTTCCAGCCTCTGCAAAGCCACCGTGCCAAAAACACATCCCTAGCAATAACAGTCCCCAACAGAGCCCTCCTTGCTGCTTCTGCCTCTGCTCTCACCCACAGCAAGAGGAGACACAAGTCACAGTGACAGTGTCTGAAGAGAAATGGGGTGGTGGAGGCAGTGAAGTGAGGAAGCCCTGTGACCAGAATGTTATGGTACACTATGCTTGAAAAGCAAATTCTGTATCTTTTGGGTTTTTTGTTTTTGTTTTGCAGCAAAGGGACTCTTGTGGCTGAAGAAAGCCCCTGGCAGCTGCGACTCGGTCGGGTCCCAGAAGTGCTGATCGCTGGTGAAGCAGAAGGGCTGGCGCCAGCTGACAGAGCAGGGGTGCCTGCTCTTCAGGCGTGAAGATCTTGGCCAAGTGGTATCTATATAAACTTGTGATGCACAAACCTGCTCTGACCTGGAGGACTGGGCACCTTGAGGGCTTCCACTGGCTTCAGGAGGGTGCAGCCCTCCACAGCACCTTGCTCCACGCCCTTGCTCCTTTGCCCCTCCCTGCTCAGCATGTGGCCAAGAGGAACATATGAGAGCAACCGGGCAAAGGGTTTGGGCAAATGAGAAAGTTACGTGGGGATAAAATGAACCATGAATGTGCTGTGCAGTAGTTGTTCAGCTGGCCTGAAGAACCGCCTGCCTCTGTGTTTTCATGGAGAAATCTCTTCTTTTTCACTATTCTCCAGGGGACTTCAGGGTGGCCGTGGTCCACAGAGTAGCTGAAACATCCTGCATTATCCCAGGATAAATTATTTCTGTGTCATTAAATACAAAAATCCATCTTACAAGCAGCTGAATTATGACAGATTGTGAGTTCTTCCAGTGGGCAAGAGCAGAATCTTCAAAATTTCTCCTTCAGAAAGGAAAGCCAGGATGAAAAGATGAATTATCCTGAGATTTGTCTGGTTAAACATCCCCTTATACACTTGATCCAATAAGAAAGTATTTTTAAAAGCTATATGTACAAATACATACAGTTCTTTTCCAAACCTTTTTCGCATTTCTTTCTTTCTCAATTCTTCCTATTAAGCCTTCACCTCTAAGCAGCACATCAGATATTGCTCTGTTTGAAGGTTTGAACCCTTGACCTCAAAGTGAAAAATAGAATTACAATTGATAAGCTGCAAAACAAAACTGAGAAAAAAAGTCACTTTTCTCCATCTGAACTGTAACAGGTATAGCGACTTACATTGCTTACACAAGCTTGTCTATGTTAGGTCACACCAGCATCACTAACAGGAAAAGGACAAAGAAATCATATTGCAATATTATTTACAGACAAATTTGAGAAAGGAAGAAAGTGGTCAGAAAAGATAAAATTAAAAAGTTGCAAAACAGTAACATATGCAAGGAAGTTCATTTCAGAGTGGAGAAAGACACTGGAAAGCTGGTTGTAAGTTGATGAGCTATGTAATATTACTGCTTGTTTTAGGGTGTTTGCTTTGTTTTGTTTTGTTTTCTGGGGCAAATACTGTTCTGATGCATATGTGGAGAAGAGGACTGCTCAATGACTCAATTTCATGACACAACAGCACACACAAATTATTGTGTTATTCACAGGCAAATCCACACCTGTACGCATTGGACAACTAATGAAGTACCCTCAGTTGTAACATCATTAAAGCTACTACAGCAGTTATAGAATCTGTCTTAATACACTGACTGCTGCCTCTCCCAAGAGACTGGGCTTTTAGGGGAATTCAGCCAAACGGCTCATGAAATCTATAAGGATATCTTTAAAAGCCTGAGTGCCACAAAATACTTTATCTGCCCATTGTGTTACAAGTGATATCCCAGAGAACTGTTCGAGTAACTTAAGGCCCAGAACAGTTTTTTTTTTTTACAGTAATATGAAACTACAGTTCTCATCAAATCTGTTCTTAGTAATAGCATCATTTTTGAGTCAAAAAATTAAATAAACAACATCAGACATTCAGATTTCAGTTCCTATTCCTCACTACTTGGCACTCATATCACATCCTGTTGTGCTACATGGTTTCCTATTTCATTGTTCTATGAGGAGAAATACATCTTTATCTTTTAATTCTAGAAACAATACTAAAACATTATCTTACCTGTGGGATGGGCACTGTTTGTATGGTCTGGACAATAACACATCCAGGAATACCAAAGCATTTTTAATCTTGAGCTTAGAAATGTCATGGGTTCAGCGACTGCCAGGATGGCTCTTAAATATTTTCTTAGGATATTTCAGTAGCTCTCTTCCCAGAATAGCAAGAAACTATCAGAAATGAAGAACAATCTGTCTTTACTGCACTTCTAAATCTAAAACACTTTTGGAAGGTTAAGTTTTGAAATTAGTTTTGATGGGTCCTATATATCTTAATGTCTAGTTTTAAAAAGAAATCTACCACTTCTTGCATCATGAACATTCATGCTCTCTGTGGAGAGTTTGCCAGTCATTAATTTTGGGATCAGCTGTCCAATTGTTTTTTCAATTGCTCACAGGCTGTCTAGTATTATGTGTTACATAGGGTAAAAATATCATGATAAAGAAATTTTCCTGGTAACAAATGCTTGTCTTTTGGAGAAGGAAAACTTTAATTGGATGCTCTTAGTCCAGCTTATTTCTCTTCTTCTTCAGTTGAAGGAATCTGCATCTCAATTCATTCTGAGTTTGTTCTTCAGTGCTCCTAGCTCTCATTATCTTTAATGTATTAAAACTAGGCAAAGAAAAGATCTTACTCCAAGGATATCTTGTACTCCAAAGCCCGGGAACTTTGCTCCAACAGCAGGTCCTTTACTGTGTTATCTATCGGCCTTAGCAATTGAGCTTTTGCCACTTGCCAATCAGATCAAGGTGTATTTGGCAGAAATGAGGCTGAGCTAAGGATCAGAGGGTGTTTCAGGCAGGCAGCAGGATCACTCGCAACAAGGAAAACCTACGGGGCACAGCGTATGCCAGGTAGGGCAGGCTCCAGAGACATTTTAAGCATTTTTTTTCAACACCCCACACACAGGGACCAGGTAAAAGTATGGTCAAGTTACTGCCTTGCTGTTCTTGAAATCTCAGGAAATCAACTATCTCATTTTGTGCGACCTTTAAAGAACGTTGAAGGTTCCTTCCTAATAACAGGCTCAGATATATTGTAATCTTTCCTTTCTCAGGACATGAATGAGTCAACTCCCATTGCTGTTAGGCTCACAAAGCAGGTCTTGCTCTGAATCTGAAGTTTTGTGATGCTGCCAGCGGCTTCTTTAGCACAGTGCAGACTTGAAATTAAAGTGTTCAAAGTGATCTTGACCCATGTCCTGAGTGCCTAGCACAACAACTACATGTGAGACAGAGAACGTATGGCAAATAGACAGACTATTGTTTCCTCTTTGCTCATCCACTTCAGTCAAGTGGATTTCTTGGTTGTTTATCTCCGTAAGACCAGGCCAAGCTCACGGTTTCAAAGGGTTTTCCCAGACTCCCGGAACACTTTACTTGGAATAACACCTTTTCTCTCCTTTTAGCCATCAGACTATTCCCAGCAGTCACCTTTTCTGTTTTACTCCAGAAGCTTCCACTGGTCAAGGAAACTATTGTTTTTATGAAAATATCCTCTTGCCTTTTATTTTTAAAGATACATGGCCTCTCTTTCACCTCTACTCCATCTAGTTTATCTATAATATAATATCATGCCCCATATCTTCTTTTGCTCTTTAGCCCTATATAAAATTGTCAAAGAAGCCAGTGCTACTATGATTTTTCTCTTGATTTTTATCTCAATTGCAAGTTGTACTTTAATAGCTTTAATATCATGCACCAATATTGCTGCAGTGCAAAAGGGGGAGAGTTATGAGGATTGATATATTTGATAAGATATGTTTCAAATAGTTCAACACAATCATACATTGACACATGAAAGAAAACAGGATGCCACATGATCCCAGATTTGCTGGAGCTTGACTGCTCAACTGTCCTGAGTAGGCTCACTATGGACCACTACTAGGAAATTCTTCCTATAGCCATAGATGATATGCTACTTGAAACATTACTCTGTAGTGTTTTCTGAAAAGAAAGGAAGATAATGTACTGTTCAGTCCATTTTGTAAAGCTCTGTGTTTGGTCTACCATCTTTTCATTGCTTGAATCATGTCTTTTTGCTCCCTAATCTTTAAGAGATTAGTTTAGCTGCTCTATAACTTACTTTCTTGTGATTAAGTTCAAGACTGCACTCTGCAACATTGCACTAAGGCAATTAGATTTGCAGTGTTTTACTGCAGGGCTCCCACAAGCTAGAAATCACTGCTAATCACTGTGGCTCCTTTCAGCCTTTGCATTACTTTCTGCTCCTTTTTCTGCCCTGTCTTCTGTACTGGTAATATCCCAAAAGACATTCAAAGCACTTATTTGCACCTCCTTTTCGACCAGTGCTCTGCACGCTCAGAGCAGTGTCCACACACAACACAGGGAACATAAAAGCACCGTGCTCCACGCTCGCTTGGCTGTAGCGCTTTCAGTTGCTTACTTTGCTTTGAAGATCAGTGATCACCATTTTGCTGCTTTCCTCCACTGCAATCTCGTTGCAGGGTTTTTCCACCCTTCTGATTACACACTGATACCTGATACATGAGATTGCTTCTCTGCTTGTGAACTTTTCCCTAGCAGTTATCACACGCACGCAGCACTGCGGTTGCAGAGTGTTTGATCAGATTTCCGGTAGACCTGCGCACTAAAAATAATATTAGGAAACACAGTCATAGTGATCTTTCTTTACTGTTAGGTGATTTTTACATAGTAGGCTATCATTAAAATTTTTATCACAAATTATTTTAAAGCTTTCTATCCCAGAACAGTTTTGTTGAAAGCATATGTACCAGGGTGCTCTAGATGCTGAGATTTTTCTTGTATATCTGATTTATTACTAGACTCTCCCCTTCCGACAGTGAATATTGCCCAGTTAGTGTCAGCAATGCAGTCATGGTTAATAGCAAGGTACTTCCCACTGCTTCTGGCTTAAGATGAAGGAAGACCAGTGAGGCTTCAGGTCAGCTGTAGGTTTTACTGTGAAAACAGACAGCTTTTTATTTTTCAGTTTTCTGTAATAAGTCTCCAAAGCCTTCTGCATGTAACATAACTGCAATTTTTTTCCAGTTAAAAGACTTCATCCCATGACACGCAGTGGAATGACATGCTTTTTAAAAATTGTTTGCTCCGTTGCTGTTTAAGCAGTCCCTACTCGAGATATTCTCTTTTAATGAGTTTCCTACAAAAATACTGACTCTACATTAGGTGTGCTGTGAGGTTGCTATCCCTCATATCATATTCCACTCTTAATTTTGCATGCAAAAATTAATTTCCTTTTCATCTTTTCATCTTATCTTCTTGCTCAGCAAAGGCAACTGACTGGTCAGTGCATCTCAAAGTCACCTGTATGTCTCCTAAAGGGAGATTACAGCAGTTACCCCTGTCTGCATATAGGTACCACAACTGGAAACAGGTGTACTTAGGTGACTTCAGACAGCTTTAGTCTCCAGTTCTTCTCTCATAATCACAGTAGCTTTAGAAGCTTAATCAGACAGCTTTATGTGTGCTTTTGTATGAAATTTGCATTAAAACTGAATCTGAGGTTATTAAACAAAAGAAAGCAAAAGAATATGCATATTGGATTATTAAAATTAAATTTGAGACAGAGAAGACAACTTCTGATAAAAATTCACAGCGTTCCATGACAAAAAGTAACCTTATCACAGTGCGGCCTTAATTAAACCAGTCACCCAGCATTATCAATCAGACACTTTTAGATCACTTTCATAGTCATGCAGAAGCAGCAATAGTAACTTCAAAATACATCTCAGCAGCAGCTTCGAGTGTTGGGTTAGACCAAGTGACCTCCAGAAGTCCCTTCCTACCTGAATTTTTCTATGAAAATATATTATCAGGGATGAGGACCCGCCTCTTGGAAGACAACTTTTCACGCCTTTAACTACTATCCTTCACATCGTCCAAAATGTGATCTACAGAATCACAGAACGGCTGAGGTTGGAAGGGACTTGTAGAGATCTAGTCCAACTCCCCTGCTCCAGCAGGGACACCCAGAGCACGTGGCACAGGGTGGCATCCAGGCGGGTTTGGAAGATCTCCAGAGAAGGAGACTCCACAGCCTCCCTGAGCAGCCTGTTCCAGGGCTCTGTCTCCCTCACGGGAAAGAAGTTCTTCCTCACATGGAGATGGAACTTCCTGTGTTTCAGTTTTGCACCCATTACCCCTTGTCCTATCACCAAGAAAAGTTTGGCCCCATCCTCCCTGTATTCTCCCCACATCTAGGGACACTTGTAGGCAAAAGAACACACAAACACACACACACACACACACACACACGCACAAGGGCTGTGTTGTCCCTCAGCCCAAAAACCCCAACTTCTTGGTAGGGCAGATGTACGTTGCTGCTCAGTGTAAACAGCAGGAACCACAAGACCTGCAGTAATCCCCTGATGCAGCCGCTTCTCCTCTTGCGGCTCTGTGCAGGCAGGTATGGGAGCGCTCTGTAGGGAGCGCCCAGCACCACGCGGGGCAGCCCAGGTAGCTTTGATCCACCACGGAGTTACTCGGTGTGTGCCATAAGCCCAGGGTTACGGGCAGAAGGTAGCTGGGTGTTTCAGGCCTCCCAAATAAACCAAGTGCCCTCTGAAGACTCCTGCAATGAGTCCATCTTAAGGTTGTCCCAAGGCTGGACCTTTGGGAAAGGCTGTACCTTTGGCTTCCCTTTGGAAGGAAGCACGAGTGACCCCTTTGGAAGGGCTGGCAGCTGCTACTGCACCTTTTTATCTTCCTGCAAACTTCTGTCTTCCGTGCCTTCAAGCACGGGCGTGCATCGCATCAAACTATATGTAGGGTTATTTGCTAATTGTGCAACTTAGTTTCCTTTGAAATGCATTTAAATAACAGTGCTCCTAGCTGCCAGCCACGCTTTCCCTGCTGTGCGGGTGCAGCCCCCTCCCTCGAACACGCCGGTTCGTTCTCCAGACCCTCACAACGGCTGGTGCTCAGCCCCAAGCCCCCTCCACAGCAGCGCCCGAGGTGGTGGTGAGGGGCACCCCAGCCTCTTAGGAGCACCAGCAAACGGGCTCTGTAAGGCTTTGGCAAGGCAGGCTGCGTGAGCTCGCAGGCCAGCCAAACCCCAAATGCTGCTGCTCAGGATGAGCCAGGGCTCTCTCAGAGCCCAGCAGCCGCCACGCGGGGCCGAGACAGCGCCCGTTTTGCAACGCGCCCCGAGTTGCAACGCGCCCTGGCTTGCCAGGTCCTGGTTTGTACGTCGGCCTGGCCCAAGGCGAGATGCCCCTCTCCACACGGGGCCCCTCTCCGCACGGGGCCCCTCTCGCTCCACACAGGGTCCCGCTCCGCACGAGGTCCCTCTCGCTCTGCCCGGGGCTCCGCTCCGCACGTTGCCCGCACGGGACGCGGAAATCCCCCGGGGGCGGAGGCGGCGGAGGAGGCGGGGGAACGGCCTAAGCGGGCCCGGCCGCTGGCTGCGCGGCGCGACTCGGCTCGGCTCGGGACAGCGGAGCAGGGCACAGCGGCGCAGAGCAACTCTCCTCCCGCCGCCGCGATGGAGCCGCGACGGTGAGTGCGGGATCTGCGTCCCGGGTGTCCGTCCGTCCGTCCGTGCCCCCCGCGCCTGTCGCTGCGGGGCGCGGGCGCTTCCCGGGGCTGCCGCTGCGGCACCCGCGTCGCCTGCGGAAAGCCCCGGTTTCCTTGCGAGGGGACGCGCAAGCCGCGGAGAGAGCGGCGGGGCCGCAGCCCGTGCCGTGCCGTGCCGTGCCGTGCCGTGCCGCCGGCAGCGAGCCGCCCGTTAACCTCCCTGTCCGTGAGCGCGTCCCTCCCCGCGCCGCGCTTCACCCGGCGGGGCTGCAGCCCTCCCTGCCGGGTACGAGCCCG
>JAWLRI010000379.1:1109028-1129938 GCA_034781795.1 Crypturellus tataupa | reverse complement strand
GGCTCCTCGTGCCGCCTCCTGAGGGACCTGCCCGCAGCGAACGGGTGCGAGCGGCGGGAAAGGGCCCCGCGTCTCGGTGCCAGCGCAGCGCTGCCGCCCGGGGAGCCGCGGGAGAGCTTTGCGGGTAGCAGGTGCAGGGCAGCGCGCTGCTCGCCGCAGCTGCGAGAGCAGCTTGGCGGTTTCAGGTCAGGGAGCAAAGCCGATCGGCGCAGCTGAGCTGCGGAGGCCTGAGGTTTCGTTGCATGCGAAGAGGTGTCTGTTGTCTTGCGGCTCGGCGTGGGATAACGACATGCCTCGGCTCTAAAATAAACACCGTGCGACAAGGTTGAGATGCCAGGAGGAAGAGTAATCTCGCCGAGCAAATACATACGAAAGAGGAAGTGCAACTTTCTCCCTTTTGGCCATGGCATTTAAGAAAAGTAGAAGGGGAAGGTGTGGGAAAGAATTGAAAAACAGGAAAGATAGAAACTTGAGTTTAGAAAAGACAGGGGAAAAAAGAGAGAGGGATCATAGAGAACTAGTCCAGCTACCCATGGAATTAATGGAGCTGAGCTCTGCCAGCACAACAGCCTCATGAACATCTTGCACACATAGGGATGAAGGGAAGATCTTTCTGCAGACATGACTTTCTCCTTTTCTTTTTTTCCCAAAAGGGCCAAAGCGCTAAATTCTTGCTGGGGATGAGGGGGGTAGGGAGAGGGCAGGGAACACAGCAGGCCAGCACAGCCCTCACACCACTGTGGCTTCAGCCTGTAGGAGGCTGAGCATCACCAGGCCTGCCCAACCTTAACAACTACGACAAATCAAGATGTTTTGTAAATATAGATTAATTAATTGGTTCTGCCTTAGTGGCTTGCCGAAAGGTTGGTTGCAAACAGCAAATATCTCCCGTGGGAAATTCCCTCAAATGTCCCATAAAGAACAGTCAATTGTTCACCGTTTAATTCAAGTATCTTATTATATCCATAGTTCGTTTTGCAGGCGGAGGAACAAACAAACAAAAAATGTAACCACAGGATTAGGAGCAGTGTTAGGGTGAACTTTTCAGGAAATACATCTGAAAGGTTGGCACGAGAGTGATGGCTCCTGCATAGTAAAGCAACGCAAACAGGCACACAGTATAAAACCACATGCACCAAAAGTGAAACACAAACAGAGCTGCCTCTTGTAAATTTTTAGATGTGTCTACTTAGGAGATGCATTTTAGGGCTGCTCACAGGTTTGCTAAACTGTGTTAGGGCAGAAATATGCTACCCTGGACATCCACTTAAAATTTTTAAACCTCATCTATGAAGGCATTTCAAAGGGCACAGAAGAGGAAAAAACAGTATTTTCTTTGTCTAAAATTAACACAACTCTGACCAGCTCTTCTGTAAACTGCCTCACTTGTCTCATGGTCCGGAGATGGGCCTTCAAATGATACATTCCTGTGTCAGGAATATGTCCTCTGCTTTACCCAGGGGAAGACAAATATGTTTGGGTAGATGACAAATATCTTGAGAACAGATGAAAAGACCTTTCTCCACAGTAGTAGAGGGTCCAGAATGGGTCCAGAACTGGTGCTATGAGGTCTAGGCAGAAGAAATGCTGTACCAGGGAGGTGCTGGAGGAAACCTGATGGGCAAGGAATAGGCAGGAGGTCTTGAAGTGAGAGGGGGCAGTTGCTGTAAACGGCAGCTCATGGGGGAAAGTCATTTGAGGAACAGGGCACTGGGAGAGAGAGCTTAGGTTAGAGTCCGGGGAGCCAGGGTGGTCAGGAGACCCCATACTCATTCCTGGGTAGATGCAGGACATTTATCTTTCCCTAAATCTTATCAGGTGAGGGGTAAATCACCAAGGCTTTAGGAAAACTGAGCTTTCCTACAGCACCCAGCATGTGAAACTTGCTTGGGAAACTCCAGGTTTGCCCCTCTGGAGTAATAAGGCATGTTGAAGTCTTTCCAATAAAAGCTTTGCACAACTCCATGCTATCAAGCATTTCCTGTTTATGCATTTTACTTATGACTGAACAAGAAAAAAAACAGTGGGCAGCATAGTTAACTGCTTTAAGGAAACAAAATTGCAATTCACTTAGCTCTACAAGCAGGTGTCACACAGGGCTTTCACCTGGGTGTAGGTCTGTGCAGCCCCTCTGCTGCCCTGTGATTCCAGTGTTGCAGAGGGCTCATCACTCCAGTAAATCTCCTGAATACTCCAGTAAATATTACTCCAGAAAATACTCTTGCAAGATAGCGTTCATTTTAACCGGAAGGAAAGGCACAACACCAGCTTCATGGCTTCTGCTCTGATTGCAATATTAGTGTGTTTTACTTCTATTCCTGGCTGCGGCCAGGCTGCAGAGCAATGTCGTTTGAACAGAAGTTTTGCAGCTGTCAAAAATGCAAATACACACTGCAAATTTACATAGTAGGGCTGTAGATACCAAATTTATCTATTTCTGCTACTGCAGTAAAACACTCAGCATGGTATTTATTGCTTGTGTAAACAATGGAGAACTTAAAGACCATTGTGTAACACTTTTGTTTGTCTGTTTTTCATTTCAGCTGTGGATTTCTGTTACTGTTTCTTCATAGTCTGAGAGCTGGTAAGTAAAGAACACTTCAAATAGAGTCAGACTGCCCTTCCTGAATGTGCTTGTTCAAATTATGTAGAGTATCCATAATATGTACGATATAAACAGCCAGATGTTTTCAGCAAGACACTTCAAGATTCCTCAATGTGAAAAAATGACATGCATCATGGGAAAAAAAAAATACAATCTGTGTGTATGTTAGTACAGGGAGTAACACGGGATCTCTTTTTCGGATTGCTCTTCCTGCATCATAGAGAAGCATGTTCATCTTCTGCTACCAAAGACCTTGGAAGTGAGATAGTAAGGGCTGGAGATAATGGCTGAGGTGCACAGATGAAGTCAATACTCTTATTATGAATAACACTGTATATCACTGTGTATCAAGCAGGTCTTCTACTGTAGTTCTAAATGCCTTTTCAAAAAAAATGCATTACTCAGTGATATTTAAAGATTTCAATATTGAGAGATACCTGTTATCCATTTTTGCGTAATTACTGGTGGCCGAGAAGGACCTTGACAGAGTCATCAAGAAAATCCCCTTCCAGACCTTAAATCAGGACAAACCACATCTGAATCAGTCCTAGTAAATGCTGTCTGGTCTGCTCTTAACCAACACCAATGAAGAATTTTCACCTTCCCAAGCAGGGCTTTCCAGGGCTTCATTTTACCTGCTGCTGTGAGCATAACTCCGACATGGGGATGAGCCCTTTCCAAGCCCAGCGCGTTGCCACTGGGACATGTCCCTCTTTACCTAAAACATTATAATCTCCCACCAAAACGTTGTCTGCATTTCCAGCCCTTCATCTTCATCCATCATCATGCCCATTATCTTTTGTCTCCCTCATCTCACATAATGACAGTGACTGAGCAGTCAGAGCTGCCCCAGCCCTTTCCAGAGAGCCCATGCGCACACTCTGCCTGTCTCACCACACTGCCCTCCTTTTCCACTCACTCCTCCCGAGAGGAGACACAGCCTCCGCACACCAGGAAACCATGAAAAGTGTCACCCGGGCCAGAGAGTGCGCGGGCCTGATGGATATACCTAACGGATGTGTCACCGGCTGTGACGCCTCAGCACGCTGGCTGGCTCACTGCGTGTGTTTGAGAGGGTCACACCCAGGGTAGCGGTAAAACATCACTGAGATGATACATCCGCTCATAAAGACACGGTCTCATCCCTTACTATTATGATCTCATTCTTTAAGTGGTAGTGCTGTTTGTCTTACCAATGTTGCGAATTCTTGTGATTGCCCTTGTTATGTTTGTCTTTTTTCTTAGTTTAATGTGTTAATAATGTCCTTCCCTTTTCCTTTCCTTTTCTTCCTTTCCCTTTCCCTTTCCCCTTCCTTCCCTTCTCTGACTTGTTAATAATCATCTGCAATTAGTCAGGTCAGCTTAATTTATGGCAAAATGAGACACATGTGTGTGTCCATGGAGCTAAGTGGAAACAGCCAGAAAGAGTGGTTATCCTCAAAAAATAATCAGGAGAATTTGTATTGTAAAGATCCCTTTGGAAAACACACACATACACAGAATTAGCTGCAGGTGAAGAAGATAATACTAATTCTGGAGTTCACCTGTAATAGAATATACTTGAGAAGAAAAATTCTCTGCATAATCTCTCTTTGTCCTTTTTCTCTTTTTATCTCTGTAGTTACCGCACTGGAGAGGATGATCATCAGTAAACTTGGAGACAATACCAAACTGAGTTGCATTTATTCTCAAGGAGGAAAATTACACTTAGATAATCTACGAGTATATTGGCAAGTAGATGATCCCCAAGAAAAGTGTTCCGTGGTATACGCACTCATCTCGGGCCAAGACAACGAGAGTGAGCAGTGCATCCACTTTAAGAACAGGACTCAGTTACTGCGGGACAGATTGGAAAACGGCGACTTTTCTCTGATACTCCTAAATGTCAGCCAGAGTGATGCCCGCAGGTACAAATGCATAGTACTGCAGAACACTGAGTATACCAAACGGGTTCACCACGAAGAAGTAGTTCTCAGTTTAGCAGGTGAGAACTTTGATTTCTTGCACGTATTTGCCCAAATCCTGATCCTAATTTTTCAAATCACTGCCATTTGAGTATTGCATTTAAGCCTGTCCTTAAATCTGAAATACACTTCAGTGCTTCTCCTGATTTTGAATCTGATTTAAATGTTAAAGATATAAAAGCAGATATAGCCTAACAATTGTTCGTTTTTATATATTTTTTAAAGTTTTGTTTTCATGACTTTAAGGGCTCTTGCACAGGGTTGGCGTAGAGCAGCTTACCAGGTTGCTTTCTTCCTTTGGGTTTGGCTTCAGCTTTCCGCCCCTCCAGATAATTCACTGACATAATTGTCTTATATATCAAACCTGCAGGTGTTCTGTGTTTAAGCTGTGGTAATCTTGTGAAGCTGAGAAGTTCTGCTTGAGAATCCATGACAAAATTTTGTCTTTTCAGCACATTCAAAAATGTTGATGACTCTCCTTTTTCCTTTCTCCCCAGCTAGTTACAGCCAACCAATACTCAGTGGGCCAATAAGAAACACCAACAGCAGTGAGGAAGAGGTGACTTTCAGCTGCAGATCCAGCAATGGATACCCCAAACCAAATGTTTATTGGATTAATAAAACAGACAATCAACACCTGAATTCATCAGAATTAAAGATCACCCTCCAAACAGATGGCACTTACAGTGTTTTCAGCACACTGAAGATTAAAGCAACTTCTAATATGCAGATAGAGTGCTCCATAAAAAATGAAATATTACAGGAAAACCTCTCAGCCAACTGTAAGTTGCTTTATAGTATTTTATGTTTTCTAGATAACAGGCATGTCAACCAGGGTGCATCCATCTGTGGACATGCACTCCTAATCAGGGATACTCATTCGTTCAGCAGTTCAGAAAACCACTGAGAAGACTTCAGTTTTTCTTTTAGCCATGCAATTTATGTTTAACTGTAATATCTTCCAAATTCAGCTGAGCACCCCATCAAACATAGCCCATACAACAACGCTGAGGTGCCCTTGCTTCTGAAACAGCAGTTTTGGAAATACTGGGCTTAACTCTTCTGCCCCTCTGGGACATGACAGCCTGGAGAGTTGGATTATTTTTCAAGTGACACCCATTGATCCCTGATTCCTGGCCGCCATACCTGGTTGCTTTGCAGCACTCACATTTTCTTTTTTCCTCTGTTTAGTTTGTGAAGTTCTATTTTTCACTCCCCAAACTCAGTTCGGCACAGTGCACTATTTAAAGTAGGCCTGTAGGAAACAGCTGGTGTTGGCCCAACAGAATAAACAATAAAATGAGATCAAAAGAACAATATACTATCTTCTGCTGATTTTAATGATCAGTAATAAAAAGAAATATTGACCCACTCAGTTCTTCCTACAAACATAAAGCTAGAAAGCTAGTAACTATAAAAAAAGTTATAGCTATAGAACAGTTTGTGGTTTGTGAACAGCTGTGCAGAGAAGCGATCTGGAGTGGGAAAGCTTATCTTGAGTTGGCTGTTCAGTTTCACTGCAGTTCTTGGTCCCACTTCCCACCACACCTTTCTTTCTCAGGCTCCTGCATCTAGTTGCGCAAGGTTCAGGTTAGATATTAGGAGAAATTTCTGCATGGAAAGAGTGGGAAGCACTGAACAGGCTGCCCAGGGAAGCGGTGGAGTCACCGTCCCTGGCAGTGCTGAAGAAACGTGTGGATGAGGCACTTGGGGACATGGTTTAGCAGGCATGGTGGGGATGGGCTTACGGCTGGACTTGATGATCTTAAAGGTCATTTCCCACCATAATGATTCTTGATTCTACTGCAAGGAGGTGTGACTGCTTGCAGAGCTGCATCTAAATTCCCATCGTTAGTTTACTTGAACATGCCAGACTGCAAAAGCAGCAGCTCAGTAAGGACTGTGGTGGGCAGCATGAGGCCAAGAGCTGCAAGACAGACCTGGGCACCCCAAATCAGCCATTCCCACACATGAATGAGAGACAGCAGGAGCCATGGTAGGATATGAGGAAATCTTTCTTCTGCTTCCCAACCCACCCAGTGCCTTTAATAGAACAAATCTCACAATCTTGAGTTAATGTGACATTGCATTAACATAGCTAAGTGGTACTGATTAAGCTACTCCTAGGAAATAAAACTGTGTGCAAGAATTGCAAAGTAGAGTGTTTATAAGGCAATGTACCCTTGCACTCAAGCCATGTCATTATTTTCCTAATAATATTTTGTCATATTGAATTCTGTGAAAAAGACCCTTATCTTCTAGTATTTTTTAATTGTTTCTAAAAACACTACCACACCTGAAAGAATTAGAGATGTGTTCTGAAACCTTAACCCCACAGAATTCATTACTAACTTCAGAGGAAGAGGTTTTGACTCATCTTTCTGAATGCTGTCACATTTACATTGTAGCTTTTACATAGATTTATTTTCAGTCAAGTCCAGGAGCAAGCTAAAGTATCAGCCTGCCAAGGCTGGGATAAGGCAAGAATAAAAAGAAAGGAGGAATGTATGTAGTATAATGACACAGCAGGAATCAAGCGGTTTTGTATTACTGTACTACCAGACCATGTCAGCTAGCGACATGCCTTGCACAAAAGGAATAGATCTAGAATTACAATGATACAAAAGGCACAAGTATTCAGTCCTTCAGTAGTTTTGTACAAAATGTGGTCAGATGACTGCCTGGAAGGAAATGTAATAATTTACACATTATTACACCCTATTTCTGTTTTATTCTAGACACAGAGAACGAGAAACGCAACAGTTTTAACAAAGAAAGTCAAAAAGACCTTGGAAAAAGTAGACGAGGTGCTCAAGCAGTCGGCATCCTTTCTGTTGTCATTCTAATGGCTATTCTCGTTGCTTTAGCCTTCTGGCTAAAGACACGGAGGTCCTCTTCATACAAAGGTAACAAGGTCCTTGATTTGCCTGATCAAATCTGAAGAATTCTTACTAATTTCCCAAAACATTTAATGTCATCTAGAATATCACTACAGGTGCAAACAAATTCCCTACACATGACAGTGAGCAATCATGAAACCAACTATCAAAAACTCGGGTTACCCTGGGGAGGGCATATACTTTCCCAGAACATATGTGGGTTTTTTTATGGATTTCTGCTAATGCACTCGAGCCTCCCAGGGATTAATTGCTCAATATAACTAACTCGCCCTTCATGCCTATTCAGGCTGTAGTTTCTCAGCTGCAATTTCTGTCCTGCAATGCAAATTCTGTCCTGCAATGCAAATTCTGTCCTGCAATGCAAAAAAATGTCCTGCAATGCAGGACATTTCTGGAAAGGTGGAGGGGATATTCTTCCATGGAGAAGAACCGGGTCAGTAATTCACTGTCTTAGGACAATCCAAAGCAAAGATCAGGTGACAAATCAGTCCTGAAAACTCTAGAGCCACTGAATGGACAATTAAGGGCTCAAGATCCTCTTATGGATTTCCTAAGCAAGCAGCTTTCTACAGGTCAGAAACAAAGCACACCTCAGTGCCACTCTGCATTATACATGCACACTTCCTTCACCACATTTGCCCATGTGGGAGTCTCTGAATGCTTGACAACATGGAAGCAGCCCAAAGAGATGTCTTTTAAACAAGACTGAGTCTGTGCTGCTGTGTGAAAGTACTTACTGCAAGCCAGTTTACATGTATACAAGGGCTAATGTCTAAGCCAAGGGAGCAGGGATGACCACAACTTTCATGGGCAAGGACAAGCCACGTGTTCAGTCCCTGCCCTGCGCTCTTCTGTCTTACACCCCTAGACACTCCAGAAAAGCTGTATCTATATACACCTAAAACTCTACTTTTTTTTTTTTTTTAACAGATGTCCCAAAAAACGAAGATGAAGGAGAGGCAAACTGTAAGTATTAAAAATATCCTATCATGCTTGTCTCGGGAATGACTTACTTAACTTTACAGATTTGGTACTTCCATTAGCGCAAAACCTTTGGATTAGACTTCCTACCTTTGTAGAGACTCAAGCATGTAAAGCCCTTCTCTTGAGCCCTGTATCACCAGAGGCAGCCTGAGAGTTTCAGTTCCTGGAAATGCTCTTTCAAGAGTTCAGGCCAAAGGACCTGACAAATCAATATAAGTGTGCAGGCTAGAACCAACCCTCTTCCTGATCTGTAATGCTATGCTACATATCATGCTGCAGCTACTGCTGTTATCAGGACAGATTGGTTATACTATAATCCAAGCTGAGCCAAATGTAGTAGACTTGTTTTAAATGCTGATTTTCAAGTCTGGACAACTGTGACCATATCATGTCAGTACACATCTTCAAATGGTTGTTCTCTGCCCTGTTGGAACCACATCCTAGAAGGTCTTCAGCTGAGAGGGATGGATGTCATTTGCTTCACATCCATGGACCTGAGCCTAGTGAAAAAAACAAAATACAATTTAGACCTTAATCACGCTCGTGTTTTTATAAGCAAGGCCAGCAGCTAGCTTAGCTATTCATTTCTCCATTCACATGGGGAGGAAGTAAAAATAGAGAAAAACAAATCCAAGAAAATTTGCAAAAGCAAAATCAGCCCAAAGGACTTGTGAGAGCACAGAGAGGGTTAAATATCTCATTCGGTAGTTTCTACTGAGGGAAGTGAGCGTTTCATGGGGGTCTCTGAGGAACAGACAGAAAATACTATGCCTCCACCAAAACCGTAACAGTGAGAGCAACAGAGAGCAGAGTCTGCCATAGCAAATGCTGCATATGTGCCCAGTTCACAATAGCAAATGGAAGCAGAATGACCCCTAGATTAAAAAATGCTTGGAATTTCTTTTATGGTCATGCAAACTGGGTGAACTGTCAGTTGCTTTCCAGACTCATCACACACTTCCAGTCTCATCTACAGCCGTTTCTGTTTGCTTAACATTAACAGGCTGTTTCCTGCATAGTATAACACAGTAAGAAGAATGGAGTTTCTCCTTCAGATAAGGAGACATCCTCTCCTTCCATTTCCGTGATGTGCATTAACATAAATCCAGCCATTTGTTTAAGGTCATTTTCTTCCTCCTCTAACTTAGGCCAAGCTGTCTTTAATTAGATCCCTGGACTTAGCCCCTAAGTAGAAAAGCCTCTGTGATATAAATAAATGTAAATATTTATTTTATATTGAAGACTGCTGTAGTTTGGTTTGTTTATTAACAACAAAATGAAGACACCGTCCCTCCAGACACTCCTTCCCTTGGCACAACTCTGTACCAGCTGAGGAAGATTAGGCAGGACATCAGTTTTGGAGGGTTTATTGACATCAGAAACCCATAAAGATTGTTTTCTGCCAAACGACCCATGTAAGGCATAGGAGGCAACATAACCCTAAATCTCTTGGGCATCTGAATTTAAGGGCAAAGCCAAAGAAATTAGAAAGATTTATGGAATGTGATCTCTATGACAGTCTAATTGTGTATATTTGTTTAGGCTGTGGAAAGCAAGGTTGAATAGGGACACAGTAACAACCCTCTTCAGAACGTCTGCAAAGAGATGGGAAGAAGTCATTTATCACCCCAACCCAGTAGACACATCTCTTAGCATACAACAAGATGAAACTACAACAACAGGAATTTAAGTTAGATATTAGGAAAAAAAACTTTTTAAGGGTATAGGTAGCTGTGCATCAAGGTAGAGGGTCTATCAAGGCAGTCTATCACTACAGATTTGTTGCTGTTACCTTGTTTTTTCTTAAAAATAATAAAAAAGAACTATCTGTTAGAGACTGTAAAAATAGCTGGTGCTACTTTGGGGCAAAAATATAGGCTCTTCTTTCTCCAAGAAATGATTTTGGAGAAATTCTGTCTCATTTATTTATTGAGATTTTTTGAGAGTTATGCATGCATGGTAGATAGGGAGTAACACATCGCAGGGGTCACACTGGCAAGGAGAGCCCTAGTAATCTGCTTTTCAATGCTGATGTAAATATTTTTTTGTTGTTAGTAGTTCAACTCAGTGAAGAAGCTCAGACTATGTAATGGGGTGGGGAAAAATCATGAATACCACAACAAAAAAGAAGAGCCAGCTGAGAGTAGCTTTGCTGTTACAAAGAAAAGAGATCTAGAAATCATGGGGAGGGCAAGCCAGAAAGAAGAGTAACTTCATCCTGCTGAGGCCAAACTCTGCAGATGCCCATTACAGTCAGTGGGGCAGGATGCTGCTGCGAGGAAGAACTTGGAGCCAAGTTGTTGCTGATGTTCTGATCTGCTCTCTGGGAGAATCCCTCCACTGACTGTAGAGGAGCCTCAGGGAAAGCCAACGTCACCGCAGCCAAGACTAGGCTTCATTTAGGAGAAACTTAAACCAACCGTGAGTGACACCGACATGCCTGCACAGGGAGATGAATTTCATCAGGAGAACGCTTTCTGAAGGAAGAGAAACACTTGCAACTTATAGCACAAGAACCAAGGCAGGCTTTGCTTAGGCAGAGAGCCACTGACGTGCTAGGTATTCAGACAGGCTAGCTAGAGTTCACATCAAGAGAGTGATTTTCTCACAGCAGCATTAGTTTTTATCTAAAGTGGAAGACCCTGTTTGGGTAAACATTCAGCAGAGAATAAAATGTTAGTATCAAATGAATTTAAAGACAGCTGCCTAGTATTAATACATGTGTTGAACGCAGTCACAGCAACTCTTACTTTGGCAGGACTTGATCTATATATAAATCTTTTACATATCTTGATAGATACCTCTCTTTTATATAGCTTTGCAGCACATTCTGCTGATTATGTATGAAAAGCGCAACTCTAGGATCTGATAAATTCTCTTTTCTAAAGAAAAGTTGTTTTGTTTTTACAGCACCTGTCTAAATGGGAAGTCAACCAAGAACTTGGGCAGCTTGACTTGCCTCAAGAGAAGTATCACCCCTTATCTCGGTGGCAGCATTACTTGTAATACAAGTGACAGCAGTTGCTGAAATGTGTGCCAAGATAGACGGCAAAAAGCTTCTTCAAAAGAAGAGAGCAAAATCTGCTGGATATTTGTGCCAAGCAGCAGCTGCATCACCTCACCAGTTAACCACTTCAGGCCATCCTTTGTGATAGTCTGGTTGTGTTTTGAGCTCTGCACTGGGGAAAATAGTAGTCTTGGACTGAACTACTCTGTGCCAGACTGGAGGAATGTGGTGAATGCCCAAGTCAACCCTCACCATCATCTCAGAAGAATTTCTTATCAGCAGAAACAACTGTTTCATGAGCATGGGAAGTTTCTCTCTGTTTCTGATTACTCTGACAGAGGCTATTGAACATGAAGAATGGCAGCTAGGAAAAAAAAAAAAAAAAACCCAAAAGGCATAAAAGCAAAAGTAAGAAAAAAAAAACTGCAGGACTTTCTGCGGTGAGATATGTGAACATCTCTCCACCTTTCTCTGCCTACATCTTCTCACCTTTCTCATCTGGTTTCACCAGCTGTATGTTACTGTGTACAGAACTAGCTAGAAACTTTTACCCCAGTTCTACAAAAGTGAGAGTCGCTGTGAATAGGTTAAACACTGAATGTATTAGCATGAGGACACCTGCTTTAAGTGCACTTGATGTTAACATTTTATTCTTTACCAAATATTGTACCAAAAGGGGGACTTCCACGTTTGGTAAAAGCTGGTGCATACTGTGTGAAAGAACGGTTTGTGGAAATCATTCAGAAGCTGTGGTTTGGCTCTGCTCAGTTCGGCTGCTCTCTGTTTAATTGCTGTTTTGTGGCTTCCGATGAGGATTTTAACCTGATATTTTCTCCCCTCTCCTGTGTCATCCTTCTAATCCCCCCACACACACAAAAAAAGGGTGAGTAGAGCTTATATCTCTGGATTAGCTGTGATTATTCTTTACTTTCCAGTAAGTGAAAGGGAAAGAAGGCCAAAACCTGCCATTTCCATGTGCCAGAACACGTGTAGCTGACTCGGCCCCTATTCTTCAGCCAGGAGAAGCAGGTTAAAAGTAGCAAAGCAGTAAAATTCCTTCATGCATGAAGTTCTCAAGGAAGAGCAAATTATAATGTTCCCATTGACTGATGTGGGTCTATTCTTGCCAGCTTGTGAAGTTTCTTTGTTTCTGAGCCCTAAAAACACTTGGCTGCTCCTACACTTTGGATTTACTAGACTAGATCCTACCACAGCCTTTTTTGTCCTGACTCTGCATAGAGAAGGCGCTTCGATGTCAGTTATGAATGGAGACATTAAGTTTTTGGGCTAAGGTGAGATTTCAAATGCTCGTCCAGGGAGAACAACATGGTGCAGGATACAGAGCCATTTGGCCGTGGCACGCTGAGCTTTGGCTGCAGCAGCACCCCCAGGCAGGCTCGGGGTTTGGTAACCGCGGGGCTCCGCTGCGTCAGGGCTGCACGGACTCAGCCTATGTGACATTTAATGGAAGGAGCAGTTAAGCTCTCCCTTAATGCGATCTAGGCTTTCTGTATCCTGTCCAAATGGGTGAGTAACTGGAAGAAACATCCAACTAAGTAATTAAGTTCCTATCTCTTTTGGATTGTAAATAGTAGTTTTTGTACAGTAATGTTTTTAAGAGAGATTTTATCTATTAACTTCAAAAAAAAAGTATATTGCATATTTGATAATCTTAAAACTCTGTGAAAGATACGCTGATTTATTTATTAATTTTACTTTTGTCTTACGTTGCCTGCGGGCATACATTTGCAATATACCACAGCAGATACAGCATTTAGCTCACAATATATGATGTCAGATATAAAGCCCAGGATGCCACAGGCTACTTCACATGGCATCTTTGCTTCGTGGAAGCTTGCAGACATCTTGAAGGGGTGCACGACATCTGTGCGGATGCGGGGGTAACCACTTTCTAACGGGGCAGGAAGAGGTCCTGCGGGTGCTTCCCCACCGTCTATCCTGAGCAGTTGGTTTGTGCAGGCCCTGTGGCACTGCAGTAACTGCCACATGCCTTTTCTCAAAACAGTTTTTCCTCCTTTCTGTTCTGCAACTGCAATAAGCTGCAACTGTGTTTGTTAGAGATGTAAGGCATGTCCTAGCACTCACTTCACAACATGTTAAGCTAATTCAGACCAGTGGGGTCTTCTTACTCCTAGATTGCAACATGGTACGTAGCGAATTCATCTGATGGTACAGCTTGCTCTTGTATAAGCCATACTTTCAAGTGGCAATTTCCATCTCTTTCTAAAGGTAAATAAATCCCAGATTCCAGTTGCCTGTTGTCACTTAAATGTCTGGGAAATTCTGTAATAACTGAGTTTTTTCACCGCACACCATGTTTATATTCCAAATAAATCCTATTCATTTTATTTCTGGATGTCTGACTGAGTTTATCAGCACTTAAAGACAAGCCACTCCACTCCAAATTGCGGTCCCTCAGTCTGAGTGACAGTTTTACCCTCAGCCACATTAGTTCAGGGCAAACTGAACTAACAGCTGCCCCTTGCAAAGCCCCCAGATGAGGCAAGACACAGCAAAACAGACCCTTTGCCCTCTCTGGCTTGCCCAACAAGGTAACTTGAACACACTAACCGAGGTCTGTTCGGCAGAGGCCTGAGGGCAGTGCTGAGCTCCCAGCCTGAGGCGGCTCATCTCACCGGCCTGGGCAGGCACTGCACCGCAGCACCAACATCGCTCCCGTTTCCCCCATGAAAGGCTGGTGTTAGCCCGGTGTGCCAAGCAGCCCGAACACGCGTGCAGGACAGCACCGCCTGACGCCGCTCTCTGAGAAGGCTGCGGAGAAAGGGACTCACTTTCACAGAAAAGCGAAAGGCTTTCGCTGTGGCAGCCCTGGTAAACCACAGGTGGAAAGCCCCGAGAGAGAACACATGTTGCTACTTAGCGGTTTGAATCCATCCTTCCTGTAGTCAAATTCACTAGATCTTTTCACCTGTGAGAATTGAAATTTCTCCCTTTCATCCCAAAACACTTCCTTTATTTATTTATTTTTTTTTTTTGGTCCCTGTAGCTGTTTGAAATACATGAACAACTTTATTAGAAGCTTGTTTTCCAAGTTACAAGGTTGATCCTTTTCACATTTGGGGAGGGAAGGGAGAACCTATGCACAAAAATTCACATTCCCAAGTGAGCCTGTGTTCCTTGAGGTTGTCTCCTCTGC
The DNA here is from genome assembly GCA_034781795.1 of Crypturellus tataupa. Classification (NCBI taxonomy): domain Eukaryota; kingdom Metazoa; phylum Chordata; class Aves; order Tinamiformes; family Tinamidae; genus Crypturellus; species Crypturellus tataupa. The sequence goes on along the minus strand of JAWLRI010000379.1, from coordinate 1,115,300 downwards.
AGCTGCCAGCCTAGGGAGTTGAAGATATTAGCCATTACCCTCTTCCTCACTCATCTTTCCAGCAATAGTTAGATCTCAAAACATTCATTTCTATCATCCAACACTGTGAAATGCTCCCAACACCTTAGGCATCACCAGTGCCACTAAATAAGCATTAGCAGCGTATCGTGACAATGAAAGCCCGTGTCCAAGTACTTATTATCTTACGTGAATCAAATGCCAAGTACGTGGTTAGGAAGGAGTATAGTCTCCCACTTTTGTCTGGCTTGAGCAAGCTGTTGCTATGCCAAATACACACTCTTGTATCAACAGAGTCTTATGCTGACCTTCCAGCTCACCCGAACTCATTTCCTACTGCTTAGTAACAAAGCGCTACTTTGTTTTCCTATGATTTGAAGAAGTGCCATTTGGGCCGTTTTATAATTGAAGAAAAAGGACACTGAAGTCATCTGCCCCGTGCGGAGAAAGCCTGCAGCTGACCCGGAGCTGGGGCTCGCACCACCACCAGAGACACTCTTCCATCTCCCTTTCACGGGCTGACTGGGAAGTCAGCCCCTCCGCACCACTCACCCACCTGGTGAAGTGCTGGGACTTCTTCCCTAATTTCTTCTGCCACGAAACCTACGCCATCACAGACAGCGCACACGTGTAAATTTTAAGGGATCCAGTTCGCAACCTCAAAACAAAGTCAAGGCTTACTTGAACAAATAAACTTTTCCATATGATCATGCTGGACTAGAGGAAACTCTGTTCTTAACTCATCTTTCTACTAAACATATCCTTTTTATTTTGTCTAACTTGCAGAATACATCACCACTTCAATTACAGAAGCAAAAATTAAGTCAGAGGGTAAATGTGTAAAGTGTCTGAACTGTCCCTTTATAGCACAAAGCAAATGCAAACCATCTTCATCATCTTACTGGACAGACAGCTTAGATTAGTTTGACAAGATGCCAATGACATTACAGCTCTCTGTCAGGAAAGTGCCAGAAGCTGGATCATAAGATCCTTTAAAACCACTCCCTTATCTATCTTTACACTGGTATCTCCATAAATATTTCACAACATGGGCACCAAGAAGGTTTGTTCCCTTACCTGTAAGACATTATTGAATTATCTTATTCGGAACATGAGAAAAATCCAGCTCCATGTTGGTTCCTGATCATCTGGACCAGTTAATAAGACTGGCTTGAAAATGACACTCCTTTCCAGGGAAAATTACTGGCTAGTTGGAAGGAAAGAGTAGGTGTAGTTCAGGAATTAAGAGGTACAGGCCATAGCTACTGTGTGGCAGAGATAATTCAGAGAAATGCCAGTAACGGGGCCTCTCGCTCACATCAGCTCCAGTGAAGCAGGGCACGCCAGTTTGGTGCTGAAGAACAAGTGCCTTTGAGCAGGAAAAAACGAAATAACAAATTAAAAAGTTTTTTTAAAAAACCCACACATCCATTAACTGCTCTGGGTTGGGGGACTTTTTTTCTTTTCATTTTTGCCCACCATGAGGGAGACAGCTGTCTGTTGAGGTCTTGCTCTTGGAAAGGTTTTATCTGGCTAAGACTAAGGGAGAAGAGAGAAAAGCAAAATTCTTTGTCTCTGCTCCAGCCCAGTGACACTTGCCAGTCCTCTGGAGAAGAAACTCAGTGTGGGAATTTATTTCTACTTTGTTTTACAGCAGCCCTTGAGGAAGGCTCTCATTAACGAGCATTTGCTCTGGCTGGCTGGAATTACAAACCACAAAAACCGCCGGGCATGGACACAAGAGAGACGGTGTTTTATGTTAGGGGTTTGGCAATGTGGCAGCTGCTGACAGGCTGCCTACAACATGTATCAGCTTCACTTTCGAGCGATTCCGCTTGCGTCACAAGATATCTGGATGGAAAAAGAAATATAAACAAATAAACAAGCAAGCGACCATCAAACACTTCCTCAGAAATGGAAAACCTGGCAAAAGGAACAGTTATCTTCCATCTGTTTCTGTTGCTGTGTTTGCTGCGGCATTGGTGAGCTTTGGGTGAAGACGGTGGATGTTGCCCGTGTCAGGCGCCTTCTCTGTTGGGAACCAGCTCTCGCCTTAGAAGCAGCGTGCCCCCGGGCGATGCGCTTGCGAAATCAGAGCGGCTTGAGCACACCCTTGCCGCGTGGGATCCCGGACACAGCCACATGCCCCATCTGCATGCGTTTTGGAAGCCTTTGGGGCGGAGTGAGTAGGAGGAAAAAAAAAAGAAAGATTTTTATTTCAGTCTCTAGGCAATGCTGACCCTCTCAGCAAGGAGACCACAGAGGCTATGTATCTAGCCTGAAAACAAGTAGGTGTTCGCATGATGCAGGAAACAAAGTTTGACCCCCACTCGAAAAGGCCTGTCTTCACAGCCCAGTCCTCCTACGTATTGCTCACTACGTGTATTACAAAGCAAACTGTAATCTTAGTCATTGCACACCCAGATCCTGGGATGCAAGAGAGCCCTTGGTTTGCAGGCAAATAGCCGTACAACATCCCCACTGCCAGGAATCCCATGCAAGCCCTTGGCATAGGTGCACAGAGGTAAGTGCAATGGGGCAGGGTATCAAATGCCTGTCAGGTGTTGCAGAGGGAGCAGCGAGAACTCACAAGACCCGAAGGAGCAACAAACGCCTCTGCTCACCTGAACAGCACAACGGCTCTGGGACGAGCACACGCAGGCTCCAGATGCCACCACATCGTTCAGAATTGGTGCTTCCCAGGGGAGGGTGCACGCTTGTGCGCTGGGGACGTGTTGATGCTCGTGTTGCTGCTCAGTCACCAAGGCAACACACAGCTCGCTCTGCCCTCTTGAGACACTTCTCTGGGAGGCTGATGGAACGCCAGGAACTCGGCAAGAGACAGTTCTGCTGGAGCTTGTCTAGGCTTTCAGGGCAAGAGATGTGCTTATTCTGGCAAAAGTGAACCAAAATTGATGCTTTGCTTCTAGGTGAAGGTCAGGGAGGGTTCTGGAGAACTATGACTTTGTCTTTCCCCTGTCCCAAATGCTTCCTTTGCCCTCTGTACAAATCACAGGCAGAGATGAGACTTTAAGCTAGGAGAGTTTTGGATCCTCTCAGCATAGCAGCTGTTGCCTAAAATGAACTATTTTCCCCTTACTACACTGCTTTCCAGTAGGTCAAAGCCAGAGGATTTGCCCCTGCAAAATGGTGACTTTGACACTAATATTTACAGAATATTGTGCCTCCTCAGTAACAAAAAGAAGGAGAGAGAGAAAAACACCCAAACACCAGTTACCAACAAAGAACATGAGTTGCCAGAGCTCAGAAACGTTGCAGTCACCAAAGTCCAAACTTCACTGGACCCCCTTTGCCCTCGGGGCTGGAGTGGTTGCGTGGCAGGATCGCTCGTGCCGCCGCTCTCTCCATCGCGATGGCAGCAGCCGAGCCGCGCAAGGAGCCGCGTCCGGGCGCTTCGGCTCAGCACGCGCTAACAGTGCAGTCAGAGCCGCAGACTTCTGCCCTTCAGAGAGAGCATGAACCAAACTGTCAAAGGGATCAAAGGAAAAGAGGTTTGTGTGCCTTAAGAGAACCATTATGATTCACTTAGCACTGCCTTCTGCAAGAGGAAGTACAGCTCAGGGACACCCAAGCCACAGGGACGGTACTCCAAGGATCCATATTTTCCAAGAGAGACAGCCTCAGGGAGTAGCTGTCCTTCCACTACTCCACTCATTCCTAGAGCTTCTCTTCCTGTCTCATCTGTTCGCATCCTTTCCTGTCCTCCTTCAGTTCCACCCTGGTGTATCCTCCTACTCCCATTGCAGCACCAAGCTCCACTCCTCCCTTTCCTTGCTGTAGCTTGAAGGGAAGATCAGAAACTGATCAAGCCTTCTACTGCATTCAGAAGATGACAGGTGACAGGATGCCATAAATACCACACTAACACCGGCTGCGCAGTGCAACTGCAGCATCTCCAGGCCCCCCTGCTTAAGTAGAGAGGACCAGACCACCCTGGGCACTGTCCCTGCTGCTGGCAACAGGAAGATTTTAAGGACATTATGCAGTCCATACACCAGCCAAACCACTGCCATATGGCAGGGACAACCAGCCATCTCCACACCAATATCCCCTCCCAAAAGATACTTCTTAGGCATCTTTAAAGATATATGTGCATGCCATCTTACTGGCAACAGGTTCTCTTCTTTCTTGCACTAGCAATAAAAGGGAAACAAAAAACTACAGTAGGTGGCTGAAATAATTTTGGTTTAAGTGCAATTCAAAGCAAATTTAGCTTTGTGAAGGCTAAGACTAGAGCCAAAGCTCCACTTTCTGTTTAACCAGCATGTTAGCATATCAAGAGATTTTCTTGTTGACTTCTCTTATCACTATCCAGAATTGCATGAGCTGACACAAACTGGCAAAAAGGATGCCCGCTTTAAGGCAGTGCTGCACGGAGATGCTGTGAGCAACAGAGCACTCACAGGTACTAGAGTTAGGCACAGGAGAAGGAGAAGAACTCAAAGTGCAGCACAGGGTAGCATAGCAATCGCTGCATTAGGCTAGGTATGTACGTGTATACAAACACACACTCACAGATAAGAGAAATGGGAGAGGAAAGTAGAAGAGATGGGAGAGGAAGCCAGCAGCAGGAAGGTTAGAAAGACAATTATACAACTAGGGGATGAGTCAAGTTCATGACAACCATTTGCTCACCACGAGGCTTTGCTGAGCACCACCCAGACTGTCCATGCTCTGTGGCTACCACCCACTTCAGGATTTTCCAAAAGAAGAGAAAAAGTTACCTATGAGAGATACCAGGAACTAGTCAATCAGCCTGGAAGCTGTCACTTAAGGAATCAGACTGAAAAAAAACAGCGAAGAACTCTGCTTCATCCCATTTCCTTTCTCACAGTGAAGTTGAATTTTGCTCCCATTTCTCCCTCCCATTCTGGTCAATAGGCCTCAGGCACGTATGCATAATTCTTGTCAAGTATCTCTTACTGCCTTTTTTTTTTTTTAAAGAACATTTCTTTCTAGGGTATAACTGCACTGAATATTGCCTCTTGATTTGCAATTGAACAATCTTCTACAGTTTTTACTTCTCCATTTGAACAAGAAGAGGACTTGCTCACATTGCTCAAAGGATTTGAAAGCTAACATGAGCACTTTCCTCTCTTCTCTACCTCTGTCTTCTCTCACCTTCGAGTAAGAGCTTTAGCTATGTAACACCTAAATGCAGGATATAAAGAGGATGGGGTCAGACCCTGTTCAGTGGTGTCCAGAGATAGGACAAGACGCAACAGCCACAAACTGAAGCAAAGGAAACTCTGCCTGAACATGAGCAAAATTATCTTTGCTGTGAGGGCAACTGAGCACTGAAACAGGTTGTCCACAGAGGCTGTGGATCTCCATCCTCGGAGATATTCAAAGCCATCTAGACAGGGTCCTGGACAACGTGCTCTAGGTGACCTTCCTTGAGTAGGGGGCTTGGACTAGGTGATCTCCAGAGGCCCCTTCCAACCTCAAACATTCCGTGAACAGGAACAGCCCATTGCTTCAAGCAAACCGTAAACAAGAGGAATCAGTCACAACTGGAAACACTTCTGGAGAGCTTCAGTCTATGGCCAACGCCAGAACAGCAGATAAAGTACACAGACCTCGAGTGCTCTCTCCCCTAACATAAACAGCCTTTTTGTTTCTCCTCAGAGTGAGGAATGAATAAGGTTTAGCAAAACGAAGTCAGAGAAGACAACAAACATGCGTGGTATGCTATATTAATTGTTGGTCTATATTTCTCTACCCCCAAAATTAACTCAGCATTCCCCTCAGAACAAGGAGAGGTATACACTATACTGCTGAAAAGTTCACAGATTAAGACTGCTTTTACAGCACTGCATAGCAGTCAGCGATAGGCAGACTCCAAAAAAGTGAGTCATAATTAGGATCACAAGCCATTCTGACTACGAACACAGGAACAGGAAAAAAATACAACTTAAAAAGGAACATCAGAAGGTCACCACATGTTAATACAACACTTAAGGAGTGCTTCACAGGCACTCAGGTAGTTGCACAGCATCCTTGTCCAGTCTAAGGGGGAGTACCTAGCTGAACATAAATTTATATTCAAAGTATAGAAGGATTTTTCACAGAATCACCAAATGGCTGAGGTTAGAAGGGGCCTCTAGAGATCACCTAGTCCAAACCACCTGCTCCAGCAGGGACACCCAGAGCACATGGCAGAGGGTGGCATCCAGGTGGGTTTGGAAGATCTCCAGAGAAGGAGACTCCACAGCCTCTCTGGGCAGCCTGTG
>JAWLRI010000379.1:1065938-1081348 GCA_034781795.1 Crypturellus tataupa | reverse complement strand
AAAGTTCCACAGGAACTTAAGGAAAAACTTTCTGACAGTGAGGGTGACAGAGCACTGGAACAGGCTGCCCAGAGAGGGTGTGGAGTCTCCTCTGGAGATCTTCAAGACCTGCTTGGATGCAGCCCTATGCCACGTGCTCTAGGTGGCCCTATGTGTGTAGAGATGACCTCTAGACGTCCCTTCCAACCTTAGGCTCTCTGTGATTTTATGAGCATGGAACACCTTCTGCAAGCACCACTCACACCTTTGCTCTCAGAGACACTGAACCACAGACGTGACCACAACACTCAGCAGAGGCTGCTCACAGTTGAAGGCATTTTTTAAATGTTACCATAAGACAAAAATGCAGTGTTGTATTCATTTTAAGTAGCAAGAATATCTTTCTTTATAACTTGAAATCCTACAAACTGTCTCCATGTGTCTGCTGCATGTTTTGGAGGCTTTTTTTTCCCCTGAAGCAGTTTTTAGTAATGCCATCTCCCCTCTCTTGAAAGAACTGAGCACTGGAACAAAACAAACCCGCCCCACCACTGGCTCAGTGTTAGTATTTGCAAAGCCTCTTCAACATGTGGCTTGGAAACACTCCAAGCACTTTTTTCTTTTCTGTACTCATGACCTCAGTGTCATTATTGCCCAATTCCCATGCCAATTCAACAAAAGCAAAGAAAGAAGAAATTCAGATTTTGTTATTTTAATGAACATATAAAAAAAAAAAAAAAGAAAACTTTCTTGAAGGAATGATAAACATCTGTAACACATTCCCCCCTACTTACAGTTTAGGTTACATTATTGAGTTGGCGGTTTACAGACAAATCTTTAGCACATTATCTCAGATTATTAAATCAATCCCTGGATAAGGTTTTATAGCACAATACTTTTGTCCCATATTCATTGGTACAGGTATGTTATTCATCCTAATTACTGAACTTCACTGGATTTCACAGCATACTACAGACAGCATTTTGTCCATCCTAAATTTAACCGACCTCTGTAACTTGCAAGTAACACTGTCCATGCTGTTAAAGAGAGTGAAATTATGCCTCTATAAGAGCCATTCAGTCTCAGTGAATACCACTGCATAAAAATCTTTTCTCTTAAATTTTCTTCTTCTCGTGAAGAAAACTAGGAACTAAAACTTTCCTTATTAACGTCTTGCATAATATAATCACTGTCAGAATCCACGTTTCCTTCCTCTTCTAATGTGTCTGCCAGACGTTTCATGCCCCGCTGTTGCGAAATGGCTAAAGCATATTTAATATTGTAGATATTCCATTCACAGCTGTAAAAAATAAGAAATAGGATTCATTTTTTCTCTCCTCAAAATTTTACTTTTCTGTAAAAGTAAAAAAAAAAAAAAAATTCTTAAAATAAAAGCACCTCTGTAAGAAGAGCGTTTTCAAATCTCTAATCTTACACCCCTGCCAGGTCCCAAATTACCCCACCCTTAAATGAGGGATTATGGTTTGAATTTCCTGTGTACAACTATACGTACAGTTTGGAAACATCATCAAAATGACGTTGGATGCTCTTCTGAAGAAACTGGAGCACAGGGAGCAGCTTTTCCGACCTTGAATGAAGAAAGTGTAGCTATAAATTAGGTTGCAAACTGCACACGTGAAACCCTAGAACTTTTCTGTGTTCTCAAAATTCAAAAAAAGCATAAATGTTAAATTCTAAGTATGAACATTTTAAGATGATACCAAACAAAAAGCTACTGAATTGTAATTGTACCACTGTATGGAAAGCCTCTTGCTCACAGACATTTCCAAATGCCTGCCAACATTTTGACTTCCACCAGAGCTCACCTTGTTTTTAGTTTCTGTCCATGTAGCATGAGCAATTTATGAGCCCAAATAAGATAGAACTCTAAGTGACAAGATATCTCAAAGGCAGAGGCCAGGAACTCCAGTAACTTCTCCACATACAGATCCGGGAGCGCAGAACAAATAACATCAACTGTGGAAAAATAATGCAAAGACATTAAGTGTGGAATTACTATTTGGAACAATATGAAAGATTGCATAGGAACATATATTAGGAAGGAGAATAAGCCATGACCCTGGCAACTATTTGAAGCATAATACTTTGGATAAGGGCACAGGACGAAGCAAATCCTTCCTATTTCAACTTTCCAATTGCTATTTAAAAGGAAGAGTTAACAACTCCTTGTCTCCAAGACCTACTATAACAGCTTTCCTCCTACCAAAACACTACTTCATCATCTCCCCTGCAGAACTTTCACTTCCACCTTTTCTTTCTTTCTTGGCAGAGCAGGACTTTACCAAAGCCATGCTGCTTCCAACTTCATACGAATTGTGTATTTAGTGGAAGTTAGGCTTAGTAATCAGAAACAATAAGGGGCACTTGCAAAGACAGCAAAGTTGCCTGCTGAGAAAGTACCTGAATGCTGTTAGCAATTTTGTGTTAGCAGTACAAAAACATACAGCTTTATAACCTTTATGAATAATTTCACACATAAATATGATGATGTTATATCCATGATACTCTCTACTTACCTATACACATCTCTGTAGCCACCTCTACTGCCTTACTCAATGAAAATTCAGTGTCATTCAACAGCAATAAACAATTTTCGTCTTTAAGATTCACTCACTGATTCTACTACCATTGATCCTTGATCTCTATGCCCGAAATTTCAGTACCTGGGGCTTTGGCATCTATCTTTTTCTATCCAGTGTGTCTACATACATCCGTATACATATATATAGATAGATATTTTATTAAAAATCAGTAAAACAAAAGAAAAAAAAGCCTGTAACACTAAGTTTTGCCAGACAGATGAAAACATTATTGTGCCTAACCATATATGCAAAATGTCATTTACGCTAAAATGTATTAATTATTATCAGGCTTACTACTAGAGAATAAGGTAAGAAATCCTACAAAGCTCAGAACACATCTGATTTCAGACTAGAGCACGTTTTTACCAGATGAAATTTTGTATTTACTACACATAAAACACTGGAAAGAAATAATCTCTTTTCTCAAGAGATATCAACAATGAGGTAAAGCTAAGGAAATCTGATTTAATATTACTATGATGAAACTAATGAAGTTATAATGCTAAATAATAAAATACACTGAAAGTTTTTGGTAACATTTTATCTACTATAAAGTTAATGAATGTGTACATTTCTTTTTATTATTATTCCAAAGCAAGACTGACAAATTAGCTGGCTCAGTTTTATCCAGTCAAGTGCTGCACACCACAAAGGAGAGAGACTCCCCCTGCCTCGCTGGGTAACCTCTTGTAGCAGTGTTTGACTACCCACAGCACAGAACTTTAAATATTTCATTTAAATTTCCCATGTTGCAACTTATGCCTGTCATCTCTTGTCCCAAGACTGAGCACTGCCAAGAAGAGTCCGGCTCTGTCTTCTTTATGATTTCCGACTGGGCACTTGAAAGACAGCAAAAATCTTTGCCTTTCACCTTCTCTTCTCAAGACTGAATAAACCAGTTCTCTCAGTCTCTTTCCATCTGTTACTCGCTCTGGACTCCTAAAACGTTCTGAAGTCCTCCACCGTGTGCTCCAGCACATCAATGGCTTCCTTGCGCTGGGGAACTCCAAACTGGACACTCTTCCTGATGGGGACTCTCAAGTGTGGAGTAAATGGAACTAAACACTTTCCTCAGGCTACATCCATGACAGTATCACCAAGACATGGTCAGCCTTCCCACGCAGGCCCACGGCTGACTCACCTGAAGTTTGCTGTGCATCTAGCACCAGAAAAGGTTTCTGCAAACTTTACCTGGATATCTGGACCTGATCAAATTCCATGTTCAAAAATGACAAGACAATCTAAAAGAGTGAAATCCAACCAAAAGACAGTGCAAAACTTCTTAGTTTGCTCAGCTTCCTCTATGAGCTACAAGAGTAGAGGGGGAATTATGAACTATGTACATACTGTTAAACAGTGACTTCTGAAACCCAACCTAAAAAGTGCAAAGCAGATATAGTCTCTTATCTGTTTTGATTCCAAGGTGGCTTTATCCTTATTATTGCTATCCTTAGGATAAAAATAAAGTGTGGGCAACACAGAAGTTAAACAGTTTGTGTATATAGTAAATTGATAAACACACTCCTTTCTTCTTTAACTAGATCACAATAAAAAGCTTCAAGTCTTAAAAAGAAAAAAAAAAGAAAAACAAGCAGTAATATTTAAAGCGCTAAATCTCTACCCTTTAGGTTTCAACTTATTTAGCTAATGATTCGGTCAGACAAGCTTCATGGAAGAACCCCATTACCTTCATTGCTAGGTATGGTTTCTATGACCTCCTGAATTAATTTTTTTTCGTTCAGCTTGAAAGCCATGATGATAGCCATAGTGTACTCCTTCTGATGCAGCGTTTTGCGGATATTGCTGGGTGTGATGTCAATATCTAGCTCAAAAGGATCAAACATTAGCCCAGAGTCTAATGAGTAGATGAGCAGGCCTTCTGTGGTGGTGGCTGCCCAGCTTCGGCCTAGGAGGGAAATAAGAGTGGGTAAGAACACAGCTGTCCTTCTAGGATGGAAGCCTAAGAATAATGATAAACAGATGAACCTTAATCGCTTGGACAACATGGGAAACCCAGAAAACCACAATGATAAAATGCTGGTGAAAAATATGAGCTGAAAGCAATGTACACTTGAACTACCTAATGTTTAGTGCGCAGGAAAACAGACCTAGAAGCACCCCATAACACCTGGAAAAGGCATCTCCAAGGTACTTCATTATTACTCCTTCACTGCTCTTTTCTTTTGTTGCATGTGAAAGAAAAATATCCTAACTTCATGTCAATACTCACCTGTAGGAGAGAACTGCAGGCAACTCACTCTTATTTCTGGTTTGAAGTGTCGATAACTCATGTCACCTGCAAGAGAAGCCCAGAAGTTAATTTTTATATACACCAAATGTTCACGGTCTGGCTAACAACTAACGATGCTACTATCCTAATACTGAGAAATAATGGAGAACCCAGTGCAGTTAATGACCATGCAGTCCTTGCTCAAGATATTTTAGAGTTAAAAAACTAAAGGACTGAAATGTGCTCACTATCATACGAGAGATCAAAGACAAAGCAAGGAACTGGAGAACGAATTCAGGTCTCTTGAGTCCCAGATTCCACAGACCATGGGGCCTTCTGTTTTCCATTGCTGCTTCTACTCAAAACAATCTGTCCTCAAATACACTTAGCATTTTTGAAACAGGTCACTGCGGCAACAGAACATTCAGTAATCGTAACTAGAAAACTGTGCTGGACAATTCAAACCCTCTATATCTGATACCTACTCTAGGTCTGAAGTTTTGATTCACATAAAACTAGAAACAAGAAAGGAAAGCCCAAAGTCACTACTTACTGTACAGACTTACCTTTCTTTACTCCAGGAAGAGGAATAGCAACACCATCTTCATCGCCAGCGCCTTCATCAATCAGAGCCATGCTGCCAAATTCGGTCATTTTTCTTCGATCTAGGTACTCCTAGAAACACATCCCATTCACTATATTGAATCTCTTGTCAAATACCTGGACTAAGTTAAAATTCTCCAAAAGGGTCACGACATGATCAAGTGATTATTTCTTTTAACTTTCTCCCAAAAGTTCTTCATAATTTACAGAGAAAACCAACTATTTCACAACAGCAGGCAACTGTTCAAACACTGATCAGAAACAAGACTACTTACCTCTTACAGCCTCAGAATAACACAAGTCAGTTCTAACTGCGGCTTTACAATATTATATAGCTCTAGCCAATATAGGCCCCATTTCCTCAGGTGAGCTCCTACTTCTTCCTTCCTTCCGCCTCTCTAACTGCACCGTGCTAACAGAACCACTGTTTAGCCAGACAGTTACAAAAAGGACCTTTTTTTCCTCCCCTCTTTTCTTTAACCCTTTTAGGCTGTACGTTGAACTACACTTGCACAACAGAGGGCAGCACTAGAAGAGGCCTGCTTCACGGGTCACTGCTGTCAAAGAAACTTACTTGGAACTACAATCAAATATGGGCCAAAATGAACACCAAAGTACTAGGGTAATCATTAATCTTCAAGGTAAGGAAGTGGAAAAAAGTTTAATACGATTTGTTAATTCCTTTTCAGTATCCACTTCACTTTTAAAGGAACTTTTAAAGGATTTTACTGAATCTGTAAAAGATCAGTGACGCCCTCCTGTGCCTACTCTAAAACTCTACATTTCTTTGTTAGCAAACTGAAATGCAAGAAAAGTTAGCTTAAATGAACATATCAGCCATTTAAATCGTATTATTATCTCATTAACTTCAATCAACTGCTGACTTAATCAGGCTTAAGCGTTCTGCACATCCAAGACAAGCACACTGTAACGTAGCAGACTTTGTTTATCTCAATTTCAGAACTTAACTTTATTTTCTGAGAAATACTTTTCCCTTACAGCTGTTCTGCCCAATACTAAGAAAAATGAGCCCAAACTTAATACATTCACAAATTCCACTTCAACAAAATGCTATACAGAACCAAGGTCTTAGGGGAAAAAAGAAACAAACAAAACTAATCCATGTGGTCACATACCTCCATTGCATCTAATGAAAAGTTGCATGAGATTTCAAATTTTTTCATAAGAATCTGTTCTTTGACATTATATATACAAACAAATTTTGACAATCCACCTGCTAGAATAGACTGACCATCTGCTGAATAACATAGAGTAGTAAAAGATCTAGGGGGGGAAAAAAAAAAGCCGTTAATTTCAGTGCCACCTCTGAATTCAAAACAAACATACAGTGTAAAGACATGGAAAAATGGAGCTGTTCATTTATGCAACATGTATTTAACACACAAAATAGTTTTATGATGACCAAGTACTACTTCTTTACTGCAACTCGCAAACAATTCAGAACTCTCAAAAACTTATCTGAAGTGGTTCCACACTTCTGATTACATGTGACTGCTTAGGGACTGAGCTCTCAACCATATCTTACATAAATTAAGGATGGTCAAAAGAATTAGAAAAAAAATGTCATGGAATGTTTTAAAGAGAGACAGATGAACTCATCGCTAACAAATACATGGTTTTTGAATCATTCTTTCCTTTATTCCTTTTGTTTTGAGGGGGGGAAAAAAAAAAAAAAGTGATCTGAGGAAAGGACAGGAATGAAATGCAACATTTCTACCTCACAGTACCTGATAGCACATAGCTGCTGGTCTTTTAAGATTACTTCACATTCATATTAACAGACAGCAATGCAGAGCATATTTACCTTTCTAAAAACCAACCACTTTCTACATGCTAGTAGTTATATGGCAATCACTATGTAAGCTATTCACCTAAAGTCCTATCTCTTTCAGCAAATATACAACTTGATATGTGAAACTTCATTTCCTGATAGCAACACAAAGTTATAACAGCTGAAAAAAAAATAAAAACATACTTGGAATGATGCTGATTAGTGGGGAAACACAGTAAAAAGGGTCTGATCAAACATCAAGTCAGGCACTTAAAAATCCAACATTCGAATCAAAATAGTCAATAGGCTCATGTTAATTTAACATACTTAACCTAAAAGCATAAGTAAGTGTGGCATTCTCTTATCACTGCTATCGAGTTTACTAACTTTCCCTTGGCCGATTGCTTGGCTGTTATTTTATCAAGCTCCTTTCTTCCCATCTGGAGGTCATGTCTTCCCTCAATTGAGCCGGTTTGCACTGCATTTTCATGATCCCAAAATGTTATCTGTCCATTCAAAGAAGCAACTGCAAGCTCTTTGCCATCAGGACGGAAAGCAACAACAAGAACTGCAGAGAATTGATAATTAAAAATGCAGTCAGATCCTTTTCTAGAAAATACCCTGTATTTTTGAAGCATTTATGTCTCAACTATTAATACAATCTTTGGAGTAAGAAGCGTAACTTCACTTTTTCTGAGTCAAACATCATGCTTAAATATTACAAAATCATCTGGCAACACATAACAATTATTTCCATGCTATTAACTGAATATTATAAAAAAAAAAAAACTTAACTTTTGCTTTACTAAAGAAAAATCTGATCAAAAGAGTATATCAAAAACTATCCTAAAAACAGTGGAGCACATACGTATTTCTATATATTCAATATAGGATAAAATAACAATTACCATCCGAGTTCAACATCAGAGTCTCCTTGGTTCTCCAACTGTCTAACATATCCCATAACTTGACAGTCTTATCCCAGGAGGCACTAGCTAGAACACACTTCACTGGGTTAAAAGACAAACTGCTGATGGGGCCCTCATGACCGGATAGTACCTAATAAACAAGAAAAGGTAATACAGAATCAGGTAAAAGAAACTGAAATGCATATACTTTATACTGAACAAAAGCTAAATGCAACAGTGAAACCCTTCTTAACTTGTCTTTTACACATGCAGAATAACACATGCCAGCAACGCTCAACTTATTTTCAAAAACCTAAAAAAACAATTCACTTGAGTGCTACTGCTGCAAAGGCATAACCCTGCATACGTTCACACATGTGACTGACATCACATCTTAAGTAACTTAAGTCAAAACCCTATCTTCGCTTCTGATGACGGACTTCAGAGACTAAGACTTAAGAATGCTGCATTATTTTTTGCCTATCAGAACAACCAGAGGAACTATTAAGCAGCACGTCATTGCTCTAAGAATGAGGAACTTCCTGTAGCTTAAAACATTCAAATAAGAATACTACTAAAAACTGAGTAAAGGTAAAACACAGATTTTCTTCTGCTCTGAGCCCTGAGCTCCTAGTCATCTCAGAATAATTGACATAAAGGAACTAAACTGTGTCATTATAAAAATCTGTTCAAAAGCAAGCATTCCCTCAACTCTGCTGCGGTAAGACTGTGAACAGTCTGTATTGATCTTATGACCGCACCTAAACTTTCTTCCTTTCCTGAAGAAAATACAGAAAAAACACATCACTGAACAATAATGGGAGCAGACTATCTTTTCTGTCCCATAAGGAGCACAGCAACACTTATGACCATTCATGACCTAGAACGAGCTTAATATCTTCCATGCAATGAATCAAAAAACGCTGTAAATAAAGCAGTTTAGCTTCAATTCTTGCATAGCAATGCAACATTTAATATCGTATTCAAACCCTTCAACTAATCCCAAAGATACATAGTATCTTCATGATGTCCTTACATCCAATAGTCTTCCACTCTGCATGGACCAGATGAATATTTCAAAGGAATCCTGGGAACCAGCTGACACAATTTCGCCACTGGAGTCCACAGCTAAACAAGAGAACTGAGTTGGTCGTGGAGACGTAAAGGTGCGGAAATTGCGGTATCTGTTGGAAAGGTGAAAATACATTTAAACATTTTAAAAATACATTTTAAAAGCATTTTAGGTAGGTGTAAACATATATTTTAAGTATTTTACTTAGAGTGGCTTTTAAATCAACTACATCCATTTATAATGCAAGACACTTGTTTTAAGAGACCTCCTTCTCTGGAGATCTTCAAAATCTGCTTGGACGCAGCCCTGTGCCACATGCTCTAGGTGACTGTGTGCGTGCAGGGGGGTTGTACTGGATGATCTCTAGAGGTCCCTTCCAACCTTAACGATTCTATGATTCTAATTAATACAAAATAGAAAAAGGTACATGAACACTTCAAGCTCATTTTATATGAACTTGTAACAACTCTTCACTGGGAGTCCAAGACTAAAAAATATATATTGACTCTGCAGAAATAACAGCCAAAAATATTCAAACCGACAAGCTTTTTTTTATTGCATACTGCATGCCCACTTCCAAGATAATATGGAGTTTACATAATTCTGCACACACATGTACTACAGTAGTTCAACCATTAAAGCAAGCTATGAAAAACGCTCAGTTAGACAGGTGCCTTTGCCAATTTGAATTACAGAGCCAGAGAATGATCTTACTGGATTTCTCTGAAAAAAATCTTCCAAAACTTTGTTCACAAGAATTAGCTGCAGTGATAGGGTTCCTAATTTGTACAATCAAGTAGGACTCACACTCATGCAACCTGCTGTTAAAAACAGTAACCCACAGTTCAGGATACCTCAGGGGATGAAAGCGGAAAGCTATAGGTAACACAAAAGCTTGTTACAAGAGAGTTACCTGTGTAGATCAAAAGCCCTCACTGTTCCGTCCAGGGAAGCGCTCAAAATGACGTAACCGCTGGAAGTGAAAGCTACGGCAGTTACGCCGCTGGTATGTTCCGTGAAAGTGACAAAGCAAAAGCTGCTGGAAGTGTTCCACACTTTCACCTGAGAGACAGACAGGAAAAGCCTTCTTAAAATCTGCACCAGAAACTTAGGAAGCATGGCTAAGGCAGGAGAGAATGGAAAGTTAGCCCTAAAACTCTACAACAGGTTTGCGGCTCTAAAATTCAAAAGCCCAGAATTCTGCGTCACTCTGAAATAGCACTGTTCAGTCAGTGAGCAGGAATTTTGTGCAAGCAAGGCAAAAAGCCAAATTCTACTATTAAAAGACACACACATCATGAATTTTTGTTTTGTTTTGTTTTGTTTTTTTTTTTTGAACACTGTCAATTTTCACAGAAAATTATAGTACTATAGGTCTTGATGGGCATCTCGGGCTCCCAAACTTTGGATTGTCCGTGTCCAAGATGTGGTTTCCATTCTGGGTTTTGGCCAATTTAAATCCGAATGGCAAAAACTGTGAAACACTGCATCTTTTTTCTTTCCCATTAAATCTTTGTGTCAGAAGGTACTGTATACTAGTTATACTTACATTTCAAGAGATCTCAGTATTACTCTATAATAGATCTTCTTTCAGAATAAAAACATCAGCTATATTGCCTAACCTACTACTTCAAGACAAATAATCTACGAGAGGCTAATTTTTCTGTTAATTAGCAAGCTTCTGCAACAGTACATAAGAGAAAAAAATCTTTAGAAAGTGTACTTTTAAAAAGAACTTAGTAAGAATTTCATGCTAAAATCAACTACTAAAAGGGCTGAATATCAATGACAACTTCATGCATCCCGATATATCACAGAACTACCACGAATATGTAAATAAGCATAGATCAATTTGGATTTTTCTGTATTTATGGTGACTGAATCTGCAATCATTAAAAGTTATCTGCTAGCAAGCATAAGTGATGCAGTTTGCAGGGGATATACCAATAATAAAACAAAATCCATATATTGTGGAGAGAGAGAGAAAAAAGAAAAAAAAAGTGAGAACAAAATTCAAAAAATTCTCATCAGTTGATACAATAGGGCTTTCTACATAGAACTGAAATTCAAGCTGTTTTTCATATTTTTAAGACTTAAACTAGTAATTCCACACTATCATCTCACTTACTTTTCCATCATCCCCTCCAGTTACTATGTATTGCCCATCTGGGGAATATGCTACTGACACCATGCTGTTGAAATGGCCTTGCTGCTTCAGCACGTACGACTCACTTTGCCATTCCCAAACCAGGAGCTGCCCCAGACCTGTAAACACAGGAGACAAATTAACCAAAATTATGAATCCTTCATTTTTTCAAGTTAAAAGGCTAAAAAGGATTCTCCCACTTTGTAAAATACCATATAAAAGGAGCAGCAATCAGGGAAGAGAAACTATGTATGGAATGAAAACTTATTATTTATTATGCTAAGAATAGAGTCAGACTAAAAGGATATGGCCTTTATTCAACTTTGTTAGACATTTCATAATGATTTCAGAGTAATCACTTCTTTTCTTTTACTCCTCCTTATCAAAAAAGTATTTCCCTGGATCAAATGAGAGCAAAAATTCATTACAGATACATGCTTTACTTTATTCAGATACACCTAGACCACAAAGTTCTAATAAAACATTAACTTTTGGAAAGAAGAGTAATAAGAAAATCTCAGGCTTACATACCACCAGCACCTTTTTTTTTTTTCTCTCTCTGTCCATGAATAAAGACCAAACAACTTACAAACCTGAACATCCAAATGCAATCCAGTCACCAGTACAGTTGATAGAAATAGAAGATATCCGTTGATCTGAAATACTGTAATTAAAAGAATCATTCAATAAACTTGTATTTTCAAACCCCATCTAGAAAGCTTTCAGATTTTAGAAACTGGAGTCGATTTCCTCAGTTCAAGATAGATCTTTGATTACTGACTTTCTATAGCTCTGTAAAACCGAAAGCAGCAAAAAAGTTCTATCCTTTTTCATACTCAAGAAGACCAAAGAAATGAAACATATTTGCAGGTAATTTCACATACATACAGTTTTTTCCCCCCCACTATTATATTTACTGTATGGAAACTAGCAAAGTGATGTGTCCAAAGCTTTAAAGAAATCTATGACCAGAATCAAAGAGTTCCTGTTCAGTCCTCATTTTTCTGTAATAATCTATGGAATGCAGTTGTAAGGCATTTATATAATAAATTTACGAATGATTACTGTTTTTGAGTCAGAATATCTCTGCATTTCTAGAAATGCAATCATGATATTAAATCAATATTAAAAAATGTTTGTACTTTGACCTTCATTCTTCACTGCCAAACACGCTGTGTTCTCACCTTATCCCACCAAGCCAAGTAAAACAAACAGAAAAGAACACCTCACCTCAAGGAGTGGATCAGATTGAAATCAGGAAGTTCATGGAGGTGGAAGATTCCAGAGGCAAAACCTGTGACTAGAAGGTGTGTTTTCTTGTGATAAGCTGCGGATGTCAGGTTATTAAAATCACCTTCTTTATTGAAAAAATGCCTGCGCATTAAAAATAAATAAATAAATAAGCATTTCCAAATAAACAAGTATTTTGAAAGCATTCTACATGAAAGCAAAACAATAATAATTCTGGAAATTGCTGAACATATGTTAGTTTACAGTGCTAGGAAGAGAGAAGATTCTTTTCTTTTCCCTTCCCTGAATGCTTACAGCTATGACAGTAACGTAATCTATCAGAAGTGACACCTGGTGCCTTGCAATGAAAGGCATTTTAGGTTAAACTCAGAGGAATTACATTTTTTGTCACCTGATACCAGCAACTCAGGCTTTAAAATACAGTGGTTATCTCTGCATAATCTCTTGCAGATTAAATAACTGAAGTACTAGAGTCGTTTACTGACATTGACGTTTTTCTCAGTTTCTCTACATTTGTAGCTTTTAGTGGAATTAAACAGCTAAGCATGGCATGATGGTCAAACAGAAGAGCATCTGAGTATTGCCCGGAAGTTGCATATTCCAAATTCCTTTGCTCTCTGGCAAGGAAGTTCACGAAGGCTCGTTCCAACCTGGGCAGGGATAGGCTGTCCAGAATGCTAATCCAATTACTGTCTATACGACACATGTCCTTTGATGGGAACACACAGGAAGGCCTGACAGAAAGGCACCTTTACATAGCATACTAACAGGCTGGTTACATTATCTTCAGTAAATGCTGCCATCACATCTCCAAGTTAACCAAGGTCTTTCTGCAAGAACTTATAGCTTCAAGGCAAAATCGAGTTATTTTGAAGATGAAGGTTATTACCCTTGGTATATTCAAGGGGAGACAAACAGGTCCTTCTAAACATTTGAACAATACAAATAATGAAAACATTTAAAATGAGATTTATAGTGAATTACTAAAAGCTGGGTGATGGTTTATACCGCTCTGAAAGAGTGACAGAGGGTGAAAAAGAGCCCAAAGTAATAAAATCCTGGCTTTGCTTTTAGAAAAATTAAAAATCACTTACTTTGCGACACGAGAATATTTAACTTTCTCTCTGGTCTCTTTGGTCTCCTTTTCATTTGGATTGTCTTTTCCATGAATTTCTTCACACTGAGGTTCTTCAAAACACTCTTCATCATCATCTTTTTCTTTCTTTTCCTTTGCTTCACCTTTAGGAGGCATGGGCTTCAAACCATCCAGCTCTGTATCACACTGCCACACGCAGAGAGCCCCATCCTGGCTAATGGTGTACAGCTGGAATACGAACCCCACAAAGCTACTGTGATCATATGGTACCTTTGCTTCATCATCTGCTGTCTTGCTATAATGAACATACAAACGTAGAAGCAGCAGCCAGACTGCCAGCTATCATTAGGGTGAGATATTTTACTTAGTCCTCCAAGATCCTCACAAGCTTTGATCTGAAACACTAACTCTTTTGTTCCAGATCAACTCTTCTCTGCCTTCAAAGAATTTCTGAAAAGGCAATTTGGTAACCAGCTTCTGAGCTGCAGACTTTTTAAATTTTTTTTCTTAAGCATTTCAAACGATAACATTTTCTCTGAAGCAATTGAAAATTATTTACTCTCCCTTTAACATTCACTTCTTCAACTATTCAAGTAAAAGTAGGCAGCATAACTAAATTTTCAGATTTCTGATTAAAGTATATAAGTCAAAAGAGATATTACCTATATTTTTTCTAATTTCCAGGAAAATAGCAAAATAGTAACCTGAAACGTAGCATCCTTGCCTACAGATATAAAACACAGCTACAAGTATATTATAAAATTTTAAGAACATAGCTGGATCACGCACTTACATCTAGACTGTTCTCTTCAAAAAAACAGGCTACTATTGCATCTTTATGCCCTCCAAGTGAGTAGTAGATCAAGTTTGCCCATCGCTCTGCTCCGAACACCCAGGTTGACATGTCCTTGCTCCCTACAGCAAAACATCTGCAAAAGAAAAGCCACACTGGATTACAGCACTCATTTGCAAGACTTGTCGCTGAGCAGAGAACATTCTGGAAGTGGAGACCAGCATCTCCACATTTACAGACAGCAATTAACAATAAACAACACAGAAATCTATGAGATTAAATATTCAAAGCATGAACGTGGATGACTCTCTAAAAATATGTTGCTTTACAGATAACGGGGCATTTTCAAGGAAGAATGTACATTTTCATACTCTCTAGTCTAATAATATTTTTTAATCTAAGAGACAATGAGAAATGAATAATGCGTTTTTACTGCTAGTAAAAAAACTATGGGACACAGAATACACTATATCATCCTGCATACAAAAGTATTAATGAAAGGAAATAGTAGGTATTGCTTTAGTTTAACAACTCACTTGGAATCATCAGTCCAGTCAATACATGTCGTTTCATCATATGGACCATAATAAGTTTTGTCCAGAACAAATGCATTAAATTCTCTTTTTCTTCCAGGAGCATGGTACATAAGAACAACATTGTCTTTTGTAATCACAAATTTCCTGTCAAATAGGGAGGGGAGAAGAAGGAAAAAAAAAAAAAAAAAAAAAAGGCAGAAAATGAATCTGTGATGCCTGGATATTCCAATAGGAATAAATGAAAAAGAAGAAATCAGAGGAGCGAGGCTGCGCAGCCACACTGGTCTATATAGCAAGGGCTTAAAAATACGTGGGGAGAAGAGCTGTCCTCACACTCTGCCTTTTTTTTTTTTTTTTTTTTTCCAAAAAGTATCCAAAGATCTAAACTAATTGATTCTGTA
>JAWLRI010000379.1:1009721-1063436 GCA_034781795.1 Crypturellus tataupa | reverse complement strand
GCCCTTTCCCCCCCCCCCCCCCCCCCCCCATAATTTCAGCACAAGGCAAAAAAAAAAAATGTTTAAGGAGCAGCTTCCCGCTTTGTGTTTTCATCTTTATGGACAGAAATTCAATATGTCCGCTGTGGAAGACCCCGACTACGCAGAGCTACAGAACTGCAGGTAGAAAAGCATAACGCATAGTCTGCAAAGCAGAACATCAGAACTTGTAATTGTTCTAGTCACAGTTCAATCTGCAACCTTCACGGAAATTACAAAAAAAAAATGTTTTTAAAAAGTGCATTTAATTTAATTATTTAAATCTGAAAGTTATTTATACGTAAGTTACATATTCTAACTTTGCCTCACACTTTTGCTACACCATAAGCTTCCCTTTATAAAACCAACCTTTTTCTGCCATCCCGAATGCAGAAGCCTGGCCTCAGTTACTGAGTAATAATTACACTAAGCCCTGTCGATGAAAGGCTGACTGCTTTGAGTGTCACAGCATACTGAAAATGTTGTCCCATAATAAAAAGGGAAACAGATTGCTATGATATTTAAATGCTAATGAAGGAAACTCATCTGGGATCATGAAATTCAAACAGTGTTTTTCTTTGGTAAGAATTAAGCAAAAGGAGGAGCTGTCAGAACATAATAAAAATAATAGAAGATACACACAATTATGCAACATGTCTACTCATCAGAGGGGAAGTCTCAACTTTGAATTAAATTCTGTGTTAGGGATGCTTATAGTAACATCTCCCATGCATTTAAGTAAACAAATGATGAAAGTTAAATACAAGAGTCAATGACAAATTAATGATGGTAGAAGAAAAAAAAGATTCTATTACATCAGTGAACAAGTTGAATGCTTTGTTGTATTTCAGTTACATGGGTGGAATAAACTGTAAATTATTATTTAAAAATCAAAATGTCAAATAATTATATAATCTGACAAATCAACTGACAATTCTAAAATACAGAGAAAGCAGGAAAACAAAGCAGGCAGCTGCTAAACAAGAGAACGGATTCAAATATTTGCCTTTTGTTCTTGTTGTTTTATGCTGCTTTGTTTATAGAGCTATTAAACTGCAGAAATTTTTGTTATTCTTTTAAGACTTAGAAGAGAATCCTTACAGAGGTGCCACAAATCTCCTGGACACACCAGTTCATACCAGCTACCTCCCTTCCTCTTCAAACCCTCCTTCTCATCTTTATCTGTGAATTCCAGAGAAATACCTACATATATACAAAACTACAGAGCTTTTGAGAGCTGGAAAAAGGTTTAAAACACTACACATATTTACAAGCTTTGACTTCCACACCATAAAAACACACATTTATTTTATCCTTGATTTTTGGTGCAACTTATACAGACAATACATCAGTTAATTTGTAACTTTATTTAAATAGTCAACCATATGTACATTAAAATTTACAACTGAAAAATAATCAGTTGGTATGGTATGACTGCAGCTTGCTGGACCAGAAGAGATTTAATTCTAGGACATTAATCCTTCTCCCCATATCTAGACTGGAAGCAGAGAAGTAAACTTCATCTTAAATGGCATTACTTACTTTTAGAACCTCTGAAATTAAGGTGCAAAAAAAATATGGCTCTGCAGTCCATAAGTAAACACTAATTAGGGCAAAAGAAACTAGGAAAAAAATCAACTTTGGTTAAAAAACAAGCTAGCGCATAATAAAATGCATCTGACACGATGTTCATCCACTCATTGAAATCACTAGGGAAAAAACATGGTCCCATGAGCCTTCACCACAGTTGCTCACATGCCACGTCACTGGTTTAAGTTCAAGGGCCATGATCTTCAAGAAGTATGGCAGGAACAAATGGCTCAAGATGCTTTAGATGGTTCTATAAAGGTTCTCTTGGGACAGGTATAATTCCTGTATCCCAAGGCACAGAAGACATTAAGCAAATCTTCATGAAAAAAATATATATATATCTTTGACATCTTCTCGATGCTATGGGATTCAGAATCACACCTTATTTTTCAGAAATTTTGAAAGCTACCCTGGTCCAGAAAATCAGTCGTGTGATTGGAAAGGCACACACGAGTCAATTATAGCCACGTTGCAAGGCCTACTGTATGTCAACCTGGAAACAATTTTGTGAACAGATATCAGGTTTTTTAAAAACAGCAAAACTGAAGGCTGCTCAAGTTACATGAAGGACCAACTGCAGCAAGCATCTTTATCAGCAGGATGTGATTGAAGGGAAAAAACCCAATAGCTTACACAAAACATACTAAAGTGGCAATATAAACTAGCTGACACAAGCTTCACTGTACATTTGAATTGATACAATTGTCTGGTGCTTCCATGGCCAGTAAGTGTTGAGTGCCATAGGTCTGGTTAGAGTTAGAATGTTACAACAGAGACTGGTAAGGTCACGACCCTTTAAAGTGCTTTCAAATCCAGTTCCTAAAGGTTTGTTGTTTTCTTGGTTTCTATACCAAGTTGTCATGTGATATTGACTTCCAGAACATGGTCGTCCTTGCTGGGAACCACGAGTATCTGCATGCCGGTGCTGCAGTTGAAGACCTGACCGGAGGAGAAGGACTGTAGCCGGGGCATGGGCAGACCCTTGTGCTCCCCGCTGGCTGCGGAATGCAAGCTGCTGCGGCTCCTGAGGCTGCTGCTCTCAGCTTGTTCATCCACGTTCTTGTCCACTGATAAGTTATCGTTCTCAATCCAGCTATCTATTTAAAACAAAAATCCACAAATTCAGTCTTTGAAGCGATTAAATGAGTCAGGTTCAGAATCCAGCCAACTTAGCACAGGTTAACGGCTACTCATCATTTCAGGTGAATCAACAGTTTGTGGCTGTAGTCATCTACACTCTTGATCTAATCTGATTTAGATGTCACAAGCTTTCAACAAGTACTTAGCCCTTCCAGCAAGCGGGAATTATTTTCCTCCAAAGTTAATGAAAACACAGGAGATGCAAAATTTCTAAACAACAAAACCTCAGCACTATTGAGGTTTTCAAATTAATTAATTTTCACTTCGTTATGAATTCAGTGATAATTATACGATAACCTTTAAAGGATATATAAAAGAATTTGTTTATTATTCCCTCTCAGAGGGAGACTACAACCTGCATTCAATATTCCTGTTAGAGCAGCTTTTTAGAAATGTAAAATCAGTCCCATGAAACAAAACTAAGTAACAACAGAACCTAAAGGTACTAAGCTAATGCACTTCCCTGCCTTGCTTTCCTCTATACAGGACACAAACAGCATAATAATTTCTATAAGTAGCCAGGTAGTTGAGAAAGCTTTACCAGCATCGAGTTGCATGGAGTGAGCAGAATGATGAGGGAGGTATTTAAATAATCTGACATCAGGAAAGGGTAGGTATCCAGCAAAGAGCGGCATCACTTCCATGTGGACCTTGTGAGTTGCTCGAGCTGCTACAGGCATAGATATCACTCCAGAACTTTTTCCACAAACTGCCCAGTTACTGCTGTTATCAACAACTGCAAAAATAGAAAAAAAAGATTCTTACAGTACTTTCTGTCTAAAATGGGGACTCAGTATAGTTTTAGAACATTCTTCAATCAGTATCTTCACAATATATAGAAACTACACCAACTTTTGTATGTGAACAGCTGTTCAAAGGAAGAAACCAACGCTACCCAAAAGGGATTTATATTTCAGTTTCAAGAAGTCATCTATCCAGCCCAAAGAGTATTTGTATTTCATTTTAGGAGAGATTAGTGAGGGGAAAAAAATATATACATGTATATACATATTATCAGACTAGTGAAAAGCAAACTGCTTTCCTGCGCAGTGGCATACACGATACAAAAAAATTGCCCTGGAAGGTGTGGCTGAATTCATTACGAAGACAAAAAAACAGAAGAATCTTGTCAACATTTTGATGAGGAATATCAAGAACAACATTCCTACCTTCATACATGAGTTTTGTTGTGCAATATCCATCTGACTCTGTTAACGCTTCATCTTTATCAACTTCTAAGAGGTCCGCAAGCCGGGTGATGGACACCTCTAAAGAGCAGAGCGAGCCTGTTTTACAATACTCTGCCCCCAACGGGGGAAAAATTTCAGTTTTCACATTATACAATGTCTGTCAGGAAGAAAACAGTGCTGTTATCAAGAAAAAAGGGCTGTTTTATTTGTGTTTAAAGAAAAATGGACAATTGATACAGTATGAGTGAAGTTTAACAACCACATCCTACTACACCTTTCTAACACAACAGTCAAAGTAATGTTCACTTCATTGCACTGCTCAGTTTGAACAAATAAGCAATCAAAACTGATAAAATTTATTCTGATACCAGAAAGTAAATGCATGATTTCCTCCCTCTATTTACGTGCTTTAACTCTCCAGCCTTTCAGTACTTCTAAATGGCCACTGATACTCCTCACTTTCCATGAACGTTGCTTGCATTCCGGATAATACAGAGTAAAACTGCTTCCCTCTTACCATCATAGACCCCAGAATAAAAAGTTCATTTGGTAGTGCGAGCACCTTCAATTACCACAAAATAAGATTTCTACAAATATCATTAACACATTTAATTCCCCTAAAAATATCCAGATATTGATAAAACACTACCAATTGCTAGCTGCATTTGAGTATTCAAGCAAAACCCTAAAATTTTGCTCAATATCAGTTTGCAATAAGCATCAAGAAAAAGACAAAAGAAAATATGACAGACAATGGTGGTATTTTTTAAACCAAGTATCAAAAAGAATACCCCAAAGACTTTAGGGATGAGATTAAAAAAGTTTAAGAGAATCCTTTTAATAGGAGGTTTTATCTAGCCAATAAGCTTCCCAGTAGATCAAAGAACAAAGAGTTTGTTCCTAAAGGAAAAGAAACATTTCAGATAATGGTCTAAAAACTCTAAATATTTTATTAGAAGATCTCATCTTAAGCACTACTAAAAAATTCAAATGCTATTAACAGCAAAGATTTGGGGAAAGAGCCATTTGAGTTGGAGATGGCTGTCTTCAGACAGTGGGGTAGAAATCAACTCAGTCATCTCAACAGAGGGTAAAAAACACAGAAAAAACAAACCACCAACATGATAAAAAACCAAAAGCACAAGATTAAGGAAACCAACTTCTTTTTTTTTTCCTTTTCAATTCCAGTGGTAAATATGCTTCCACTTCACCTCCATTTTCAACAACTAGCTTTCAAACAATTCCATGATCAGCATCAACCTCATTATGGAAACAGAAATCTTAACATAGTTTTGACTTCTTCCTTTCACATTTGTTAACTGAACAGGGTTTCCTAATATTTTGACATGTTACAGAATACGTACAAAAAAATTTTCCACTTGGAATTCATACGTGAACGGCTTCAGGGAAAGGGACTGTTCTTCAGAGGTAGCTGGACAAAAGCTGACTGAAAACAGGCACTGCAAGGACAGGGGAAGCTCTTTCGTCCACTTCAACTCCCATACAAAGAATATTGATTGCTTACTGTATATGACCTGAAAGATAATATTTGTTCATAGCATCAGCTCTTTCACTTCTCTGAGGAAAGAAATATAGAAATATATGTTCACATGTATATGTCTGTTCTGGCATTATTATAGTTTATGAAACAGAACATGTCTTTTCAGTATGAAATAAATTATCAGTGAAAATATGCAATAAAATCTTTCAATGAAGTACCAAAACAGTTTCTTGAAGTTTCTTTGAGTCTGGTCTAAACATGGTATAAACTGAAGTGTATTATTCCAAAACACCATTGGAATATGGTTCTATGCAAAAGAGCTTGGAAAATTATGTAATCATCTGTGCAGCTTTTAGACTTTAATCTAAATCTGTAGGTGTAAATCCTTCCCAAAGCTTCTTTAAGAACAAACCTTACTCACAAGTGACTGCAAAAATCTGACAAAATATCAGTTATTAGCTGTACTTACTGCAAATCACACACACAGAGGTGTTCATAATTTCACTAACAAGAGGTGGCATACCTGTCTCTCTACCAGTGAGCTCATATACCACCAACAGTCTTACCTGTTGAGAATCGGGGTTCAGAGGTACCAGCTGCAAATCTGTACAGTTAGCAGAATTTTTTAGGCTATTTTCTGAAAGCTGGAAACAGAGTTCTGATAAATTCTGTACACAGACTTGCACATATTTCCTGAAAAACAAGATAGTGTGTTGAATTATGTAGCAAATTTGGGCAATTATGCCTCAAAGGGTACACGCCCATAGCCTTCTTTTCAAAGCACACAATTTAAGCAAAAACAGGATGGCAGATCACTTTCCAATAACTATATTTAGGTGTGTACACAAATAAGGCTGTACAACATCCCCTCACATATTAAATAAAACCAAATAATTACTCAGAAATAGTTTAACCTGGTTTATCTTGCGGTTTTGTTTCCAAAAGGGATGAAACCACATGTTTGTTTTATTGCTAGGAAAGCACACCAGAGGAAGTAAACAGGCTTGCAGTGGGAAGCTGCAAGACAACAAAACCCCAACTTAAAAAAAGACAAGCTGACTAGAAATATTACTTATGATATTCCACCTTCATAGGTTGCAAGAGGAAAGGAGCAGTAAATACTTCATGAGTACATTACCGTTTGCCAGCTGACAGTAAGGAATGCTTGGCATTAAAAGGTATGCAGAATGTTAATGCAATAATAGTGGAGTAAATCGACCAAGGACAATCAATTGTTACCTAAAAAGGGGGAGAGGGGAGGAAAAAAAAAAAAAGAGGACACAGTCAGAGGCATAAGAGTTTTCTTTTCTCCTTATTTTAAACCCAAAGATTTCTCAGTAAGTGTCTAGACCTAACACATTCCGAGTGGGTGTCAGGAACGGGGTGGGGTCAAACCAAGTCTGACAAAACAGTGCTCTCTCCTTTTCTTCTCAAAAGAAGTGAAATTTAGAAGAAATTTTTGTGGAAACTGATGGTGTCTAGTTCTGAAGAATACAGGTGTTGAAAAGAAAGAAGAATACAAGAAAGGATAGAGGACAGTGACAAAAACAGTAGCTTCTTAATACTTAAAAAAATGTATGTCAATATGACAAAAAGTCAATATAAATTCTTAAGACTCCTCCACACACCATACTTATATATACACATATGTAATGGAATAATATATTATATATTATTATATATATTATTACATATATTAAAAGCAATTTTAAACTTGCATTAAATATATTTGTTTCAGTTTTAAGCAGCATGCTTAACTACAGAACTCCAGCTTAATGGAACAGCACCACTGCTTCCAACTCTAAAGCATGCACACTAAGCGCCATTTTTATATGCAGAAAAAAAAATTAAATCTTTTAGTAATGTTTTAATTCTAGTAAGCAGTATCAGCCTATAGCTACACATTCACCCCATTCCTCACATACAATGATATAGCGCAGTGCTTTTCAATCAATTTTAACAAGGCATAACCCTGTGAAAGGTGATGAATCCAAGTTCCTTTCACTGTTAACTTAACAGCATCTTTGTATTGCTCCTTCTATTCATCCTCCATAGTACAAATTATGAGGAAAACTGACCTCCCACTATACAATATGGCAGCTTATAGGGCATCTGCACAGCACAGATTCAAGTGGAAAAAACATCCTTCCCATGGGTCAGGAAGGAGGATCTAATTCATGGCACTTTTAAGGACACCATTCTAGCTTTCAAAAAGACAGGATTATCCTTCATCCTAAAAAATTGTGAACACTATGATGCCAAAACTCTTATAGAGCTAAGAAGTTGACCAGTTGGCCTTTTATTAGCATGGTGCATATTTTTGCCCATGTACTCTTTGCATTTATAAACATTTGGTATGATTTTTGCATGTATAACCTTCAATAGAAAAATCACTTCTACATAACCAGCCTCCACACATCAAACAGTGCACATCCTTGTGATCAAATTGATCTCAGGGCCAAATGTCACCTTACTTTCTGGTCAACAGTCGCCATGTGGCTGTCTGGTTTCTGTTTCTCTCTGCTTTTCCTGCAGGTTTCTTTATTTACAGTATTATCTCTCTCCACTGCAGGTTCTGGGGTTGATGGTAAATACATGACTTCTAGTTCAAACTCAATCACGTGATATGCAGGAGTCACTGGCAAACTGATGCTTGTGATCTTTTCAGAAGATTGAATCTTTAATGATGACTCCGAGATCTTTTCTAGAATTGCATAGAATGGGAAAGAAAACAGTTTAAAACTTTTCACCCTTCTCCAATTTTCATTTTAATCTGCAGTTAAGTAAGAAATAGTCTGAAGAGCTAAAAGCATTAGAAAATAGGTTGGAACATAACCATCTGCTGGCAAGACCTCCATAGTTGCAAAATCAGTAACTAACAGCCACATTACATAACTCCACATTAATCTCCTCAATTTTCACATTTTAAATATTACTGCCGTTCACAATTTCTCACCATCAATGATTTATCCACCTCAAAGACTTCAGGGAGCCAGCACATTCAGTGCAGTAGTTCCTTCCAGTATTCAAGAAAGCTCCAAAACCAATATGATATCAAGCTTCAAAGTAGACTTTGATTAAAGTAATACTTCAATCTATCACCTGATACACATTGCACTTTTCACATTATCCTGTAGCTTCTTAGTCTCACAATTTCTTTTCACTTCAAATAAACTAATCACACATCGGTATTTTTATCAGTAATCATATATATTTGAAATACTACATATGGGACACCCTGGTATAGTCTATTTTTATTAATCTCAAATTTAAGTCTTTAATACTCCTCTCCATTTATGTAAAACTACTGTATGCTTGGAGCAACTGAGACAGAACCTAAACACAGGAGAAAAAACGTTCAAGTAGTCCATCTGCTTTCTGAAAGTTCATTTAACTACTCCATTAGGAATAAAGTTTAAGACCTTTTTTACACTGAAGTGTTAATTTGCAAGTCCCTAAATAGCTTCAGTCAATAAGGGCTACTGAAAGACATAGTACCAATGTTTTCCACACTAATGACTACAGATTTATCAGGGTTAATGAATTTTTGCATTGCTGAAGTACCAGTTTTGACTCCATCACTTACCCCTTGTGTTGGAATAGATGACTGCCTTGCTCTCAGGATGGTACAGAATAGGCATGGCATCCGCATTACTGAGCTGCAAAGTATCTCCACTCTTCATGGTGTAATGGCCAGTAATTACTGTGAATTTCACCTTCTGGGGAATGCCAGCCAAAAGGCTATCTGAAGGAAAGAAACAAAATTGATCATGTATTCCAGCAGTCCCTATGAGATGGTTAGAATATGCTGCTAGTGCTTGTTAGCAAGCATTTACAAGCAAACATTCCCAGGCAATTTCTTCATACATTAAGGTAAATTAAAAGGATGTTATAAATACATTAGGCCATCTAAGGGTGAATTTCAGTCACTTGACTTGAAAGGACCTGGTTCTGCATTCTGATGGAGCTGAGCTGGGCTTAGTCTAGCAAGCTCACACACTGTGCAGAGCACAGAACATTCTGTGCTGTTTCCAGCAGCACAGCACTTAATGAAAGGTACTGCTAAGCTTTTCAAGTTCTACAGCCTGTGGACAGCTTTGTACAGCCATCCCTATGACACCAGTCACACCCCCAGGCTGCATTTGCACAGCTAAGGTTAGTAGAACACCAATATGTACACGGATTCTCAGTGACCTGAATCATGACCATCAATATTCACAGGGATTCTCAATCATCAAGATGCTGCAGTGTCACAAATGTAGCCAATAAGCTCATTTAGTTATGAATTTAAATATTCACTTCTCCTAATCTTTGTAGGAAGGCAATTCATGTCTGATATTTAAGCGACACTACATCTTCAAATTTGAGCTAAACCCTGAAATTATTTGTTGAATATCACTGACAGTGTACTTATTATCTGAAAAGCACGAGCTTACTTTAAACTTCTAGCTCAATATTAAGAGCAAGGCAAAGGAATTCTGAATAAAATTCAAAGTGAAAAACATTTCCCCTTCTCCCGTGCGAAAAAAAAAAAGACCATGAATACAACTGCAGTGCAACAGCTGCACCTACCAGTCATTGGTTCCACCTTGAGCTGGGGCTCCTGAGAATACACATCGTACTGTGCAATGGGGTAAATGTGAAGAAGGACAAACTGTACTTTTCCCAGGGAAGTGCACAGTTGCCTGAGCGTGTACGTCCCAGGTTCTTTGGCCTTGGGAGAAAACAGTTGAAAGGATTTCTCAATTTAGCAAGTACTTTTAGAACAAACCACCTACTGATAGACAAGCAAGTTTCACAGGTCATTTCTATCAGATACTTTGTTTTAATTAATAAAGCAAACAATAATTCTGGGAATAAGTGACAAGGTTTTCCACCAAGGATCACGTTCTCCCTCATTTTAGATATACGCTCTAGACTGCTGACTCAAGAACGAGTGTCATGTTAACTCACACATACCAATAATCAGAGTAACCAATACATGAACTACCCTGACAAACTGCTGTTCCTTAGGTGGTTGTTTTCCTCCTTTAGATGTCATACATATTAAAATAAAATTTCATTTATTAGCTAACAAAATGATATTTAGCAAGCAGTAGCAATTTATTTGGCTGATATTCATAAAACAGCTATAACATTTGTGTCAGGGACAGCCTTCAGCTCATGACAAGCCTGTAGATTTCATACACTTCTCCCCCAGACAACGCAAATGATACCCTAAAGTACTACACATTTTACTTCAAACTCTTCCTTTACTCTTAATAACATTATTTTAGATGTTTTTAGTTAGCAACATTATAAAAAGAAACACTGTAGTATTGTGTACAAGTATATTTATTCTTATTTCTATTTGTTCTTAGCTATTACTGCAAGGGAATAGGCTGGGCTTTCTTTTTTTCCTTGGGTCACCAGATAAAATATTGATCTGTGCTGAATTAATTGCAAAAAAAAATAGAATTAAATGGTCAGGAGAACAGCTGGAATGCTTAAGAGTCAAACTTCACTCACATACAGTTATTTATCAGAAAGCACAATGGAAATTCAGCATTCTGTTTTTTGAAATATAGTCAGCAAGTATCAGTCCTTGAATGCCTTCTAAATGGAGAGGCACCAGTGAAGTCTTTCATACATGCATCATTTCAACATCAACATGTGATATATTGAAATACGAACCTGAAAAGCTTAAATAATACTTTATTATCATTATAGAGCTTGAATACACACAATGAAATATTAGATTTGGAAGGTCACTGTCAGTTAGCATAAGTAAAGTTAATCAGCAGCCTAAGATCTATAGAAAGAATCAATTTTCCTCTGCATCTTAGGAGGGTGGTTATTCCTCTTCCTGAAGAGACAATGCAATTAAGCACTACTGTAGCAAAATTTACGGGAAAAAAGATCCCTCTATTCTCTGGACAGCCACCTAAGCTAGAAACTATACAATAATGTTCACTTGAGATTTTTGCTTTACAAAAAGAAAAACGCTACATCTACAGACTGAATCTGACTAAATCCTCTATGAGAATTAGAAATCTTAAAAAAAAAAAAAAGAAAAAAAAAGAAAGAAAAAAACACAAAAAGGCCATCAGATAGAAAGGGTCAAGTGACATCAGTGACATCTATGCCAAGCAAGGCTCGAACTGAGCCACCTCCCAGACAGTTGCAACAGGCAGAGGTTCCAAAACGCACTTCTTACAGGGCGTACCTCTAGTGCTTCCTGCCCTGCTGCTGGAAAATGGAAAGACATATCACCTCAACCTGCTGAAAATTCACCTAGCTTCAGGCTACAAGTTCTACAGGGAGACAGAAATTAACAAAAAAAAAAAAAAAAAAAAAAAAAAAAAAAAAAGGAGAGGATAAAAATCTCTGTAGATGAACATCTAAAATATGCTAAGGCAGCTGAAAGAAACCTGGTCAGCACTGTTAAGCTCTCAATGCCTGGTCATCAAAAGAAGATACATAGATTCTAATTTCTAAATTTCGTAAAAGGAAGCAAATCTAACACTAGAGCAATTAGAAAATGCTACAGCTAGCAGGCATATTATAACATGCACAACAAAAATAAGTAATCTGAGTGGTAAAATGTTGTGTGTATATATATAACCCGTTTTATTTGTGGCAGTCAATAGTCAAGTAGGTGTTTTAAAGTAAGCTTTGGAAAACTGCAAAAACTTTTGGAATGACTGCAAATAGAGTTGCCAATACAAAAATATCACTATATCACTGCAGGGGAAAATTAAGATCTAGAGCAAAGAGGAAGCCATAGCAAGAACAGCATCAACCATGCGTTAAGGTAGAGCAATACAGATAACACTTATCAGCACTATGCCTTTCTTCAGTAAGTGCTTTTAGCTCTTCTTTCAAAAGTGCCGCTCTATTATGAAAACATACCTGAGTTTTGAAAGTTATTTTGTTGATCCCTGGTTCCAGTATTAAGTCATTACATTTTAACATGTGAGCTCCATCTTCTAGCGTCACCCCTGAGGGCATATCCAGGGAAGTGCTGCTCTCCTGCCTTCGCAGTAGCATGTGCACATTTTTGCAGATAATTCCTGTTGTGTTCAAAGAGTTATCAGAGGGACTTCGTTCATACATTTCATATAACTCCAGTGCTGGCAAGTTGTTCCTCGACAAAGGAAAGCCGGTAGCCTCGCTTGGAAAGTTGATAACCCCATTGGAAGTTTTGTGCTTGGTGAGCCACTCAGCGGTTTTCCGGTAACTGTTTTTCTCAATGCTGAAGTGAACGTAGATGGCAATCTGATCCACTCGCACCGGGATGGGCATCTGGCTCAGCAACGTCAGCTCAATAGACAACTTCCCACCCACGTGGACAACAGCATTTGGAGGGTCAAAATGCAGAGTTTTTAACTGTGCAAAGGAGTGCATAGACAGTATAATCTTCTGACCTGGAAAGATAAAAACAGATTTTATTCTCGTCTATTCCTACTAAATATCAGCAATTTTACTTTATTAAAAAAGAAGCTTCAAGGAAGGCATTAACTCCTAAAATTAAATCAGATCAACAACTTCCAAATCTTTTCACAATAAATTCTTTTACATCAAATCAGTGCTTCACTATTTTAAGTTTTATATTGCATAAAAGCATGAGAAACTTATGATGCTAACAGCTTATTCTTAAGAAGTATGAGAAACTTATGATGCTAACAGCTTATTCTTAAGTCATCTACTAGAATTTTTATTAATACTTAGGCTATTAAAAAGAGTAGCTGGAGAGAGAGCTATGCAGAAGTTTAACATTTCACTGTTGATCTTGAACCATAAGGTGACAAACTTTCCATATAAACTAACAGCAAAGACAAGTTTATGCAACTAAGGAACTAACTAATGAAAATAAGAAATGGGTACCAGGAGCCATCATCAATACAAATATGAAATATAATCAATAGTCCTGAGGACAAAATATTGTTGAATCAGAGGGAAGAATGAAGGGAAAAGGAGAGTTCTAAAAATAACAAGCTGCAGGTAGAGATGTAACATCAGAAGAAATGGTATCATTGTAGGGCTGTCAGAGCACTGCAGGACCAGAGGTAAGTTAGGAATTGAAAAGAGCAAAAGATAAACTGAGCCACCCAAGCAGGGAAACAGGTAAGGGAAGGAGAAAAAAGGCTCTGTGGTATTCAGAATGGAACTGTTAATTACCCTTTTATGTTCCATTTATAACAAATATATTCACAAATATTTCAAGCATTTTATGAATGTTCTGGAGTTGACAGGAAAATAACCATGTTGGTTCATAAGTTGTACATTAAGTAGTGAATCCAATCAGGAGAAAGAAAACCACCATTTGGTCTACTTGCAGACCCCAGTAACTTAAACTTCCCATGTTAATAATCAGACTCACCTTGACTCTCTGCTTGCTGATTGGCAAAATCTAGAATTTCTTGGCAGAAGCGTTTGCGTTCATCTTCTGTTAGATGATTATCACTAGCTAAAAGGCTGCTCGTTTGAAGATAACTAACAAAGTTAAGCAAACATGAGGTAGAAACACATATTTCAGAAATTTAACTATAAATGAGACAGTTCAAGAACTGATTTTCTTATCTGTGATATAAGATCTGCTTTTATCATTCACAGAATTTTCTATTAGGAAAGAAACAATAAAAGATTTACTATCACTTGAGAATACTGCAGTATCTTTACTTTTCAGCAAACCTTCTAAAATAAGTCTTTGTAACACAAGCTTTCTTCTATATCAAAAAAGATTTCCAAGATTGAAAATTCATTATTTGACAACAAATACATGCAGCATGCAAGTTAAAGTCCCATGAGATAACACAAAATGTAAAGTTAGGTAACTTCAGTATTTGGTTACATTCTAATTTACCAGTGTGCCCTTTGTTTGCTGAGAATTTGCCAGCTGTTGCAGTACCATTTGCCATAACCAAGTCCTAAGGCATTTTTTATGCTCTTGAGTGCTGGGAATACACTCATTTAAATACTTAGTTGAGACTACAAAGCTGGCTCAACATTTTTTTAATATATATTGAAGCAGAAAAATTTAAGAATTTAGAATTTTGTGTAAGTTTTTTTTCTTCTTGTGCAAGACATTTAAAATGCTTAAGTCTAACGTTTAAAAACAAAATAAACAAAATACACACACAATCATTTTCAGTTATAAAAAAAACTCTAGCACTGTCCCTTAAAGGAGACTAAAACGTGAGTTTACAGGCAAAGAAAAACCTATACTTTTTCTAGCCAGAAGGATCACTAAAAAAAGCTGAATCCTTTGTTGCAATCCTCGCAAGAATTGTCCTGCAGAAAGCATTCTCGGTTAAACTGACTAGCCCAGGCTGAAATGCCTAGGGGAAATTCATTTAAAGTTAAAGCATCAAGAAAAACAGCAACCTCAAAAAAAGCTATTAAAGAATATTAAAAAAAAAAAAACCACTCCCACACTCCCCTACACAAAGCAGAGAAGAAAATCAGAAGTTAGTAATAGCAAAAAAATGGGAAAAAAAAAAAAAAAAAAAAAGACCCCAAAATACCCAGGATTTTCATCTTCCATGACTGCATGACTTTTGGAAAACACTGCTATTGTGACTACCAGAAGAATCCTTGCCAGGTCAAATGCAGAAAAAAAGGCAGGAGCAATTATAAAAAGAAA
This sequence comes from Crypturellus tataupa, assembly GCA_034781795.1. Classification (NCBI taxonomy): domain Eukaryota; kingdom Metazoa; phylum Chordata; class Aves; order Tinamiformes; family Tinamidae; genus Crypturellus; species Crypturellus tataupa. Next base: position 1,048,372 of record JAWLRI010000379.1, on the reverse strand, counting down.
GTTTAGAAATTAAGCTCCTTGATATAGGCAAAAAATAAAATGTCAGATTTACCAAAAGGTAAAGAAACATCACTACACTAAATGCAAATGGAAACCAACAAAAGCTTATTTCCTCATCTAATGAGGAACTACACAATATCCACTTTGCACCTGCTCTCTCTAGAGCTCTATGTAGTTAAACCTGAAGAGCACCTACTACCTCTAAGGGGGCTAAAGTAAACAGTGTGCTTAAACCAAAAAAAGTCTAAACTTGAAGCACCTAGAAAAAACAATTTTCTCCAACAAAAACTAGTTGTGTTATATTTGGCACTCTCTAAAATAAAAATATTTTTCAGCAAAGCATCAGAAATATTTTTTTTTTTTGAGTTTTGATTTCCCAGCTCTATCTTTCAAAGGATACTTTTCTATTTGTCCAAGCTGTTTCTGGCATTCTGCTAATTGCTTTCTTGTATGCGTTACGAGTAATGCCCAGCCCTCAGCAAGGTAAGTTTTCAGTGCTCCCTGAAGATAGACCTCTGCCTTCTGTGGACTTTTCTTCCTCCTTTAAAAAGGAAGAAATAAGAGTACAGAGCATGTAGGAACATTTGCAGCCAAGAAAATCTTTTTTTTTTTTTCTTTTAAAAATAAAGGTAGAACAAAATCCAGTGAACCATTATGCTATTCATTTTGCTGGTAACAGGTCAACAACTTGGCCAATCTTACTACAGCTGGTGTAAATACACCATGCAAATGAAAGATTTGATATACAGATGTACCATAAATTAAAATTTGAGGTGAGCCTACCTCACACAAATACATTTTCAGGACACAGACATCTCAAACACCTCTGACAGTTAACTAAAAATATGCTTACTCAACTATATTAAAGCAGGAAAATGCTTTAATAAAAGCAGCATTTTATCACTGTCCAGTCACTCCATGACAATCCTTAAACTTAATCTTATCCTCTCAGCCATAAATTTAAGTTATCTTAGGAGGATCCTTTGTAGTTAGACCAGAGTTGCATAGTGAGAAGCAGGTCCCAACATAAGAGGACCTCCAAAACATCTTATTATCCTCAAGTTTGTTTATAAAAAAGTCAATGCAGTAGGATCTTTCAACTGAATCAACAGGAAAATTAACACAGAAAATATCTTTGGAAATGAGCAGTAATGCTAACTTCCACAGTGGGAGAAATGCACAATTTTCCAACCATTACCTCAAATACGAATCTGAGTATGACACATGTATCAAAAACCATGCATATATGTGCATGTATAAAATCTGATATGCTACATCTAAAAGTTAGAAACCACATAACAATAGCATAGGGAGGGATAGCTTAGCATCAATGCAATGCTATCCCTCCCACTCTCTCCCCTCGTTGCCCTTTTCTTTTCAATAGAAGAAAGAAAAACTGCATAACAGAGGATACTTTAAGAGCACAAAATTATGAAGTGATATTTACGGTTTGATATAAAGGATGGCTGGTATTCTTGTTTTCAGGTGCTAAACAGGCCGAAACTTAGGATACATTACTGCAAAAATACTTTTAAAAATTCCTTTAAAAATATGGTTATTTTTCTCACAGTTTACATTCCTTTTTTTTCAAAACTAATGCATTTAAAACATTTGAAAGATTTATTTACATATAAAACTCTGCCAATTCCTTTCCAACAAGCTTAGCTGAGCGAATTCTTCCAATATTTGTGTACATTTCAATGGTGGCATGGGACAGATCCTGTTTACAAGAAAAGAAATAAGTGTAAGCTAGTTGCATAATTTTAGCAGTTATACAGTACAATATTTCACACAGAAGCCCTAAACCAGTAATCAAGTTATTGCAATCAAATGACCAAAATGAGTCACTTCTTATTTCCTCCCCATTCCAACACATCAACTTTTCTTTTTACATTATAGTTGGCATCATCCAATACCTATATTGTAAATAGTAAAAGAAACTTGCTAAAAACGTAATGAGGCAACTCAGACCTACAAGAATAAATTAGATGTGGCTTCAAATAATAACTTATTCTTGAATTCTCCTATATCTCAGTGACTGCATCTTATTACCGTTACAGGAGAGTGCAGTGCTTCATTTCAGGATACACTACTGTATCCTCTCTAGCATATTGCTAGCATAATGGCATATTGTTAGAGTTTGTCCCGGAGACTCACAATTAATGCTTCAAAAAAAAAAAAAAAATTCACTATACACAGAATACGGTACATGATTCTTCCACTGAGGCTACATGTAGTATTATTCTCAAACATACATGTCTCAGTGCAGTATGTGAAGATAAAATTAAATGTTAAGTAACAATTTAGTTACGTTAAACCCTTCCTCAAAGGTTTAAGGAATCTTCCCTGAAGTTATGCAACTTGAACTTTCACTTTCAGAAATCTTCCTTAACTTGCCCTAAGCTTATAATAGGAGTTAGCAGTTTCAGATGCCAGGTTCATATACCTGAATAATCACATACCTCTAAGACTAAGGCACAAGGCTGGTGCACACACCTCAGTATGTTCTGTAAAACTGTCAAATCATCTACAATAATGAAGACAAAGCCTTCCTGACATTTTTGCTTTCAACATTTGTGAAGAACAGACTCAATTTTAAATGCAAATGGAGAGTTGCATCTGGAAATTTATTTAGTTCTGTGTTTTCCTTCACTGAATATACAGAAAAACTCTGTGCAATTTATGTTGCAACTAGGTAGGAAACCGTCTTTCATAGTGTAGCTGTTCTTTACTTATCTGAATTTCTGCTGCATAAGAGTGCAACAGAAATGGAAATTCCATCAGTAGCAAGCCCTGTGGACCTCACTTAAAATTCCTTAAGTTTTGGAAGATATTGCTGAACTTAGAGATCTGCAGGTGCAAGTTTTCACTGAACACATAAGAACAGATGGCAATTCCAAAATTCTTAGTCTATCCATTCATCCAGTTTCACTGAGAAATAAAGTGTAAAAATGAAATCTGATATTCTCAGACCAAATTTTTTAAATGTTTTTGTCTTCATAATTTTCAAAATAAGTACCAACTAATTTTCACCTGTAAAAGTTTGCTCAATTTTTCTCCATGTTTTCACCAGGAAACATTAAGACCAATAGAGCAATTACTGGAAGTTTCAGACAAAAAAGTCAACACACACACACGTATGTATTTATATGTAAATATATATATATATAAAAAAAATACTATTATGTCCGATTAAAAAAATAAAACAAAGGCACTACATCTTTTATAAAGAGAACCATGTCACTGCAATGACTCCACAATAATGGAACTGCCAGGAACTAACACATACGTTAAAATGCAACTTTCAACAGTCCATGGCAGCTCCAACTAATATCCACACACATCCTACAGCTCACAGAAGAAATTCATCAGGAGAACCATTTAACACTCATAGTGAAATGCAAGTATAAAACCTGTTTGAAAGGATGCTGGTTTAACACATCAATATACTTCTGGGGATAATGTAAATAACAAATGAATTTCAGATGACCAAATACGGTTGCTAAAGCCCAGTCTATTTTAATAACTGAGTATACATACCTAGAGATAGTAACATCCATCCTGCAGTAAATATTCAAGTAAAAGCAAAAATGTCAAATATGAGACTCAATATAGGGTTCCAGTCAGACAACAAGTCAAACTTGGTGCATTCAGACATTAAACAAGCAATAATTTTGATATCAAAATACAGATTTATACTTTTAACAAGCTTTTCAGCTTTGGAAAATTTGGTCATAAGAAATCTATAAAGTAAATATCCCCAAACTATACTTACTAAGTAGTGTTTTTCAAAAGCTTCTACAGATGATAAGGCCTCTTTAAGTTTCTTATAAGGGCTCTGTGAGGCATTGGCTTCAGAGAAAAGGAGAACAAGAGGTGTTACAAATTTATTTCCATTTTAATCTTGACAGACATTAAACAGTGCATTTCAATGGAATATGGTTAGTAAGACCAGATTTTTTTCCCCCTGAAGTCATTTCCTCAGTTTAAAAAACTATCATTCCAAATGTGTACCAATACTCCTAAAAGAAAATAAACCTACACTTTAAACAAATATCCATAAAGTATTTTAATTCTGAATTAAAATTCATGTATCATTCTACCTTCAACAGCAGTCTGTAAGCAAGACACTAATTGCTCTACCTTATTGAACAACTGAAAGTTTCTTCCCTTCAGAAATAGCTTTGTGACTCAAAAGCCCAGAACCAGTAAATAAACTAGACTGTTCAGGCACTCATGTTATAACCACTTTGCAGTTCCAGTTGCAAGTTATGTATCTGCATCAGATCAAGAATCGTCCAAATACTTTCCAAATAGTTTCAGTAATGTCCTTACTGCTTGTGTGAAAGTATTAACACTAAAAAAAACACAGTACTGTTCAGGACTACTTACCTCAACACCAGCAAGCACAACAATATTGTAAAACAACACATATTTGCAGTATTGGGGACACACTCATAACTTCAAGTACTGCACACACATTCTCTCTTATGAGTTTTAGGGTTTTTTTTTTTTTTTTTTGGTTTGCTTGCTTTTAAAGTTTACAAGTATCCCTATATCCACAGAACTATTATCCCACCAAAGTATTTATATGGCAGGCACATAAGACAATGTCAGTTATTACAAAGACAACATTTTTCTGATAATACCTGTTTCAGGGCGTTCTGCTCCCAAGCCTGCTAAAAGATCAACAGTTCTGTTAAGATCTTCTGAGTTGGGTCCCTTCTCCGACGCAAGTCCACACAAATAGCCCAGAGATTTTAGCTAAAATAGAAAACAGATGCTTGTTTTTGATACTGTCAGGCTATGAAATAAATATAAATTTTCCTTTTTCTGCCACACCATTCCTGCTATACAAGATGTTTCCATGGGAAACTACAATAGCACCCCTTATATAAAGCATGTATTAAAAGTTGCTTCTTGGGAAGAGAGTGGAGAATCTCTCAAAAGTTACTGCAATGATCACTCAAAAAGGATAGATTATTATTAAGAATTAAATTGCACACAACCTAAGTTAGACATACATATACATACACACCCCTTCACACACAATATAGAAACAGAATAAATCCTTGTGTTTGTCCATATAAATATTACATTGAGAAAACTTGAGCTATTTGGTAGTTACTACCACGGAAATATCTAGAAACTGCATCTGTATTTCAGTACACAAGTTGGAAAACCATATAATCAGGATATACAAATAATTTACCAAAGAATTGATAAGTCTGCAAATTCACCTGGAGGACTGTATTCCAAATAAAAACCTTCTTGAGGAAGTAGATGATCAGCACAGCTAACAGTCAAGCTGTGTAAAACACACAGCTACCATTAACTCTTTCTGGACCACAGTCAGTGTGCTTTATACGCAGAAGTGTATATATTCTCTGCCTGAATGCAGAGCAGGTCTGTTGGTCATTTGGCAACTCATTCAACATAATTCAGTTATGATGGCAAAATTTCTTTCTAAATGAGAAGTTCTTAGTTTGCCATACTACTCTGTATCACCAAAAATGCATGTGGCCATTATCTTTAATTCCACCTAATTTTCACTATTTTATAAATTTCTTTCATTTATTGTTCCAATCATTCTGCTGTCCATTATTCTTGTATTTTTCCCCCCAATTACCCTCCACTCCTCCCCTCCAGAGCTCTTCTAACACATTTCCAACCTAAGTGCAGAGCTTTTTCAGAAATACACAAGCAGCACATGAAGAATCTGATGCACCCATCAGTGCTTTAAACACTTTGCTTGCTTCCTTTATTCTAATTTTTGGGGAGTCCCCCTCCCCCTCTTTTCTAAAAAATATGACTATTTCTATTCTTTTGCAATATTTAAGTTACGGACTTCCAATGCTTAGTAGAATATTTTGAAGTTTACTGAAATTTAAACAAATTATGATTAAAATATTTAAATATATTCTACAGGACACGTAAACAAGAGGATAAATTTACGCTAGCTCTCTTCAAATAAATCCACCAAGACCACAGCACACTATTGCAGTAGTTTCTGAAGCTTCTTGTCATCTATTTTTCAACAGCTGGAAGTAACAGCAGCTTTAGGCACTAAATATCTCATGGAGATGGAGTAAATGAAACTTGAAAGTGTGTTTACATAATTTGGGAAGGAGTTTAACCTGAAAACTGCACTTGACAGTTTTCAGTAAGGACTTTTTCATAGGTTATACTAAGGGGTGCTAAGTAGGGGAGAATAATGGACTATGTATTTCTTTCTATCCATCAGCCCTCTAAAGAGCTGAGCATACTCCAGTGACTCCCAGGCCTTGTTTGCTTGTACAGGAACAGAACACAAATCTGGATGTGTCACCTAGAATACGGTGAAGATAATATACTAAAACACGTATTAAAGTTTAATTAAAAAGTATAAAATCTGTTCCACAGAAACAAGTGATATTTCAAAATTACAATGGTACAATTGCAATGTATCATTTGCTCACCTTCTCAGTGGCATAGCTCCATAAACCGACTGTGTGGGAAACATTTGCATCTATTTGAGCCCTATCACAGCAGCCTTCTATTCTTTGCAAGACTTCCAGACAACTTAAAAATACCCAGCAATCCAATGCTCCAGGAGGAACAGAGACCTGAAGAGTAACAGGTAACATTAACTAGGAAATAAAGGTTAGTCACATCAGAAAATATTTCAGCAAAATACTTTTCTTGATACAAATAACAGAGCCTCTTAGATCAGTTTATTCTAAGATTACGCAAAAATAGACTAACTATGCACTCTCCAAATAATATACATAAATTAGTACATAAAGAAAGACTGGCTAGCAACTAAGCAAAAATCATACTAATTAGATTCAAAACACTCACCAGGAGGAAAGTGAAGGAAGAGGGAACTAACAGATATAAACTAGCACCAAGAAAGTTTCCAAAAATAATCCTACAGAAAGTTAAGTTGGAAAAAGAAATCTACAGATATAAGGTTTTCATAAGGATACGTCTGACTTAAGACAAAAATTAAAAATATGCTATGAAGCAGATAAAAAGCATGAAAGACCAAGAAGGCATTATCAGATGGGCTATGGTGGGAAAAGGGAAGAGTAACACAAGAATACTCCAAGAAACATGATAAAGATCAGTATAACTGAATATCTGGAACACAATCAGAATAATGATGTGAAAACTTTGTTCACTGACAACACAAAAAAGATTGGGGAGGGGGGAGGACTATGAAAGTCTGGAAATTCATAAATCAATGTGTACATAAATATATTTATATGAACTATTATTAGGGTAATTTCAAGTCCATTTTAGAATATATGGAGGTGCCACTTAAAAAGGTAACACATCTGAAATAGGTTTTCTGTTTTTAAATGCAGCATGTTAATGTATAACACAATAAAATCATATAAATAATAGAATATATTGCACTGACTCACTTCTAATAGCTTAAGTTCTTGCACGCAGTTGTGAAGGAGTGCCAGCGCTCGCTGGGAAACCTCCCAGGGTTTCTGCAGGAAGATCAACAATGTGCACTGGCGAGAAAAGAGATAACTACGCAGGTCCAGTAGAGTAGCTTCTTGGTTCTGAATTAACTCTCTCTTCTCCATATCTATTGGTTTGCGGAGAATTAATCCATTCCAGCTCCTCACTGGCTGGCAAAAAAAAGTCAGCCAATTTGCACCATCTAAGTAAACAAAGTTAACATCCAAGAATCAATTACTGCTTTAAATCAAAGCCTCTTTACTCTCCCCTCAGAGGATGGAAGCTTGATTGTTCTTTCTTAAAGTCATTTATTTATATAAACTAAGTAATAAGTTTAGTGACTTGACAAAACACCACAAACAGTGAAACACACACGCCTCCCCCCCCCACAAATAAACATCACTCAGTGTTACCATAACTAAGAGCAAACCTGAATTTCAGAACAGTAGAGCCTCAAGAACTTTGATTAACTGCATATTTGTTATTAGTGGGCATTACTTTATGAAGTATTTCTCAGAAAATAAGCCTACATGAAGCTCAAAGCAAGCAATCTTTACTTCAGCATTTCTTACTCAGAAACTTCACTGACAGATAAGCCCTCACTTTCAGGCATGGTCTCAGGCTCAGTCAGGACAAATATATTTTACTGCAATTATTCCAGCACTGGAGTTTTCGCATAGTCAGAATAAGTACCTTGATCAAGTTGTTATGTAACATACGCTTTAGTTCAGTAAAACACAGTTTCTAATTATCTGATATTTCTTGCACAGTAATTTTTCCAGAAGTTAGATAAAATCTTCTGCAGTGCAGATAAGCACACATTTGGCAATCACTATGAAAATGAATGGAACTTCTCATGTAAATTAAAGAAAATCCAGATACTTTTATTCAGGAAGATTTTCATTTAATGACTTAGCTGTAAGAACTCACTAAATCTATGCTTAGATAATTACAGGTTTAGGGCTCCATTTGTAACAATTGCCAAATAATAAAAAAGTGCAAGTTTTCATTAAAAATTACTTTTAAGCCTCAGAAACAAAAAAACAAAACTTCAGGATAATAACTGATGTACACACAAGCCTGAGGCAGTACAAGCTCCCAGAATGTTTTATCTGCAAGTCATACATGGTACTCCCCAAAAATGGGTTGTTTAGTAGCACAGTGTAGAAACTACTACAGTTAACATCTATTCACCAGTTTAAGACACTTACCACCAGCCCCAAAGTTGACAACATACTGAGAGAACAAGGCATCCAGTTCATCATACTGCACTAACGCATCCTCAAATTGCTGCAGCATCTCAAAGACAAAGGCTAGTTCTTCCTTTGGACAAACAATACAAACAGCAGATTAAATTAGTCATATTTTGTACTAAAACTTGTCTCCCTCCATATAAAGATCCAGAAAGGACTTTTTCCACCACCACCCTCTGTTAGTGTCCACACATAGCGTAATTTACCACCAAAACTCATGCATCATTTCTTCCTAATACAAAAATGTTCACAAAGGAAGCTACAGTCCAACAATTTCTAAATCCCAATATTTCTACTGTATATCCAGATCCTGAATCACTACAAGTTATTGTTGATAAATCTATTAAATGTTTGAATTTAAAACAAATGCTGAAGTATCATCTTCCACAATACTGATAATCTATTTTCTCCTTACACAGTGAAGGCAGGAGTTACAACATCAATAAAGATCCAGTTAAACAAAAAGAAGGAAGTCAAAGTTGCGGGTAGAAAAAGTTTGAGGGATATGGACAATCATATGCAAGGGGTAGTGCATGAAGTCAGCAGAGACAAGATAAAAAGGAACTATAGAGGAGAGAGAAACTGTATAGGCACAAGACAAATCCAAGTGAATCAAGATTCAGTTTTGCTGCTCAAAACTATCTAGCTTTTTCCAACATCAGCTAAAACAAGACATTTAGAAGCATCAAAATCTGAAATTCGAGGACATGCTCTACATAGGATCACCCACCAATATTTATCTAGGCAAAGAAAGTACTGTAATACTCACGTTACACAGGAATTACAAGTTTGAGCACCTGGTACAATCATGCGAGTAGAACTTTTATCATTCAAGAGCAAAAACAAAAAAGGCTTTATAGACACCCTGTTTGCTTCAGTCTAGGTTTGTAACACTTTGACAAATCTGTACTGAATTACAATGCAACAAAGCTGCAAAGAAAGGCTGCTTTCATACCATGTCCCTCCATCACGTTTTTCAAAGAATAAAAAGAATATTTAAAAAATGCACACAAAAACAGACAACAAAAGAATTCAAATTAGAAGTGCTTTGTTCTTCAGAGAGATTTGTACCTGGACCATGAAATACTCGCAAAAGCTCCAACCTGGCTCAGTCCTTTTCTCTCTCAAAGTTCTCATGTCATCTTCAAACTTGCCCAAGTTTTTGGTAAAAGACATGAGAAGCAAAGTCCTGAGTTTGGTCAGGAAGGCATTCCAAGATTCCTGAGAACGGGAAGAATCTTTCAAAGGGTCAGAAAGTACCACACACCTGTAAAGAGATTGATTAAAATTACTGGGGGGAGTACAAGACATAAAATTCATATATGCACGTCTAAATACTATGCATGTCTGACAGTATTCATAATGGGCAAAAACTGGATTTTCAATCAGCACTTTACAGATAATTCCCCATGCCCCCCATACACACACACACCCCAAAGTGACTTTTCTCCATAAACAGTATCGCAGTCTTAACATACTTGGATAGAAATAAGCTTTAAGCATTTCCCACCAAATGGATATTACAAATGTTTACTTTTTAAAGGCAAATAATGGCTACATTATTTCAGTTACTTAAACACTGGTAAAGGTATAGCTATGCAAAGAAAAAATATCTCCTTAGAAATGCAATTAGCAGAACAGTAACTATAGTTACTCCTCACAAGGATTATGGTAAATGGAAAGTAGGATTCATTAGACCACGTATAGTCAAACTTTCACGTCATTTAAAATCATTCTCCAGTATAGTCTTGTAAGATACCAACTTATTTTACACATTCTATATGCTAAGACTCCCAGTGCTTTTCTGAAATAACGATTTAACAAGCCACATCAATTCAGAAATAAAAGTCTTGAAATATTTTCCTTCAATTTTTCTACATCCTTCCTCCCCCCTCCTCTACATCCTCCCCACCCCCCACCCCCTCCCACACACACACAAAAAGGGAGAATGAATGAGCATCTCTAAAGACAGGAAAATCCCGTATCTGGGAAGAGTTCCATTCCTAGTTAGAAAAATAATCTTATCCTACTGCTAAGTGTTTAAATGGAGACAACCAGTTAGAAATCAAAGCAAACTGAAAAAGTGTTGTTTGAACTATTTACCAAAACAAAGAAAGTGCTGCCAATGTACAGCATGTTCTAACATGCCGACCTGCCAATCACAGTCAGCTTACAAAGAGGCAGAAGTTCTTTCAACTACCCTTTTAATTCAAATGCATATTCTGTCATTCATTATTGTGAGGAAATCTTGCATTTTAAAGATAATTCTGAGATAAAAAAAAAAAAAGAAACACATTATGCAGATTACATTCTGGGGAGTGCTTTGGAAGAAGGAAAAAGTGTGTTTTAGAGTGTTTTCAGATGAAGATTTGGGTACACTGTTGGCTTTTATTAAAAGTAGAAATGATTTCTCACAGAACCACAGAATGATTAAGGTCAGAAGGGACCTTTGGAGATCATCTAAGCCCAACCTCCTTGCACAAGCAGAGCCATCTAGAGCACATTGCACAGGATCACATACCTTGACTATCATTTTCCTTAGAATAAAGAGCTGAAAAAACTGGATTTGAGACAACTAGTTCGTAGTGCAAAGCTCATTAAATAAGATGTAGAAAGCACAGTGACAAAAAAGTCCCCTCTCACCTCATTCCAACTACCTGTAATATTGCTCATATTTTTACAAGCACCTAAACACACACACAGAAAACAGTTCTAAAAACAGACTGTTACTACGCTTTTTGCCTTAATTCTGTTTCTAACTGGGAGGTGGTTTCAGCGTACTTGAAAGGTTTTTGAAACACACTTGAATCAATTGCTACTCCAAGAGCAATTGAAAATAAAAAATGTCCTTTATTGCTTGTGTCCATCTTCTTCAAGGCACGGGCTTAATGGTACCATTACTCTAAATGCTGGAATGAAAGGTCCTTAAGTGACCTAGGATCTTGTTATCCGGGAAATGAATTTTTGATCAGCAAGTAAAACAATTCTTACCTGTCACTTTGTTTGTTACAGAAATCATTTCTTATTTTATCCACTATAGAGGTTCGGGGAAGGATATTTGTTTTGTTCTTTTTCTTGGCATCACTCTCTACTACTACAATCAGCCAGTCCACAGAGCTGTGAGCTTTGAGAACGTTCTGCCACTTGGTGATGTCATCCTTGACTGTAGTTTTGTAGGCTTCCGTGTCCTGGCATAACAAGCAGTGAATCAGCAGACAAATGGATCCTCTGAACAATTTCAAAAGGTAAATTTTGTTCAAGCAGAAGAAAAATGTACAAGAGAATTTGTGAAAATGAGGAATCCAATGTGAGAGAGTATGGCAAGGTTATAGCCTTCCAGTGTTTTATTTTTGCTTAATAGCACATATGTTCTAGAATTTGGTATACTGTGATTCTTTAGGTTATTGAAATTAAGATTTTTAAACTCTTAATTTTTTTTATGTTCTTAGTCTTTATAACATAGCCCACTTTGAAGTTAAAAAGCTTAACCATTCTGTTCTCACATTGTAACACAACTGTGACATTTGAACCTTCTAAATACTGCTGAAATCTTAAACTTTTTGAAGTTATTACAATAAAAAACAACAATATAAGTACATCTTTATTTCTTGGTACTCTTTTGGCCTTTTTTTGCCCCCCTCCCTTTTTTTTTTTAAGCCTTTCAGAAACTAAATTCTCCAGTCTGTTCTCAATAGCTTTCATAGGTGGCATCTCCAAGTGACCATTGTTCTTTAAATGTGACTCATAACAGAAGACAACCACCAAGTAGAAAACTGCAGATAAACAAGATATTCTAAATTTTGTTCAGTTTAGATTGCTGCCCTGTATTGATACCAGACACATATAGAGAACAAATTATTATATATAAACCTGAATGGATATGTATATATAACCTTGTCGGTAGACTTAACTGAAATAATCTGGTCGCAATGTCATACCATGACGCATGCATGCTGTGCTACTTCGGTAATACTGTGAGATCTTGGGATTTTATTTGTGCCAAAGCACTGAATATTGGTTATTCAAAGTATGTACTTCCAGTGTCAAGCACCACTGCAAGCAAATATTGCTCATGGTAAGAAGTACTCAAGCTGATAAAATTTCCCATATACTAAGTATGCAATGCTTATACAACATGGACCTGGTTGTTCAAATAAGCAAAAGAGAGATACCACAGAGGAGAAGAAAGTCAAAACAATTTCACTTCCAAAGCCAAATACTCCATTTTTCAGGACATTTTCCTCATACTTACACAACATTCTGTCCAATAAATATGAAGAAAGGGAAAGGTCAAAAGAGCCTTATTTCCCTCTTTGGGTAGTAGCTCCTCTTTAAATTGAACAAAGTTAGATTCTAGATGAATCATCTTCGGAGGGCGCCCATAAGACCTGAAGAATTTAAAAGCAAAGTCACTGAGATATTTATGTATTTATGTAGAATGAAAATGAATTTTGGTGAAGAACAAACTGAAGTACTCTGGCCCTGGAAACTCTGTGATTACGCTTGCTGTCACCTGATCTGTATAAAGTTAAATAAAATGACACCAGTTGAAAAACAGTCATCTCTTTTAGAGAAACAGGACCTAGAAGCTTACAGTTTTCATTAAAGGAAAACTCTCCATGTCTGGGTCCTCCAGAAGCAGAAAAAGTCCAAAATTAAAACAATTCCCCAAACAGTTTTTCCACATCAAAATGCCACACAACTTCGTGAAGAAAATTATATTTAAATTCTGTCTATATTCCCATTAAAACCAAAACAAAACACAACAAAAAAGCCAATTACTTTCAGAACATGACTGCCTGAAGCACATCAGGCCATATACTAAAATGAACAAACAAAATGACAACTTATTTTTAACAGCAGCATAGCTGAAATGGGGAAATTGTCCTTGAGTGCACCACATTTGATTACCATGGCCGACTTCTTTACTCAACTGAGTTGCCATTTTCAGCTCTATTTATGGTAAGAACTTCTTAGGAAAGTATGTATGGGTGGTGCTCTAAGGCTAGTAACATGCACTAAGTATTGTAAAAGGAAAGTAAAATTTACCTCCTCCATTCCATGGGTTCTCTTGGAAGCTGCTGAGAAAGCGTAGGATATAGGGAAGTAAATAAATTCTGATCTCCAGCACCTAAAAGTTAAACACATTCATCTATGTATTATATACAAAATACATGAAATATTAATAAATTATATCTCAGTTTGTTTCAATAAACAGGTGTTACATTGTATACTGCATGGAAACTGAAGTATACCACTGGGCTTTTTTTTTTTTTTTTTTTTTTTAAAGGTCACATGCTCACACAGCTCATGCATTTTAACAAGGTCCATAATAAACATACCACTTTATATTTTCTAGGATGATTTTCCACATTACTACATAATCCATATGTCAATGAGAAAACTGCACTCTTTGAAAGATGGAATATTACTTGTATAGTTCACCCGATGCTAAAACAAACAAAAAAATCTTCAGCCAGAGTCAGTAGCTAAACACAGTATATTTAGAAGACTTCATGGTTTTAGCCTTCAAAACACAGAAGAATATTTAGACAGCAACTCATTAGTTTTTGTAGTTGTGTCTACCGTGAAAAAGATCAGCAGAATTTTGCGCCTTACTAGATTCAGCTACTCCTCTCCCTCCTTCCTCTGCTGCTTGAGGCTGCTGTGAATACGAAGTGGCTTCCTGCCTCCTAAAGGCCTGTGCTCACTGCCTCCAGAAAGGTCAGGTCCATTAACATTGCGCAGGTCCCCACGAGCCAGTCCTGCACAGAGGCAGCAACAGCTCTGGCTGGACTTTAACCACTTGAGCTTTGGGCCACGCTTGAGCACTGTGCCTACACACGTCACAAGCAACTGCATTCAATCTGAATGCCACTTGAGTAACCAGCCTATCAAAAAAGACAGAATATGCGTTATCTGCAACCTACCAATATCAACCCTTAAATTCTGTTTTTTCTTTAGCGGGCAGAAAGAACATGAGAGGGAGATAGGCTTAAAATAAGCCTTCCAAATTCTGATGGTATTTGCATCTTTGAGCAAAGAGATAGTAGATGCAGAAACAAGGTGCTAACTGGAAGCAAGCTGTTTGCAACACACATATAAAGCCCAAGTGGCCCTTCATGATTCATAGTGGGAAAAGAAGTGGCATTTTATTACTGGCAAATAGATGCATCTAAGTGAGACAGGAATAAGGTCAGAAACACTGCACTTGAGTATAGTGTTAAAATCTGTAATGTCATTATGGGGTAATGATCTGGCCCATTCTAGTTTCACAATATCACTTAAATTATTAAATTTTTAAATCTGTCATCTGTATGCTGCCTTGAGGCTATACAACTATCGCTGTCTTCCACATACCTGCTCTTCACTGCCTTTTTCATCTTTAGCTGACTCTATTCCCCTCTACCTCAGACCACAAATTAGTAAGAAAACCTTTATTTTCTCCTACAGAGGCTATACTCTCTCCACTCCCCCTTCTCCTTCCAAGGACTTCCTGAGCTGGAGAGTTACATTTTCCACTTAAGATTTTAAACAGACATACAAACAATTCTGCTATTTCCCGGTATTTTTCCTTCTACTATCTTTTATAGTCACCCTCTATTTCATAGCTCGACCTGAACAGGGAGACTTTCTTATCTTTTTCTGTGAAACAGGGCACAAGGGCTGGAAAAGCCCCATGACACCCCTCCTTCTCCCTTCCATCACACAATCGCATATATTGGCACAGAGGCAGAAACTACTAGTGCATTAGTTAAGGAAATTTTACTTGTTTTGCAAACCTCTTTTCTAGGCCACTCACCTTTTCCCAATCTTCTTACACACACTACTGATTACCAGCCATTAGCACAATTTTGGCTGCATAATATTTAAGTCTTTGTTTAAAAGCCGAAATAAACAGTCAGATTTTTTTTTAAACCTCTGAACACAAAAACTATTTTTCAGTGATAGTTTCCCAAAACAGAAAAAGAACTCTGCTATAAGTACTTTAGTCTGAAGTATCCAGAAAGGTAAAGAACTAACATTTTATTTTTGATTATTCAGCCTATTCCAAATTAACCATATTGTACCAAACCTTAAATTTAAGACTATACATAAGTGTCTAAATAATCATAATGTTATCTCACAGCAGGCTACAACAGCTCAGTGAACTCTGATGGAGAACAGTGTTGATCTGCAGCTCACTACTGTGCGTGAGAGTGAAACACAGCTCAGTGATTTAGCAACAGCAGGTTGACCACATCACATAATAATCTAGGAAGCTTGGGACCTGAACTAGAGGAACACTTGTGTATTTTAACTCTGGAACATAACATTCTTTCTCATATTGGCCCTAAAAATCCTGCAAGTGAAAAAAAATAAAGGCTTCACAATTTCATATCCTGAGTGACAAGGACTGATCCAGAACACAGAGGAATCTATAAACAATGATGCTCAAGTATCCTGCTATTACAGACAACCTCATCACACTGAGATCCTGAAAAATTGTAAGTTTCAAAATCAGCTAGTTCTTTTTTTCCCTCCTGCGTTGAGCATGATGGAATATAAAACGCACAATAAAAAAAAAAATCAAGGCAAGACTCAAGAACTAGAAGGAAAGGGAGAAGAGTCCTACAAAGCAAAATACATTAGGTATCTTTCAACAAAGAGCAAACGCTTCTATAAATTACAAAAACCTAACAGATTGCAACATTCCAAGCTCTGCTCAACTAGACCCTGTATCTACTGTAATCAGCAAATTTGAGCCAACCCATCTCAAAAAAAAACCCATTAAAAACGAAGTCACCACTAGCAAAGTATTGACGCAGAACAAATATTAACAAGACTAGCTATTAATGTGAAAATGTAGTTTTCCTTGTGTGCAACCAAATTTTGGAGCCAATGTTCTGAAAACTCAACTAATTCTGGAATTTAAACTGCAGCAAATCCAAAAGCCTGCAGAAAACTAATGATTGCTTCAAAGGTATTTGTTTTATTTCTTTTTAAAAGAATAGTGTGTCAGGATGCCTAAGCACCTGACAATGCACAGCACACACAAAACAAGCAAGCACAAAACTACCCCATGCTTGGAGCTGCATCACTTGCAGTAATTCTCCAGTAATATTCAAATACTGTAAGTTCAACAGAAACGTTTCTGGAGAAAGGGCAGAAAGGAGAGAGTATGCAGGGTTCATTTCTTTCCACCACATTAAGGTTCAGAAGGCATGCCCTTCACCCCGTTGAAATACTTGACAAAGATAAATCAAGACAAACAGGCCTGTGCCCAGAAAGCAAACATAAATGAAGCACACTGCAACCTTAAGAGTTTTACCAAGCCTGATGCGAGAACCACAATGACAGCCTTGCAAGGATCCTCAAAAGGAATGAGCATTAACTTTGTGATAGCTGTCTGATAAAAAGCACAAGAAAATATTGACACTTTTTAATTTCATATGTGCCTAGAAAACACCAAAATACTAAAGACATTATTTCTTTAATCCTCTGTAAATTTTAGATGTGCATACGCTTTGCCACTACAGTATCTGAATATCCAACAATTTAATATCGTCCTCTGGAGGAAATTGTGCCAACCTACTAACTATACAGGCACTGTAAGAACAGGCTCCTGATGTCAGAGGACTAAGGCAGACAAATAGCTTACCTTGATAACAACAAACCCTGTGGCCTGTGGTAAAAAGCTCCAAAAACACCTCTAAACACACCAAAACAAGTTCAATCCCTGATGACAGCATAGGCTGATTTTGATTTTATTCCTAAATATCACTCAAGGCTACCTATTCTGAGGCCACTTGTTTTCCATTAATAAAAAGTTCTGCTATTAATGCTTTTTCAAGTTTACTTGCCTTCGCCCAGGGTTTTGGGAGGGATTGTTTTTAGGTTTCTTCCCTCTCCCTGGTTCAATTTCAGAAAAAGTATAAAGATTGGAACAGAAGATAACTGGATCGCTATATAAAGTCTTACTTGATTAATCTTTAGCAAGCTTTAAAACTTTATTTAGTATTAAATCACTAAATGTAGGAATTAAGGGTTAACACTAACAAGAACACATTTTTTCTTCTTATGACATATATTTTAAGGTATATACTACAAGGTAATATTGAATCAACCAGACAGTGCAAGTGCAGATGTGAGTCCTGTTATATATATATGATACTTGGGTTAGGGAGGGGTGCTTTATTTATTAAGTTTTACTAACTGAAAACCATTTAAACCATTTGGGCTACATGACACTTCTCGGCCAATACCACTTTTATTATCTCTGTACTAATAACAGAAGAACTTTGAATGAAGCTCTTCCAGCACTACAACAGGAGGCTTAACGGTAAACATTTTCCCTAAAAAAAAGGCATAACTCATCACATCTCCCCTTTGATCAGAGTAACCTCTTCTACTTCTGCTTATCTTAGAGATACTGGCAAAGAGTTTTCATTGATTTTTCTGATGGCTTTGCTACAGATGTATTACAACATGTTCTCAAGAAGAATTGGATGAAAGTGGCGCGCTCTTTCCACAGAGAGACTGTACTAAGGAACACACAAATTTCAACTTGGACAAATTTCAACTTGGACAGACAAGAAACAGTGAGAACAAACATATACAGACACACACAATATATAAGTAGATACAACAAATTAACATTGAAAATAATTGCAGAAGAATAATTTGATAGGAAAGCTCTGAAGAATCTATTAAATTACGTCACTTTACAGGATTATCTGAGTTAAATTACCCTTTGTATGGATAAAGATAAAGCTAATAACCTAAATGCAAGCGAGCCAGCTAAGAAAAGTCATCTGCATTTTTTTAAAAGATCATTTTAGCTCAGTATTTCAGAGAAACTACCCAAGTTCCTGACATTTGATGCTCTGATACAATTGCTCAACTTGCCTCTTCAAATCTCAAACTGACTGAAATCACTTAGTAAATATACAAGTTCCAGTAGTCATGAAGATAAACTATTACCAACTCCCAATGAGAGTTTGAAAGGTAACCTGCCAGAGTAAACATATAACCGCAGCTGAGTGGTAAGGCTCCTGACTGGATTTACAGTGTAGTAAAGACACAGTATAAAAATTCAAACTAATTTGGAAAGCAGTCATCGTGGCACTCAGACCTAGCTAATGAGAATGATTTAATACTACATGGGTACTGCCACTCTGAGAAAAGGGAGAAGTGACAAAGAAATTGCGTCTTTCTGTGAAAACATTGCTTTTTCACAACCACAAATACAGTATGCCCAAAGAAAATTTCTCTACTTTTTTTATAGTTAAGCAGTTTACCTAACTGAAATCCACTAATGTAGACGCTTTAATAAACACGCCTTTTTCGCCAATAAAAAGTGGACAGCATAAGCAAAAGGTTAATACACCTGGAAACAAAGCCCAAGGCCAAAATTATTTATTGACAGTAATTACATGAGAAGAATACAGAAACAAAAACTATATTCACGATCGGAATCAAATATACAAGCCATATAGAGGCTACCATTTTTATTTCTATAGTCACAAGCCAGGACATATGGGGGGAAACTTAAAAGACTGCACTGATGCAGTTACTGCACCAGCGTTGTCTTTTGCAAATACATACAGGCAACCTGCCATTCTTAAACACTAGGGAAAATATTTTTACTGTATTTCAGTACATAAAGCCTGAGTCTACAGATTACTAGTCCAGGTCTTTAGAGTCTATAGAAGCATATTATATGTGGAAAGATCAGAAGAATAAAGATTGCCTTTTCAAAGAAAAAAAATCTGTGAATACGCTTTGGAGTTCTCATTTGTAAAGTTTATTTTCAGCTTTCTCGTTTTCTTCACTTTCTAGAGTTCCTGAGCAATCATTCCACCTTGCAAGAATTTTTATACTTAAGTTGGTATTTTTATATATTTGCTCCTATATTTAATAAGATACAAAAGCTTTTTTTAAAAAAAACAAAGCCTTGAGGTAAACTGCAAGTACATTACCTAACCAACAAGTTCAAGTTTGAGAAGATTTCTGTTCTTCATCCTGCATTTCAAATGCTAAGAATAGGTATCTATATAATCCTACCTACAATCCCCTTGAAATTGCAACTTCAGGAAACAGCTTTTAATTCCTTCTTAATTTGTTTTGCAGGCTCCATCCCACAGTTACTGTCTTTTACTGTAGAGAGCTGCAGTTCTGTTATAGAAAGAATTTTACAACTGTAAAATAGCAAGTGTCCAGATACACTAGCCTTAAATAAAAATCCACAGTGAAATGGAAGTGAATTTTAGAAATATCATCCCAATTCTCCAATTTTGAACAAAAGCAACAAAATGCATTAGCACCCTGAAAGTCTCACCCTCCTCGTACTCCCAAGGGCTAGATCAGAAATCCAAGAATGTTCAAACTGACTTACCTATCCAGGAAAGGATAACTGTTCTAATGCAAATACATCTCCCATGCTAAGCATAAAGTACGTCTGTACTTTTTGAAGTTTAAACTTTTAAAGTTTAAAAATTTTAAGTTTAAAAAGGAAGATCACTTGAAAATATACTCACATATGTATAGAATAGCATAAACTTCCTAACATTATCATCCACATGAAGGAACAAAGCTGAATTCTGGATCTTACCAACATACCAAATCGCTTTTACAATACAAACTCACTCATAGCTCTGAAAGAATAACTTTCTTTACTAGCTTTGTAAACTGTATTAAACAGAAGCAGCGTTTTCAGAGCATTCTTGAACTTATTTCCAGTTCACGAATTATACGATACCAAAGCATTTGTTTAGAGAACATCACTCAGATATGCATGTTGAAAACAAGCTTCACGCAACAAAAAAAAAAAATCTCAACAGTTTTTAATTACTAAGAATAGCTAAAGCTTGCCAGAAGCAAATCTAAAACTAGTTGTAAAAGGTAATACTCATAGCTTGAGGTACTGCCTCACTTGACCTTCACTTTTCTTTCACATAGTCAAAAAATAGTCTCTTTTGCAACTCTTATTTTCCACTCATGCTAGATGGGACAACCACCTCAGACTGCTTGACAGCAGAACAACCAAACAGTCAAGCTCTATCTGTTGAGCAACTGGCTTTGAATATACTCGCCAAGAAACCAATATTGAAACAACAATTCTAAGACCGAACTTCAACTGTTCATAAATCACCTGCTGTATAAGTGTCAGAAAAGCTTTCCCTCAAATAAAAGTCATAATTTTCTGGAATGCATTATTTGAACTTCCATGGCCTTTAAGTACTATTCTGTGGATGAAGGAGAAATGAAATAAAGCAAAATGCATTGCCACCATTAAAAGTAGAGTTTTTAGTTGAGGGGAAGGAGGAGTAGCAAGTCACCGTTACTATATTCACCAGAGAAGACATTTATTCTGCTTAGCAAGCTTTATACTGTAAATCCAAATGTCTCAGTCCGATCCCAATCAACAAGGGATGCTGTCATGCTTGTTCATACAATCATAGTCCCAGAATCATTACTTCTGTCCTGTAGCAAGGCATACAAGTGATACTTAATATTCATCTCTTGTGAGGTTCAAGAGTTCACCTTTTGTAACCACAAAATACACTCACTACATGAAATTCACAGTTATTTTTAAACAGCAGGTAATTTTGCTCGAGTAAAGCCTGAGGAAATTGAACACTTGGAACTTTGAATATCTCCCAGCAATAAGAGGTCAGAAACTCCTTCACTAGTTCCAAAAAATAAGTAAATAAACAAATAAAGCAAGTCTGAGGGAAAGTTACATGCACTCTCGCAAAGTTGATTTTACAGATTCAGATCATACAGAAATAATAAAGACTGACATCACACCACAACCCAAAGACACTCATTCTCAACTCTCAACTCAGACATACTATATTTCTATACAAGCAAATCTAAAATCAATTTCACTGTAGAAGACTAGTATAACACCTACAAGGGAAGTAACCATATTCTTCAGATGTTTTCAATGCGCACATGTACAAAGTTTAACCTGAATGAAACGGATTTCAAGAGAGTCTTGAAGCAAGACAATGGGTTCAATGTTGTGATAAAACAAGTAAATCTTCAAACACAGTAAAAAATCTTTCAGAATTTTATTAGAAGCACACATCTGCACCACCCAGACCGGAATACTGGAGCTTGCTGAATCAGTCTGTCCAGAAGCTATCAACTCTGCTCGGAGGGCAGATGACAAACATGGCAAATCCCTTTCTCTGCAATCTGAATGGAATTACCTCTGAAAATCTGAAGAATGAAAATGCTTGCTGGAATTGGGGCCACATATGAACAAACTCCCAGCCCTACTACTCAGTTCCTATGCTTGCTTTAAGGAACCTTTGTGCACAAATCTCTATCCTGCAAGAGCACAAGAACTCACACTTCACAAGAGGACCCAGATCCACGTGCTCCAGCAGCCTGTCTGACACCTGTAAGAATTAATAATCACTGGAACCACACAACTCTGATAAGTGAACTGTCTCAGAGAAAACAATAAATCTTGGTAATTAAAGATTAACTTATAATGCCATTGGCAAAAATGTCATCAAGAATCCCTCCTCCTCGGAAAGACTGATGCTATCCCTCTAATCCAGGGCAAACCTGCACAGAACTCCCTGCCAAGAAGTCTGGGGGGATTATGCTTTATTGCAGCATACCAATCTCTACACGCCTGTAAGCAAAACAGTCAAATCCCTATTATCACAACCCGGAAACATAGGAAAACAGCCGCCAATTTCGCCTAGAGACATAAAGACTAGTTAAACAGAAAAGGGGGAGGGGAGGGCGCAACGGCAGCAGGGCACCCCCGAAGTGCCATTTTCTGCAGCCAAAGCGGCAGCCACAGGCCAGCGCTGCCCGCTCCGTGCCCTCCTCGCCTCCCCCTCAACGCAGCCGCTCCCCGCGGAGCGCCGGGAAAGCGCCCCGTCCCCTCGGCAAACCGCCGCGGCCGTTGCTGCCAGTAGTGCCGGGAGCGCTGCGGAGGCCACAAATAACCACAGAGGTGGGTTTTTTATTTATGCTTTGTAAAAAAGGATAAAGATGTGCCCTTCCTAATCAAGTAACTTCGGGCAAACCTCAGCCTGACAGTTCAAAAGCCCTGTGGAGAATTAGCCCTGTGCTCGGTGCACGGTGGTATCCTGAGGCGAAGCGGAAGCTCCCAGGTGTACAGTTCTTCTTTCTTCACCTCCTCTATTATTATTATTATTATTATTTCTGGCCACTACTGTGGAAAACCTTCTGGTTCTGAAAGCATCAGTTATGGTAAGGATTGAAGTCACGCACAGACTACATCTATCCCCAATAAATCCACATCCCAGCTCTCACACTAAAGAACCGTCTTGTGGCCGTGCCCCTCTTTCATGTGGCCAAGAGTCAGGCAACAGCAGCAGGCTTCAACCTCACGGTGAAAAAAGGTAAGTTTTGGTCTGTGGTTACACAACCCTGCCAGGAAGCCCAGTTCTTGAATTTTCCTTTGCCTTTCCTTGAGAAAATCCTGAAATAGCAGACTACATTCATGTCTTTCCATTGGGGAACCTCTATTATAAGCTTATCTGTAGTTGAAGGCCTGGGCAGCTGTACTTGCTGTCACATTACTTGGTTTAAAACACTACACAAATATTTTTACTCTAGAAAATTCATAATTTCTCATATTCAGTAACCTATTTCATGTTTCTTGTACATTTATCTTATCTTAAAGAAGAGGAATATTTTAGAAGTCAAGAATGTAGTTATAAAACTATAAAATATGTCTGTTTTAGTTTTTTTCCAAAGTAGTTACAACTCAAGCTGTTTCAAACATCTCAAGCAACTCTTTTTTTTGTGTGCAAAAAAAAAAAAAAAAAGTGAAATACAGAAATCAGGTTTGAACTCAAATTTTGTCCCTACAGAGATTTCAGGTTTGAACAAACTGTAATTTCATTAACTTAATCTCAAAGTCTTTTTCATCACAGGGTAATGAAATGTGTTCTCTTCACTCTAGTGACAAATGAGACTTCACTATTTGAACAGTTTATAAGTTTTATATGCCTTAATTTCTCATGCCAGATATTTAATCAGGGAAAATTGTAATAGCAACATACAACTGTCTCTTCCTCAACAACTGATGGTGTAAGACATACTCATATACTGCAAGCCCAGGTAGCAAATGTATTCCTGAACACAAATTAGGGATTACATTAGATAGGAAAGGGGACAGTGTCTCCATCACTAAGGTTTGTTAAACTATGAGAAAAAGAGCGAGCTGGGTGTTATCTAAAATTACATCCGCCAGTCACGTATCTGAGCTGCTGCTACAAAGACTGAAGCAGAGATACCTGGGCTGAACAGAGTTACTTGCTACTTGCACAAAATAAAAATATAGATAACAACCAAGCACAAGAGTTATCTGGTTTTATCCTTGTTTGAATTGAAATATGATTGTTTTGAGACACAAGCATAAAAGGCTTATTACAAGTGCCAACTTGTTCCAAATGTTAATAAACAGAATGACTGAAAACTAAAGATCCGCTTTAAGAACTGCTGAGCTGCAGAATTCATGTTTGAGGGAACAAAGAAATAAAAAATGTATTTCAGAGACATTGGAGCTTAACACACTGATTTTGGCTGGAGTCTGTTTTATTTTACTTTCTACTGGTTGAAAATAAGATCAATTCAGTGCCCTAGAAACATGGAAGACAGACAAGAAAGATATTTAGAGAAAGAAAATCAATAGTTTAAAAAGGAAAACAATTTTCATAGGAATGGGCTAAAAAAAAAAATAGGGCGATAATTAGGTCTCCACGTTTCATTCTTCTGCTTGTAGAAGTCAGGTATTTATAATAAATTTTGTGGTTTAACTGATTAAGAATAGCTAGCCCTTTCAGAAAATGTTTCCAGTAGCTGCCCAAAGACTCAGAATGGAGCTTGTCTCCTCCAAACTAGCCCCTGGACACAAGTGCACAAATGTTTCATTCCTAAGTCTTTTTGAAGTAACAAATACTTGTGATTTTTTTATTTGTTAGTAGTTTGTTTGAAAAACTATTGCCCAAAGTAGAGTACTGTTTCATCTATAGTTCTACTTTTTACATTCAGTATCCTACCCAATTTTGTTTGCACTTTAAAAAAAGAGTAGTGCAAAGAGCACATCTCACAGCTCTATTTTTTAAAGTAGTAGACTTTTAATCTACATTTAATGATAAACTTTCATTTTCATAGTAATTATTTTTCCTTCAAATAACACTAAGGATTAGACCAAGAGCTGATTTGTTGTCTCTTTTAATTAAAAATGAAAATTTTATGCAAGTTTACCTTCATGGGGAAACATACAGGTAATTCCAGAAGCATGCACTGCTCCCATACAAATAAACATACAAATCACACAAAGATATTAGTTCAAGATTTTTAATAAAATAAATTCAAGTACATCTCATTCTCTGCCTGTAACTATATTGTTAAATATCAAAGAAATATATACTTTTAAGAAACTGGAAAAAAAAGCCACAAAATCATTGAATATATAAATGAAAGTCCAGTTTGTCAATTTATCAGAATTAAGCAAATTGATCTTACCAACCACCAATTTAGTTAACATGACCATTACCAAATCTTAAAGGACACTGCTAAAATATTTACAATAAATAAATAACTTACATCACTTAATGCAAATGCTTTACAGTTTCCTGAATCAAGTGAATGAAATCAAAAGTACCAATGCAGACCATGTACAAACAAATCTGGAAAGCAATCCCTTTACAAAAGAAATTGTAGAAGGAAAAAAAAAAGTGTAATAGTCTATTGCATACCATACTTTAGAGAAAGTACATATACACATCTACAGATTCCAATACGATGTTTATTTATTTATTTATTTATTTTGGCCAAGAGGTTGACTACTATCCATATGCCCAAATTAAATAAATGCAGCAGCATGCAGTAGTGTTTGTCACGATGTTTTAGGGATGGACAAACCTGTTCGTAGGAGCCAGCAGTGGAAAGTATACAATCAACTCGGCTTTCAGGAACTGATTGGAGAATGTTCAGCACCACAGAAAAGGTACATAAACACCTTGCAAGATCAGGCCTGTACTAATCATGTTTTAAGAATTTCTTCTAAAACTTGTTGTAAAACTAATATTGTCCCAGTCCTGTCTTTAATTGTGTAGACAGATAATGATTCTTTAGATTAGGGAGTGTGCAAAGAAACTTCCTAATTGAAAGACTGCTAATAATGTTAAATACATCTCATGGTCATTATTTATTGAAATGTTTGAAGAGACCTTTGTATGTGCCCATGTGAGGATATATGCATTGTTCTTAAGATACAGAAAACTTGTATTAAAAAAAAAAAAAAGAATTAAAAGATGCTAAAGTTGTGGTCTACTGAATTTGGTTTCTACAAGGCTGGCAAATATTTGGATTTGAAAATCATTATGTATTATTCAAATCAGAGTATTCAATTTAAAGAACAGATGTTTACTACTAGCTTAAAAAGCAATATAACCATGAGTATAGTTCTTGGAATGGTGATAATGCTAACTAACTAACAGCTCAAAACCCGTATAAAATATGGGCATAATTGTAGAACTGTGTAATTCTTAATATTAACCTAAGGAAGCTTAGAAGATCAAGTGCAAGAAAAATTTTATAGCTAACTACTATTCATACTGATCTATCTCCTGATTTGACTCCAGGAAATCAACCATGTTTTGGCAAATAAAACTAAGCTGTCAGACAACAGCAGTTCCACAGTAACAGAGAGGTTTTTAAAATTTCAAGTAATTTACTCACAAATATAGTTTGAAGACTGATAGTGTAGCTTTACAGTAAAGTTTGAAAAATATTTTAG
This sequence comes from Crypturellus tataupa, assembly GCA_034781795.1. Classification (NCBI taxonomy): domain Eukaryota; kingdom Metazoa; phylum Chordata; class Aves; order Tinamiformes; family Tinamidae; genus Crypturellus; species Crypturellus tataupa. The sequence goes on along the minus strand of JAWLRI010000379.1, from coordinate 1,021,879 downwards.
TTGAGGTGCAAGAATTGTTTCATAAGTTCATATGTGGTAAAAGCCACGGCCTGTGAAGGAATACAGCGAATATAATTCAGAGATAAACCACGGTACAATCCTCTTCTTATTCCATGTTGTTGATACACATATTTCAGCGTCTGCACCATTGTACTGGAAAAATAAAAATTAAATCCATTAGCCAATATACACATTCAAAAGTCAAAATCTTTACTTACTATGTTTGGTTCTTAAAAAGTCTGTAGGAAAACAGAGGTTAAAAAAAAGGGGGGGGGGGGGGGCAAAAAAACCCACACTTTTGAGTAAAAAGCCATATGAGAATTAACACTGAATCACTCTAGGTTCAGAGAAGCACAATTCCACAAAATTGAAAGCAACTAAGATAAAGCTTTTTGGGTATTGAACCTGGTTGGAGCAATTTGAAATTCCGTTTTTTTTTTTGTTTTTTGTTTTTTTGTTTTTTAAGATATAAGGTAATTCAATACTCTGATTTTTGTATTATTAATGATATTTTTTGCCCACCTACTAGACTAAAGCAAATAGCTAAAAACCTGGAAGCATTAAATCTGGGAACCCCAACTACAATTTGTGTGGGTGACACTATTTGAAAGATAAAAAAAAATTCAGATAAAAGAATATTATACAAAATTATCCTACTGAACATATTCTGTACCATAAACAGGTCAAAAAAGTCTCAGAAACAGCTCACTCCAGTAGAAGCAGGGTCCTCTCTTGTTAAGGATCCTGTTACTATGGAAAATGGCCGCAAATTCAGTTGAAATACAAACAAAATGTTGCTCAAAAAAATCCAGCATTATCAAAACATGTCATTAACTGTGTTAAAAACCAGACACACACACTTACAGGCACTTGTCAGAGTCTGGGAGAACAGCTCCTAACTGCATTCGCCTACGAGTTACATCAAGTGGATACCTACAGAGGAGATATTTGAACAGCACTTCAACACAATGCATCATGACCATATGAATACTGTTAAATAAACTGTCCATGTGAAACTTCTAAGCTCCCTTTTCAGTAAGCCAGGAATCCAGTTCAGATTCTCAACACAGCTGAAAGTTCTCCAGAATTGGAGACTTTCCCTATATAATCAAAACCAGGAGATCAGATCTCTCTGTGTATTCCATTTGGCACAAGTAAAGGAGACACATGAACATCAAATGAGTGTAAAAACTGTGCTTAAAATGCTGGAGAGAGAATATAGCTGAATTAAGAATAAAATTATCAGTTTAAGGATTAATAGAAATGTATTTGTGATATTTGTAATGAAACAATTTAGTGAAAAAATATGATGCCAAATGAATCCAAATTACTTTATGGCCAAAACCAAAATGCAACAGGGACTGTGCAAAACTGCAGAGAGCAGACAAAGTAAAACTAAACAAATGCCAAATACAGAATCTTAAACACTTATTTTTATATTCCATGACTTTACAAATTATATTGTTTTAAAAGTAAATTGAAATAATAAAATGTTGTAAATTATACTTACGAGACAAATTTTGCAGTTTAACAAGGAATATTCCAAGTGATTTTAGTAGAGGTTTTGTCTGAATTTGTTTAATAATACTTTCAAAGCCTCTGAAGATTAACTAACGTATGTAGTACATGAAACACAGTAAAACAAGTGAGCTCTAGTGTCAGATTAACCCAGTTGAAAGTAGACTTGCAAAATATCTTACTCGCAGGTAACAGTTTTATTAGAATGAGCAGCTATACAGAAAAGAAAAGCAACACTTTAGACTTACGATATCGTCTGAGCTATTGCTCCAGCTATGCCACCACACAGCAGATTTACATGTGTTTTCAAAACCAAGACATCGGGATTATCTAATGAAGGCCGTCCAAGTAAGTTAGGTGCTTGAGCAAGTCCAATGCTCTTTAAGGTACCAAAGGTAAAAAATGAAAAACCTAAAAGGAAATTTAATTTTACAGACTTTCACAAAACAAACTTCTTGACATACGTATCATAACAAACACAAAGTTGCATTTACAAAATGAAGCTATTTTCCAATTCTACTAGATGTTTTCTTAAGATCAAAAAAAAAAAAACTGTAAAACATTTATTGTTTTTTGTCAAAAGAGAGTAGTTCAGGTAGGCAGTTTTGTAGGCTGCTCTGATGCTCCTTCATCCTGTGTCAGCAACTCCTTCAGTTTAAGTACATACACAGAAATAACCAGGAGATGGAGCCCAAATGGAGGCTCCAATCTCCATCTACAGAAGACTCGGTGCCTTACAGCTTTATCTGTTTGAGAGAGGGACCGCGTTCTTGTGGGAAAAAGGGGAAAAAATGGGGAGCAGAACAAAAAGAGAATCACCAGTTCTCTCCCTTTTCCTTTCTGAGACTTCAAGCCTCAAAAAAAACTACTGGATTCTCCTGATATGCTTTAACACCCATTGATCGTTTCTAGAGTAAGATTGAAGGTTGCAAATGTTTCTTTGTGGCGTTCCCCTCTGCTCAGTAAAACAGAATCCTTCATTCTAACAGAAAAAATAGAAACTTAAGTGTGCAAAAGTACTATGCAAACTTAGCAATGCACAGAGCTTCCAAAGGATGGGCGTGCTCCGCTCTTAGCTTACCTGCATATGGAGCCATTCCTACAACAGTTGGCATCAGACCTTTGTAGAATCCACGAAAACCACCTTCCTTTGAAAGAAAAATACAAACAAATTTGTGGCGAGAAATATATCAAATATCTTTAAAAATTACATCTCTTCACACAACAGCAATCTGACTAGCATCATCTAGCAACAAAAAGCTACAAATGAAGTTGAATTTCTTGTGCCTGAAGAACTGAGGGGAGAAATGCCTGGCTCCAAAGGAGTAAAAGAGGGAAAAATGAAAAAGATAAAAAAACCTACATCCAACATCAAAACCCTGGAGATGTTTCTTAATTACACACATCCCTCCTCCCCACATTTCTTGGTGTCTTTACTAGTTTTTTCTTGAAAATCTTACTTTTTTTTTTTTTTTCCTGCTGTTTGTCTTTACTTCCTACTTCTACCAGTCTGAGCTATTTCTTAACAATAAAGCATCCAGGTAATTTTTTATTAAAGAGCTCAGTGCACACACAATGAGTCCATGTGTGAAATTGCCATCAAGTCACTATTTTCAATGCTGTGCAAATTACTTAAAGAGCACATTTTGCTTTGACATGACTGAAGATTAAAAAAAAATACCTTTGTGTAAATCATCTTGAATGCATGGATAATTCCCATGTACTTGTGTTCCCCTTTTACTTGGAACGCCAGACGAACTCTAACCATATCAAGAGGGTAAGTACAAATCACTGCTGTAATACCTTTATTAAAAACAAAAACAAAACAAGCAAACAAAACTCACCTAACACCTTATCTGGTTCTAGGATTATTTTGAAAAAACAGAATTTCCTTTTGTGGCAGTAAATATAACAATGCATACAAATTATTTTGTTAACAAAACATTAAAAAAGTAACTAATAACCAGCACACAGGAACTCCAGCTGCATGCAAAGTTTATACCTAGCATATGCTGAAGCTGCATACCTAAACCTTGATTCTCCAAATACTTATAGGCCTATGAGCAATCATCTTAAGTTCATGGCTCGACAGCATCAGACCCATCAAATGCTTCAGTCTTTTCTGAATTGTGGCCTTGTGGCCATAAAACCTAAATTTATCATACCTAAAAAGTCAAATCACCAAATTTACACGGTTAATTCCAAATAGTTGTGTCAGAATTTAAGTACACAATTACTGAATGTGGATGTATGTATATATCTACTGAACTGGAAGATACCAGATATATTATGATGATACTTAAAGTCAAGATCCTAAAGTCAAGATCAAGAGTACTGAGGTTAAGTGAACAAACCCCAGACTGTCAATTTTCATGCTTTAAATCTGAATTATAAAGATATACAATTAGAATGAGATTCTGCACCTCAAATACGCACATATACATGGCGTCATATGAAGCCACTGTTGAGCAATATATCCCATATACTGCTAAGGCCCAAAGAATCTTATGAAGAATTACTGCATTGTTGCAGTCCATATTATAGCAACACTTCTATTTCAAAAGCTGTTAGGAGACGCATATCTTAGGATTCATCCAGTTAGGAGCTACTTCAAAACAGTCTACATGTTGATCACCTTGTAATTTTGGAAACAAATGACAAATGAATCTCCAGTAAAAAGAACTCCTGTAGCTACCTCTACTTTCCTACTTCTAAACTTTAAGATAAACCATTTGGATCATTGATAAATGATTTGGGAGGGGGAAGTTAAAACTGTTTATTAAAAAAAGAGCTTACTCTCTCACAGAATATCATTGACCCTAGAAAAAAAAAATGCCAAGAATATAAGGAAAAGGGGGAACAAATCAGCTTCAGCCAAGTTCTTTGCAACTTTTATGTTTGGAAGAAAAACAAACAAATCATCAGCCTAATGATCAGAGAGAAAACACCAGGATTAAGTGGGGAAACAATTCATAGCACAACAAAGCTATCAAAAAAAAGATATTGGTCATCTGTCAATTAATAGTAAAGATTGTTGCCTTCTGGAATATCCTACCAGTAACTTAATTTTAGAAGAGAAAAAACACCTCTCAGGTTCTGGACTATGTCTCTTAAAAGCAGACATCTGCAATTCATTTCTGATGCAGCTTCACCCATAGCACTCTGAAGTTAACAGCTGCAAAGCACCAAAGCAGTTTTAGGACTCTTTTCGCTGAACTACATTATTCAATACAATCTTCCTTCACGTACTGCAGCCTTTTCCTAACCAATTGCCTGAAATATCCAGAAATCAGAAATGCAACTTATGCAAAAATTGCAAAATGGGTTAATTCAAGCAGTTTTAAAAAACAAGCTGGAGGAACTATTTACAGCATTCACAGGAAAGTCACCCTATTTCAGAAAATGAGTAGCTTTACCCCTGCTCTTACCAATCACGCACTGGTAAGTGTCTGGGAACACTTTCTGAACAAAGACTAGCAAACAGATAAACCAAGAGTTTGGCGACTGTACTAAGTAGCCAACACTAAGCCCAAAAGCAGCACTTTGAGTTGGGATCAGGGGAGTGAAAAGATGAGGCATAAATAAAATCCTCTAGCCATGATTTCTGGGAAAATAAATAAATAAAATCAACAGTTCAATAAAAGTGCCATGAGCCACAAAGCATGTTTTCTTGAAACAACTCAGACAGGACAAAAGAGCCGCTTTTACTTCTTACTGTTTATCTGAGCAAAAAGTACACTGGGAGGGATGAAGATTTCCTGTGAGCTCAGAAGGAATGGTCTCTTTTCCGGGAGGAATGGAAGGCGGCTTTTTGACAGTGAAAGCCAGTGGGATAGCCTATGAAAACACTAATCTCAATTTGACTCCCTAAATATTAGGTTTGTCAGAGCTCAGACATCTAAAGGCTGATCCAGTGTCTTGACAAGCAAAATCTTTCCCAATTAACTCTAGTTAAATTGGAGTTCAATTATCTGGAGTCGGGCCAAAAATGTTTCCCATAGCTGGTTAAACATGACAGAATTGAAAATCTATTCCCAGCTAAGAGACGTATACTGCAATTTCCAGTGTCTGATCTGAAAGAATAAGACAATATTCTGAGGGCTTTTTTGTTTTCTTATTTTCCTCCCTAGGAGGAATAACTTTTTCTATTAAGAACTGCTAATAAGCAGATTTTTGTTCCTGCAAATACAAATACATGTCTTTGGCACACTGAAGTCAGGAAAAGATCAGTTTTCACTTGTCATGATTTCCTCAACCCCCTGCTCTGATAACTTCAAAGAAAGAAGGGTTTACACAAACTAAGTGCAAATGAAGCACAGTGGGAATTATCAGTGCATCTTTAATTGCTACCCACGCTTGGCGAGTTACTGGTGAGACTGGCTGTTGCATCTATCTTGTCTCCCAGTTTCCCCACTGCTCTTCCATTCTTAGTCATCATCTTGGTAACAAAAAAATAAACAATTTCTACAGCAAGAGAAAGAAGAGTGAAATATTTTTGCAAGAATGGGGTACAAACACATCAGCTGGATACAGGAGTGTGTGTATATATATATATATATATATATATAAAAAAAACTTTTTTATTGTGCTCTAGGTAACTTCTCCTAAATCAAACACAAACTTTTTTTTTCAATATCATCAATATCAATTCCTGTAAGGAATATTACATGCAAATGTTTGATCATTTGGTTTCCTACACCACAGTAATATCTGTGATTTTCTTTCTCTTCCCCAGCTGTCTTTTCTAAAAGGACATTATAAGGCACTTAAGTGTTAACGAGGTGTTACAGTTGAAATTTGAATCACACAAGGCTCAGGAAATTCAGAGTTAAAGTTTCCACAGTAACTTTAACTTGGCCTCCTAAATATATGCATTACAATAGGTTTTTCTTTTCTCTCATTGCACTTCCCCCAGCCCCACTGCTTTTCTCTTTACTGTGGATATGGCTTTGATCCTGTTTATCTGCTACAGAAGATATTCTAAAGTTTCCCACCATTTTGAAGCTGAATCAGATCTGTTGCATGAATGTTGGAAACGGAAGCATAAGCAGGATTTAACTGTCAATAGCATACACTGAAGGGAACGCAGATGGCTGCGTGGCTGGATGACAGAGAGGGGACAGAGAGGAGACAAAAGGAAAAGGGAAACAAGGGCTACTCATCTTCATCTGCATAATATTAGGTTCCAAGAAACTGGGAAGACTTCTCTCCACCAACACAGGGTTCATGTCTCCTGCAGCTATTTAAACGTGGAAGCAGCAGCAAGAAATCCCTTGGGGGAGCTGGAAAGATACTAAGCTGGGGAACCATAGCTAGAAGTATTAACAGTTGCTCTCAGGGTCTTTTCTCATATTTACAATTTGAAAGACTCTCAGTATCATATTCCAAATTCTGTGTTCTTGGTGCCTCCTTCCTCTTACTATCTTCAATACAAAACCTTCTCTCTTACTATTTATCCAAGTAGGACTCAAAAAGCAGTTAGGACACAAGCAATAAGATTTCCAAGTAAAGTACTGTCAATACAGTTGTGAAAATCATTTCACTGCACACTTAAGTCTAGCCTATGTACTTAAGTGTTGGGGTTCTCCACACCAGAAACTTCCTTTGTATTGTACCTAAATACACCACACTAAGTATTGCAGTCGATTATGCTTTGTAGATGGCACCATATTTTAATTTTACTTCCACGACACTAACTCTGTGGAAGGCTTAATCAGTAAGGTGTCCCAAAACGATGACAATCATTTTGGGAGTCATGCTGTAAGGATATAAGGACTGCCATTAGACACTATTAAGCCTGTTGTAAATGCTTAAAAAAAAATGCACGCACAAAGAACTTCTGATTAAAACTCAGTCCACTAATACTTACTTCTCTTATTTTTCCTTAGCTACTTTTGGCCGAGTAACTGGTAAGAAGAAAATAGGTATGTATAATCACATTTTATACTGATAGTTTATAAATAGTTTGTTCTATTGGCACTTCACTAACTGACTTTCACATGTACGCTTTAAGGAATATCATGACATTATTTAGTCATTAGTATTATTTAGGATGTTGTAAGTCTAGACATTTTAGGAAAATCCAAAGAAATCACCATTTAAGCAGCTACAGTTCTCCATTTCTCTGGGCTTCATTCAGCTTGGTTGGAATGGCAAGTAGGCTGATAAGTTAATTCTGCTAAAACTTTCATTTTTTATGCTTTATCTTAATGACTCTGTATTTTTCGTTTTTTAAATAATAGAAAACATTGTAATAACTATGCTTGACAACATAGCATAGAATTCAACGTTTCAATTTAATATGCTTTAAAGAATACTTTTAGACAAACTGTTTTCAATTAAGCAAATAATCAGTATTTTAAAGCATTTATTAGCATTTTTTCTTAATATAAGTTTATAGCATAGTTTGACCTGAAAACACATTAAATCATCTTCTAAAAACACATCAGCCTTTCAGCAAAAAGAATGTCTGAAATGCAAGTACAAAACTATACCTGCCATAGATCCAGCCATTAATTGATGTACATGTCCAGAAATTCCAAGTTGCTTCTTTATTACCTACAAAATACCAAACATTACAATTTATTGTATTTACAACAGACATATATCATAAAATGCAGTAAAAGCATATGACATTTCACTAGAAAGTTGATGCTAATGCATAGCTGTTTCCGAGAAGTTTACAACACTGCAAATTTCAGAACAGTACACCTAATTACTGACAAAAGAATTTCCTGAAAATTTCTTATCAGCAATTTCTTATTAGCAATACTAAAGTACTACAATGGCTATTAACAAGACAGAATAACCAACTGAAAGTATTAGTACTATTTACTTAAGAAGACAGATTAATTATTTATTTAGTTATCTTTAATGTGCGTCAAACAGGGCAAACTGAATGCTATCCTTGCATGAGAGAGCAAAGGACACTGAACAAAGTTGAAAAGTGGCTTGTTTGAAACAGAAAAGGAAATTATTTTCCCCACACATAGCATATGAAACTTATTCCTACAAAGATATCTTCAGAAGCATACACTTAGCCAGATTAAAAAAAAAAAAAAAAAAGGCAAGAAATCATGCACCAGACTATTGGATATTTGATAACCTTCCAAGTCCTGGAAGGAAATAAGAAGTTCCAAACTTAAAGCAAATAACTGAGAAGTTTTAAGAAGAAGGAAGATCATTTCTTCTGAAACTTGCTCTTCTAGAAAGGATTGCAAATTGAATCCCACTGTGTTCAGTAAATACCAGGCAATTTACTTCAATGAGAACTAAATTTGACCTTTCAGGCAACAAATTCCTCAGGGCTAAAAGTAAGATTATATTTTTGATCTTGTATAAGCAATGCTTGAAAACATGGGCAGGCTAACATCTGATCCCCAAAAGATTTTTCAGGGATTTATTTTGAAATTACTATGAAAGTAAATGCATGAGAGCAGAATGGAGAAGACTCTGAAATATGCACACCATTGTTATCTACAAGGTGACACAATCATTTGATAAGTTAAATATGATGGTCATAAATCCAGACTTTGAGGCTTAAGTCATTCCAACTGTCAAGTAATAAGAGCCTCGATACAGTAAAGATGTTACATTTTATTCCTACTCCATTTACAAACACAGGGCTCCCTTTTTAGGGGAATGACTAGCAGCAGGTTCCGCAATACCTTGTTTAATACAGATATACATATATATACACACACACACATTTTAAAAGCAAGACAAAAGCACTAAAATTGATGAGAATTTTTTTTCCTTAAGCAATGCTGCAAAGAGTTTCACTATTTCCCTGACACTTTTAATGAACAGATTCAGGTATAATTAAGCAATTTAAGGAAAAGAAGTGCAGCTAATAGGGCACAGAAGTTTCACTGTTTGTTTTGGCAATTTAAAGAACCTGAACTCATTGTAGCCAGGAGAGAAAAAAAAAAAAAAAAGAAAAAAAAAGGAGTTATACTACCTTTTTATACTGGTCAAATGCCATAAATTGAATTGCACCATATGGAAAGATTCTAATCATCATTGCCCCGTTTCCTTTATATAGCCCAAGGTAACCCTCCTTTTTTGGGACGGCACGCAATGTTGAAAACACTCCTGTCAGCAATACAAAAAGAGATATTAACAGTCACAATAAAAATCAAGCAAGTATTACTGACAGCAAGACAGTAGGTGAAGAACTTGAGGCCTGACCACACTGCTTATGTAACTATGGAGGCTGGAGAATTCTACTTTCAGGGCACAACCACTGCCCGGAGATGGAGGTTTAAGGTTATCTGCTTTCTCACCTTCCAACTTCTTGAAGCTTCTTATGAGTTCATGTATTTCATGCCCCAGAGCATAAGGAGACCTACTACAGATGATACTACCCATCCACAGACGTTAACCTTAGCCACAGAAGGAAGGGAACTCACTGACTTGCATTCCAGGCAATTACGTTTTTTTATTTTTTAATTTAGAGTCACAACAAACAATCTATTATTGCTACATGCTTAATTAGAGGCTAAATGCCACCATTAGTATGAAGTAAATACATTTGAGACTCTCATTACTTATGACCTTACACTCTATTGCAGAGATGTATCACAAGAAGAAACAACACTATTCTATTTTAACAGGTGGAAAACAGTGTAAAAGCACACAAAGTTTGGGCAGAACATCTGGCCTTATTACAAATACATTGTAAGGTATACAGAGCAGTTATCAAATTCTCAGACTCCCTTTTTTGTGAAATAGTGTATCACAGCTCTTTAATTAAAACACTTAAATAGTTTCCACAGTCAAATACAATTAATTAATTATATAAGAGCTGAATCTGAAAAAGTATTTTTTGCTTCTTAGAATACCTGGTCTGAGATCCATGTGTCAGGAAATCTACAGAGCAAGGGCAAGAGTACCCTGAGAGGACTCTGATGAGCTAAACTGTTATTGTGCCTCTGACTTATACATACACCACCTATAAAATCCTCTTTTTGCCTACACCTAACAGAAATATCCCTTCAAGTCAGACTAATTTCTTGTAATCGGAATCATATATCTCACACCTTAAACAAGGAAGAATGTAATTCTTTGTCAATTACAGCACAATGCAAGGCAAACAAAAAACAGGGATTTAAAGTGTCAGAACTATTATTTCAGCCTCCAACTGCTAGACCATAAGATTTGAATACATACTTAGTTCAGCGTGGTACTAAGTTGCCAGGTGTTTCGTGTTTCTCTTTTTTGGGACAGTGAAATGAATATATATCACCTGAATTTTGCTTTAAGATTTAATTCTACACCCTCAATCACTTTATAAATGATCTTTGATTTCTAAATTTAAAATCTCATACTTCTAAATTAAAATCTCCGAAAGATAATCCAGGCAAAATAACGCTTTTGAGACCTGTAATTCACTTGAACTTCTGAACATAAATGGTGACACGTTTTTTAAATGTGACATAAAGCATTTCAAATATTACGCACAAGGCGGCGCTATGACAGTCACACAGGAAATGCTTCAGAATATGCTGTCAATTAAGACCTTATTTTCTCACCACGATGTGATCCACACCGTGGCCAAACACAGCTCGGCTGCACCTTACACTGAGCACAAATTCACCTTTATTGTCAGTTCACATCAATCGCGCTGCTGTCTGTGAACGCGAGCGCACGTTGAGTGGTCCAGAGCCCAGCTGCCACTGGTCTCGCGAGTGCCAGCCCCTCTGGATTGCCACAACTGCTGGAAACCAGCAGAAGCACAGCAGTAACACAGCCAGTAAAACAGCAATGCAGGCAGGAACACAGCGACCGGCATGAGGGCTTTTATATAAGACTCCAGCCTGTGATTACCACGGTGCTGACTTCAGTAAGAGGGGGTCAAGTCCCAGCTCTTACGCTTTACTGAGGGTTATTCCAACATCTCCACTTCTGACCCATCAGTACTGGAATGTACTGGTACGGGCTTGACACGCTTTATGCAGGGTGGTTTTTGTTTTGTGCTTTTACGCTCACAAAGCATGGCACAGAGCCCAGCGCACCGGCCAGCCAGAAACCAACCTCCTGCCTCATCAGGCCCTTTCTCTGTGCAGTCCCTTTGCTGAACAAACCAACAACCCTCAATCACAAACATTACATTTCCAACCAAAGTTACGTATGCAGCAGCCATCTTACCTAGATGTTTGTAATGGTGGTTATGAGCTTGCAGCAAAATCTTGACTCGATCCAGGGGTGCAATAGTTGTTTTGGCACAGCACCCTGCAATGCCTTTCCAAGAACAAAAGCAGAAAAGCTCTTAAAGGCCGACGCATAAATAAGGGAATATTCTAATACACTTTTAGGTGAGATAGGTGCGAGGAAACTCATTTAGGCACAGGAACATAACTAATAATGAGCAGTTATAGCTGATATCCGGAATATAGTGCCGGAGCCTAAAGCCTCGACGAAAGGCGCGCTGACACGATTACAAAACCGAGGCGCCTCGGCCGCCGCGGTGACAGCCAAGTTTCCCAGGGAGTCGCCTGTCTTTCCCCGCCTCACTCCCTCCTTCCCCCGCGGGGCTGGTGCTGCCGGCCCGCGTCTCCCGGTACCGGTGCCGGTGCCGGGCGGCGGGCACCCACCTCCGGCCAGGAAGGAGCGCAGCCAGTAGAAGTCTCGGCGCGCCC
>JAWLRI010000379.1:932533-999791 GCA_034781795.1 Crypturellus tataupa | reverse complement strand
CAGCCCAAGCTGGATCCAGACACAACATACATGCAGTAGCTGCTGCAGTATTGTAACAAATATGTCAGTTCTTATGCCCCGAAATTTCGGAGTTTCTTGCAAAAATGTCGTGATGTATGTACAAGAGCAGATCAAGCACCAACCGTGGGTTATCACTAGGTGCCTACGCAGAGAAGGACCTTTGAAATGCACTTGTAATCCTTGTGCGAAACTGCACATGGCCTAGAGAAAAATCTAATCCCCTCACAAGAGCTTTTAAAGGTAAAGTATTTGCTCTGTGGAGCAGGTTTCCACATGCTGTGCAAACCCTACTCATCTGCCTGGCAAACACTGCCCAGTCCCACTATGGAGCCTTCTGCGTCTTTTACATGCGCTCAGGTTATCAATTCTAGTCAAATGCCTTATACTTAGAAATGAAATTTAGAAGGCTCGTGCTTACTCCTCACAGCACTCTGTGGATTAGTTTGCTGTCAGAAAGTTGCTTCCTGACTCCACAGCACTGACATCTCTGCCAAAAAGCTCTTGGTTCAGTTTTTTTAAACTGTGTTTTTCTAAGGTTTATCAGGGAAGAAAGGCTCCATGTCACCTGTACCAGACCTGTACCAGCGTATTAATGCTTTACAGATGGGACCTTCTGCACCACTAACGCTACAAAAAGATTCGGCACTGAAATCACTTGATCACAGACTGGTTGTATTCACAGAGCAGAGCTGGGAGAGGTGGGCTGGCACGGGAACTGTGCTTATTCTCAGCAGAAATCGCTAAAAATAACACAAAGCTCTTTATCCTGTTCCTAGTCCTGTATAAATTTGGGGAGTTGTCTGTGTATATATTGCAATGCTCTTCGTTATACGTGGTCACGGTTATGCAGAGCTTAATGAGACAAGCTCAATTTTGAGATGAATTACGGGGGAAGAGTAGTGTTTTCTAGCTTTAGAAGTGCTCAGAGAGACACAAGTGAAAAAAATGTTATGAAAATACTCAGCGTTACTATCTGGCTATTCCCAGTTCCGTAAGTTTTAGAAAAAAACCCTAAATCCAGCTGCAAACGACCCCTTGTCCTTGTGCTTGGACTGCAGAACAGAATAGATGATACCATGATAAAGGATCGGATCTAAAGGAGGGGAATAACGGCTGCAACAAACACTGAGTAACTCTGCTGCTGCCTCCCTCGGGCCGTCTCCAGCGCGTGGGGCGCAGAGGGCCGGGACATTGGGTGGCTTCAGACGCACTCTGAGGACGCGCGTGGGAGACCAGTGTCCGGAGCCGACCACGGGTTTCCTTCCAAAGCTGGAAGCAGCGAGGAAATAGCGCTGGCCTAGCCCATGTGGAGGCGAAGGGAGAGGAGGGAGGCGGGAAGTCCATCCCCAGAGGAGCATCGTATCGCCTAACAGCAAGAAATAGACAGGGAGTTTGGGAACCAGAGCAGCACCCCCAGCGAAGCATCCAAGGGTGTCTTGTGTGGGGGATACCGCATCCAAGTTGTTTCCTGTAGGTATATTGAAGTGGTAAATGCTGTATTTCACCTGAAAAAGGGTGAAATACAGAAGAATTCTGTTAACGGGGTAGACTAGGAAGGGCTCCCTGCAACTTCCTGCTATGTTTCAATACAAAAGGAGGACACACAGAAAACTCCCATAACATCAAAGCCACCATGGTGCAGTGGGGGTCCCATCACGTCCTGCTCCACCACGCACAGCGCGGACGTTTCCCTCCTCCTCGCAGGCGCCCGTCCCGCGGGCGCTGGGTCCGCTCGGCTCCCAGCTCCGTTTCCGTGGGGCGCAGCAGGGACGCGGGCAGCAGCGGGGCCCTGCGGCCGCCGGCTCCGCTTCGCGCCTGCCGGCCTTCGCACGGGCAGGATTGCGCCCTGCTGACGAGATTCGTGCCGAATTATCCAGGTCTGACACAAATCTTGGGAACACGTTGCCCAGCCCGCCCACAAACCGCTCTGTCTGCAGCCCCGCGCTGCGTTAGCGTGTCTGGAGGAACAGTACACAGGGAGCCGGGGAGGAGCGGAGGGAGAACCCGACACGAGCCCCTAGCTCGGCCTTTGCAGCTTAGCCAGAGCACAGCTGAGGAACGAAGTGTCGTCACGGGCGCTTTTCAGAGGCACAGATACCAGCAAGGAAGGGCAGCGTTAGCTCAACACCAAGCAGTTAAGAGAAGTGCCATGCAAGCAGGCCAGAAATGTCGCTGGGGTAGAAGCTGGGGAGCCCAAGGTCAGCTGGGTCCCATTTTGTAAACCCAGAGGAAGGGAAACGAAAGTCCTGATTTGCTTTCAGGTGGGAATGCAGATGCAGAGCAGGGAAGGTCCTTTATGTTCCAGTGAAAAGCAGAAACAGGAAAGAGGTTGGATGTAAAAACTGATTTAATCTGCAGCATCTATTTGTACAACCAGCTTCCCCTGCTGGACTCGCAGCTTCTCGGATCGTACAGAGCCTTGCATTTACTTTGGAAGATTCTCCAGTAAGGATACGCCGTTACCATGAATGCTCAGCTCGTGTGCACCCTCCCTCCACAGTTTGTCACGACACATTTACTGCCCGGGCCCCAGCCCCAGCGAAACGACCGGCCCAGAGCATCGCTGCAGCCACGCGGCCCTCGCGCAGATCACGTTGCAGCACAAATGGAAATCAAATAAAGCGAAAAGGAAATAGCCCTTAGAGTGTGTTTAGTTCCGAACAATCACTGGCAAAAACAAGAAGGCCGCAGGTCTCCCATTCACACGAGCTACTGATTAAGTAACATTGCAGCAGACCAGATGTTGGCAATAGTCCTTTTTCATTTAAGCACAAATGAAAAAAAAGGGGAATCCGTGCCAGCATGTTATGTACAAATTCACTTACAAACAGTTAAAATAAGCAACTGAAAGCATGAATGAGGTTCTAACATACAGTACTCTCACACAGCCAAAGCTAGTTTATTTTACAAGACGAGTCTTTTGCATTAATCATTTTCTCAAAGCCCAGTAAAAACAGCATGAACTACTTAAGCAAAATTTAAGAGACAACTTACAAAATAATAGTTGCATAGCACTGTAAATCTGCGTATTCATTTGGGGCACAGTTCCTTTTAGTTTGGAAACTATGGTAGGTGACAGTGGTTTCTTTTTTTTTTAAGTAATAGGTTTTACCAGATTCGGACGCATTTTTCTTCTGAACATCATAAAATCAAGCGTAGGAAATAACCGTAAAAACGTACAAAAATATATACACATGCACAGTAAATGCGTACCCTGTAGAGAGTTTTATTACTCGTTAGATTTGGCTAACGCTGAGAATGCGGCGCTCGCGCTTCCCGCCAGCCGCCAAGGTCGAAGGCTGCGGCGACGGGCTGGGCTCGGGGCGGTCGGCGCTCCCGGCAGGTGGCTCCCACTAAAGCTGCAGCACTTGCTGGTGATCGCTGGGACCGAGGAAGGCGCCGGGCGCCCTTCGGACGCCCTGACTTGCAGCTCGGACGCAGCTGAAGCCAAGTAACCTAAGCAGGTAGGGCCCATCGGGGTGCACGGATGCGTGGGAGAAATGAGGTCTGCACAAGCGCTTCATGCCTTGGAAAACAAGATTTCACTCCTAATCAACCTGTGCTGCCCGTCCTCCCTCCCTTCTCACGTTAGATCTACTTAGTAAGTTGTGGGTTTTTTTTTTTAATGCTTCATCTGCTAGTGGAGTTGGTAAAGCTTCTCAGATACGCACCATCAACCTCGCCCCAGTACTCCCAAAAGTTCAAGTGATCAAACTACTTTTTCCAAGTTTCTAAAAATCAAAGAGTAGCTTGCAACTACGGATATAGTGTTTTAAAGAAAAATACAGGTAGTGTTCTATAAACTTAGATAGGCCAGTGATAAAAGAAACACGATGTCTAGATTATGGATGACGATTCACTGTCTTCCCAATTCGTAAAGGGGCGGGATATTTTCATGCTATTTTCTGGTGGGTAGCAAACACAACACAGACCCTGCAACGCTGACTTCTCCTTCAAAATGATAGCGGGTTAAAAATAAATAAACCCATGAGGATGTTGGTAGAGAGATTGCTGAGGAAAGTCAGATAAACTATTTATCATGGATAAAGATGAGGAAGCAGCACAGCAGGGTGAAAGCTGCCACGTGTAGCAAGGAGACAGGTCCCTCAAGACCAGGTCTGAGCCCAAGGAGGGTGACATTGACACTGGGAGCAGAACCTGCCTGCCCTCGTGCGTGCCCATGACCCCTCTGTGAAGTTCCCAGCAGTTGCCGCAGCCTCGCGGGGCAGGAAGGCGGCTGCGGCCGCACGTTCCCCCTCTCGGCCCCGCGAGGGGCAGCTCGGCCTGCTGCCCGCCTCGCGCGGCAGCAGCTCCGGGGCAGCCCCCTCGGGCCACAGGCCGCACGAGGAAGGCGGGCGCAGGCCGAGCAGGCGCTCAGCGCCACCACGGGGACGGCCGCCCCGGAGCGGGCGCAGACCGGGACGCGCGGCGGCCGCTGCGGTGAACCGCGACTTGGCGCCGTCCACGAGGCGCTGGCAACCCCAGGGCTGTATCCCGCTTTCGGAGGGAGCCTAGGGGAGGATTTTCCCACTTTCCGCTGAGCTGGGCTGCAGCGCTCGAGTGAAACGCACTTGGGCTAGATCTGCCCCCCTTGGCCTCGGACCTGCTCAGGAACCGCTTCCCCGAGAGGCCAGAATGTGCTTCAGATTGAAGGGCGGCAACATTCACACTCTGCTCACCTGTAGTGTGAACTCAGTTTTAAAAAAAATAAAAATAAAGCAAGCCTCCTCCTACTTTACACTTTAAGCAAAAAGTGCTTGAAATGAGAACAGCTCTGAGGGATGTTCCCGACAGGAACAGGGCCTTTATCGGATATTCAGCGCACACTGAGGACCCGTTGGCGAGTTATTCCAACTGGCAGCGAACGAACGCGCTAACCGCCTCCAAGCGGTGTCCTCGCTGCCAGGGAGAGCCCTGCTCGCAGACACGGATGTGGCGCCTGCGAGCAGGCCCGGGTAGCACTTGTCCTCCCTAACACACCTGTGCTGGGTGGCAGCAAGGCTGCGCTACCAGCGGACTCGAACCCAACTGTGTCGCTTCAGACCTACCAGGCCCCGCAGCCAGGGCTGAAGCGCGGGAGGACAGCAGCTCAGGCACCACGAGGCGGCTTCCGCGAGGCCGGGCTGGAAAGCGCGCGCTCCCACGGAGCGGTCGCAGCTGAACAACACGCAGAAAATCCGGGCGAGCAAGTACATGGACAGGAGGAGGTGGAGACAAGAGGCGTCCCACAGAAGAAGCGGGCCCACACAGTCACCTTTTCTGTGAACATAGGACACAGGTAGTAGTCATATTCATTGGTCAGCAGTTAAGTGTAGAGCCCTTCAAGGTAAGTGAAAGCAGAGCAAAGGATCATCGCTCACGCGCCTTGTGCCCAAGGCAAATACTTGGTTACACCGAGTCCACCGCAGGAGCACATTTAGCCCACAGTGAGCAACAGAGAGTGGCAATTCCTACTGAGTCTGCACCTCTGGATACCGGTTATCCAGACACTAACACCTCTGGATACCAGTTATCCGGATGTATCGCACATCCTTCTTCAGCATCGCCTTTTCCTGCCTTCCTAACAGTTCCCATGAAGCCGAGAGCTCTGCCCGCAGGTTCTTAGCAAGGTGGATGCAGGTCACCGTGATGCTACCTTGGAGTTGCACATCCCACTTTGAGAGCGGCCTCACTGCTGTCTGCGACAACGCTACGGCTGCCAGGGCGCAGAGCACTTGTCCACAGTCAGTCTGCAAAGCCACGCGGCCTCTGAGCCGCAAGTCCATAACCGAGAACGTGGTGTTTAACCTAAACACTCAAGCAATAAATGAAAGTTTTGAAAGGTGGGGATGCTCCTATATAGCGCTGAGTTTTATTAAACTGACAGCATGGTTGAAAAGCAAAGACAAAAAAAAACATGATATATTTTTGTTTATTATTGCTCTCAGAGGGCTTGGTAGTCAAATATACAAGCTATGATCTATTCAACAGAAGAAAATAGTGTAAGATATAAAATCTATGCTCACTTTCCCCATCTAAGCCACCTACTAGTCTTCATTAGTTACATTAACTTCAGCTATTTCCCATCATGTTAATTTATACATACTCTGGGTATGTGTGTGTATATATATTTATATATGTATAAAAATTCTATTTGATGAGATGAAACTCAAAATGAAGAGATCTGTACTGTTTTTATACTGTTTTGTGCACTGCTGTTTTATTTCAGTTTTCCAAATGGTTACTGATATGTCTGCTTAGAAGAGCAAAATTTAAGCAAATGATATTTATTACATTTTCAAAAACAATGCAGTGACTATATGATAAGAAAATATGAAATGTTGACTATTCTCCCCTTGATGTACGTGCACTAATCCCATGATTCCTAAGATGGCATTGCATGCACTAAGAGGAGAAAAGAATCTCATAAAGAGAAAGGCTACTGATTTCCTTCCCCCTTAAACATTTCCCCTCTTCTCAACATTAAGGGTCTTGTTTTGTGAAGTTCTTGTCAGGCCCCTCAGTATATAAGGTAAGTGTAAAACATAGCCTGCAATCAGCTTGCATTGCAAGCTTTGCTTTGCTAGACCTGTACCAATTCCATATACTCATTATCACCTTCAGAAAACAAGAATGCAACATTTGTAACATCTTTCTAACAAGCAGGAATTAAACCCACTAATGAATTATGTAATAGAAGAGGGGAAAAAAAAAACTCACTGGTTTTGGTCCTCTGATGAAAATAAAAAAGAAAAACGGAGAGTTCTCTGTATCAGCATTTGGAAATCTAACTGTGTTTCAGGAGAGCGCAAAAATATCTGGTAAGGAAAACAAATTCATGGCCAGGCTCTGTTCTCAATTTCCAAGGCATATTCCAAATTCCAGCGATATTTAAGAGCTTCGTAGCCTCGGGCTGAGGGCAGATTTTTGGGGGTGGAAAGCACGATATGCTAACACCGGGGCTGCTGCTCAAATGCTGGGATGGGTCTAACAGAAAACACACAACACAGGACAAATCCTTCAAATCCTCTTGTTGAAAAGACACCAAAGAAAAATCAAGTGCATGACAGAACAGTGATTAATGACCCCAAGTAAAATATTTTTCTAAGTTACGAAATTACTTTTCTAATGTTTAAAAATAAAGAACAACCTGTGGGAGAAGAGGTTACATTCCAAGAGTTAAGAGTAAATATGAAAAGGTAAATTATTACTCTCTTATCTTGGTTACCAGAGCAAAGACAAAAATAATGGTCAGTGCTTTTATAAGATCTGTTCTTTACAAAAGTGAGATAAATAGTCTAGTGGCAGCTGGGTTAAAATGACAGACCTTGTGGGTCAGCTTCTGCACTCAGCTGTGGATCTGCAACCCCTTTCACCAACTTTTGCGTGTGGCTAAATGCAGAATTTGGCCTTCAGACCTGAACGTATCAATAGTCTCCATGTGTCTGCAAATAATTCCCCAGCTACGTATACAGCAGCAATCTACAACATCTCAAAATGTGCGTTTGGAGAGGAGAAAAAAAATGTACAAAGGTACATCACAATTCTGACCTCTAACTTTCAGTGAAAAAAAAATCTTAAAATAACTAAAGTTATTTAAAATCCCTGAAGAGATCCCAAACTTACTCTAGTGCTTAACAGTACGGCTCACCTTGCAATGGACTTCACATTAACAACTAAAGCACAACCAGGTAGAAAGTGCAGCACAGCCTATTGGTAGAGCACACAGGGTAAGATCCTGTCCCCACCTGAATCGATGTCAAAACTCTCCTTAAAAGCTGCCAGCATTTGAACTCTGACTGCTACCAACCTCTCCTTTTAGAGTTATGTTGAGTAGAAGACAGCTTTTTGACAACTACTGTGCAAGTGTCTGCTGCTGCCTCCCAGTTTACTGAGAGAGATTCCTTGAATGGGACTTCGGTGAGGACAGACATAAAAGCAGAAATAACAGGAGGAAACGTCAAGACAATTGAATAAATTTCCTTCTTTGCACAACTCCAAATCCCACGATCACCATTAATTCAGAAAATAAGCCCAACCAGATTCAGTTACGTACACATATGACGTAAAGCAGGGCAAACAACACTCAAGACCAAAGTGGTATGTTGAGTTGAACCTGAGCCTCGAGCAGCTGGCAGGAGATATGATGAGAATTTTATACCATTTTAATACTAGTGAATCTGCGCTGCAGAACGTGCCCATCCAGGTGCTGCTCCCATCCAAATTCCACAAGCTGTTCTGGTCTCTCGCATTACAGGAGTTATGAGATATTGCCTGAAAGTGAGAAAGTGTCAGCGTAACATACAAATAGGAGTTCACCTATAGCCATGAAAATGCAGCCTTTCCAAAACAACACTAACAGACAATCTCTGTCAATTAAGTTTTTTTTTTTTTCCCTGGAGCATTGATAAAAAAGGTTGGAAATCAACAAACATTATGTTGGCTTTAGCAAGAGGAAACATTCAGTGGCTCCTGTTGTAAAAGCAAGCGTAGAACTCTTGAGAGAAACCAGTGTGTTCAGTCATCTGAAGATGCACATGGCCATGTCCAGTACCCACTTTTACCCCTCCCACCCCCACAACCCCAAAGCAAGAAAAATTAGTTTCTTTTTTCCTCCAGATTTTATGCCATAGTTTGACTACAGTAATCCTTAAACAGGCAGAAAGTTGATGCTTTCACTTCAGTTGATGCCTCCAATTTCTTCATTCTTGGCTCAAGTTTTATTCATTAATATTAGTCATCAGTTATTAAGAAAAAGATAGTTTCTAAGTGTTTTTTGTTGTTGTTGTTGTTTTTTAACTGAAGTTAATTGGATACCACAGTCTGGTTACATGTGCTGAGTTGCAGCTGTCAGTTACTCCTTTTTCTTGAATTCTTGGTTGCCATAGCTGGAGCCTTTTTCTATTTCAGTTACTCCTATCAGTCTACGAACTCCGAAGGAAGCTTTAAAATACAACAGAAAAATGGGAGGCACATTAAAGCCATTAAAAGATTCAGGAAGTTGCGCACAAACACACCACCAGAACAAACACAAGTTACCCAAAATCTGAAAGCAGCAGTGTCTACAGATCACCCACTGATCACACACAGGTCAGATGTCACCAAGAGAGGATGACAATCTAGATTTAAAAATATCATTAGTACTCCGATTAACTGTACTGGAAAGCCTGGAAACTGCAACATTTTTTTTTTGCTCTCCCTCCGACCTGTTTCTTTTTTTTTAATCACCGACAGGATGTGCAGTAAAAGCGTGTTCTCCTTCTTGTATCATAATATTGGACTGCAAGAGTATTCATCCCTATTAATTCCTAAAGATATATCTAAGATATAAAGCTGAATCTGTCTCAATTAAAGCTTTCCAAACACTCAGAATGCCACATAAGACAAAATGTCTAGGGACCCAACCCTTCCATTTCTATCCAAATATTTTTCTGCAAATCCCATTCATATTAATTAATCACTCAAGTTATCAAAGACAATGGATCCCACCTTGTCCCTCTGGGCTTAGCATCTTTTCCTCAGCTTTTCTTACCTGCTCCAACAAATCCCAGGAACGCAAGGATAAGAAGAGGTGATCCACTTGCAAAAACTCCAAAGCCGAATGTGAAGAGTGGAGACAGGAGAACTGTGGCCCAGAAGAGAAAGTTTAGGAGAGTCCACGGTCTTCTAGGAGGTTTAAACTGCTGGCCGGGGAAAACGCCTTCTTGATTATACATCTCTTGCAAAGCATCCTATGTAAAAGAGAAGATGGACAAGAACATGTTCATCATGTTTGCACAAAACAATCCAAGAGCAGTTAGCCCCAGCACAGCAGCAAGGTCTCTGTCTGAGAGAGCACCGGGCATCCATTGCCATCTGCTGTCACTTCCTTGGGCATTCCCACCTCCTGCCAAAGGGTCACCAGCCCTTTGAAGGGAAACTTGGCCGCAGTCAAAAGCTGAAACACCACCAGTCTCTCCACTCCCTAATGCCTCCACCTTTTCTGTTAATTTCTTAGGAAGAAGGGGCAGTTTCCAGCCAGAAAATAAATTCAGACACTGCCTGCCCCTTGGCTGGATGTTTTTTCTTCCTGTTTTCATTTTGGAAAGGTCAGCACAATTCAGTACAGTACAGCACAGCAGAAAATTGCTGTGTGGACAGCCAAAAGAGGAAGGTAAAGTCCAAAACAAACAGCCCAAACAGCATTTTAACATGAAGCAAAGATATTGGCAACTAGTTTGCCCTGGGAAGCTTCTAAAACTTATAAAGGATGGCTCAGCAAGGCTGTTTCATGTTTTCCCTCCCCACTTATTTTTCTTCTAGCTTCTCTTATGAGGGGCTAAAAAGCTCAAGGCACTGTGTGTCCAAGACACATCCTTTTGACAATGTTCCTTTATTTTAAAGATTCTAGTTACAATGGATCACTAGCACCATGAGATCAACACATAAAATACCTGAATAACCCCTACATAAATAATCTCTCCCCTAGCATCATCTGACACCAGAGCTGAATGGAGATACAGCCAACAACAACACCTCCATCAAGATATACATTTAAAGTCCCCCAGTCAAGCCTACATTAGGGCTGGGAAACCTGTAGTCCAGTTTTCCTTTTTCTTCATACAGAGCTTAAAACTGTAATCAATAAAGTAACCATCTAAGGGGGAAAAAAAAGAATTGAGAAAAAGCTCTGAGCACTTTTTGAAGACACTTTGACCATGGGCTACACTGGTCTCTGGCAGCAGATCTCGGGGACTCTCGGGGGACCATGTCACGAAACTGCAGAGGTACTGCAAGGAGGAAGGAAAGCGAGAGCAGGAAAGTGAAAGCAGAAAGGAATGCGGACAACTGGCGCAGAGCCAAGAGTAGCTGCCCTTCACATACTGTTATCATTCTTCTCAAGTGGCTAAAATCATCTGTAGGGGAAGTGGAGCTTTTAGAAATGCATGACAGAGAGCTGAAGAACACAAGAGAGCAGAGAGATATTAATCTTCCATGGCCTGTGTTTCCCTCTGAATCCCACACTGCTTCTTTGCAGTTTGAGACCTACTTACTAGCCACCCCACTGTGGTCAAGGACACAAGGGCAGGGCTCCCCCAGAGCTGGTTTGAACCATTCCTCCCAGCAGTTTGAGGAATGACTGCCAATTTTTACAAAATATTCCCATCTCCTCAATCACTCCAGTGGAGGACTGTGCATCACCTAGTTCTTGAGTACACTGCCCCTGTGAAAACCTGGAAGCGAAGAAAGCAAAGCCCTTTACCTTTTCTTGGTAAAGCTTATGAAGCCAGTTTGCAGCTTCCTTTTCATCTTGAGGGATATCTTCCAGAGGAAATCTCCTGGTTTATTAGAGAGGCAGAAAACATGATTAAAGAAAAATCCAGGTATTTGACTTACAATCTCTTCTGGGGAAGATCTTCTACTCAATATCACAAGCTTTGGAGTTCTTAAGTGTGGAGACCTGAGAGTTAACCAACCCCTGATTCTCCACCTAAATACTCAAATTCCAAGCCCAAAAGAAACTGCACAGTCTCCCATCAATCTCAGAGCACATTAAAACTCTGTTGTTCCCTCAGTGGAGCTACCACCAGCTGAATCCCAATGGGCTCACACTCATATCCAGAGTCCGGAGAAAAAAATAAATAAAAAAACAGACAAAACCACAAGCAACAAACTTAATTATAATTTATATCAACTTAATTATAATTTATTAGTGGAGGGAAAAAAAAAAAGGAGAATTGGGAGTTTTTTTTGTTTTGTTTTTCAATTCCTGGCCCTCTCGTACAGCACAGCGGTGAGAGCAAGTGCATGATCTCTGGAAGGAGGCCAGGCCCAGCAATTCCAGATAAAACTTATTGCTACCATTCACTTGGAGAGAAGGTTCCTGCCGAACAAACTGAAGCCCATGAGTCTGCGCAAGTCTGCAGCGTTTTGCTGTGCACAAGCACAGCACATGGAAAGGCCAGTCTCACGTCAGAGCAGTGCACAGTAGAGTGTTGCAGGCCACCTTCCTAGGAGAGCTCAGCTTGAAAAGTCAAAGACATAAAGGTTCAACTATTCTACCTCAGATGGGACAGAGTAGCCCAGCTGGTGAGTCACTGAGCCAAACAGAAAGACACTACTGGTAAAAAAACTCAAGTCATGGTTGGTGGCCAAGGATTGGGCCCAGTTCAACAGCCCAGAGATTCCAATACATTCCTGCATGCCCATAAACCAGTCAAACACTATTTTTTTGCAGATTTCTCTTTAATAGCTCTAACAGGAGGAGTCACTCAGTTAATGCTCAATAAAAGCTTGACAAGAAGTCATCTGCTGAAAGCTCTGCTAAAGTTGTCACTCTACTGAGATCACCACAAGAGGGTACTCATAGCAAGAGCATCTGGTAATTTAGATAATCATTTCTGTTCTGGTGGAGCCAGTCAGAAGAAAGACTAGATCATCTGCAAATAGGCTAAGCTTCTGACTTACCTCTGCAGGTAACCGCATATTCCTTTTAGCTAAAAACACACGATTACACGCTTCCATTCTCTGATCTAAGCCAAGATTCTCAGCACATTAAGGAAACAATCAATCTTCAACAAAAAGACTGTAAAAATCATTTCCTCAATGTCATAGCATCTTCCCCAAAGGAGAGAAAAACCTTTAAGTATAAGAAATTATCTTGAGAAGATTGATTCAGGCCACAATTACAATCTAAAGTAATAATTACCTGAGCAACACAGTCATCAGTTTCTTCAATAGGGCATAATTAGTAATTTCACCTGGCTACATCATTGCTCTTCAGCAGAATTTTATAAACCCAGGACTATTGAAGACTACATTGCTCCTCTTTCTTCCCACCACCTTGCCAACAAATAAGACCAACTGGCCTCCCAGTCAGCAAACTGGAGGACAGTTAAAGTTGATACAGCCACTCCATGTTTTTCCAGTGGAAAGACCAAAATCCCATGGAAATTGTGTGGCACCAGAAAGCAGCCCTGGCACACACGTCCTTCCTTAGCAAAGTTGTAACACTCTGTCTTCCTTGGACTCTGCCCTCAAAACTGTCCCTGCTGCCCTGAGGCAGTGCAGAGGATCGGTGGGTTTCCCCACAGCCACGGAGGCTCTGCTGTGATGCAGCCCAGGGCAGCAAGAGGTGCTGCAGACCATGGGCTCAAGGTCATGGCAGGGAAGTGGTGGCAGTTTTTACCTTTTTTTTTAATATATATATATATATATATACATATAAATATGATATAAACCTCATTGTTTGCCAAAGTGTGAGTTAAGCCCTCAAAAAATCACAAATGATGAGCTGTCAAAAGGGCTACCGAAAGAACAACCAGGACCATTTGTCAAACCCAAGCACAAAAAGCGAAAGATGAAATTCAGAAGGAAAGGTCAAAGCTGTTACAGTCACAAGGACACTGGCAGAGCTGGAGCAAATAAGCAGAAATCAAGAGAAAGTCGGTGCATGTGAGCATGGGTGTATATGCTGTGGAGAGAGGTGTTAGGAGTCATTCTTTTAGGCAAAAGTTCAACCGCAAGGAATGAAGCACAGCATTCATATGATGCTTGAATTTCAGTAGTATTTAACTCCTAAGCTGCTAATCAAACCATGTGAGAAAAGGAGAGAAAATGGCACAGTAAGGAGCTTTACACACCTTATTACAAGAGACTGCTCTTGTTGGACAGGCCATTTGCACCACGTATCTACTCAGAAAGGACTGGGAAGGAGACAGAACACTTGGTCTTCTGTTCCCAGCAGAGACAGGGAAGAGCAGACAAGTGTCCTGGTTTCACAAAATTTGCAGAAACCCTGGAAAGACTGTGTGGACATCACTCAGAAAACTATCCACCCAGTGCTCTCTGTCTTGCTGGGTGATGTCACTGGTTCTCAAGCATAGAAATAAAATGAAACAAGCAAAAGGAAAAACCAGAACGGTCTTTGTGATTTGCAGAGAAACTTGAAGGGCAAGGGAAAGGGGACTATGGCAGAGGACACTTCCCTCTAGATTTTGAATACACTTCAGCTTGCCAGAACAGGCATCTCAGGGTTCACCTCCATCATGATATGCTTACCTTACACACATATCTGCTTCATATTTCTTTCCATAAAGAATTCCTAATAAAGATGGGTTCTTGTTTCCTCTGAAATTTAGTGTTACATCATATACTGCTGAAACTGTTGCAAAGAAGAGAAAATACGGCTGTTAATCTCAGCATCTCTCACAACTGTGTCACCAGTATCCCTGCATTAGACAGCAACTAGGCCTCATGAAAGCCCTGCACTAATGAAGTCAGGTAGCAGGTCAGGTGTCCTTCCAACACCATTTTGTGTTCACATATTTTATCTGCATCAGCCACCTGACATAGCCATCTATGCAGCAGGTCTGTTACCAACCACAAGATGCGATGAACTAGGCAACAGTGGCATAGATGAGTAGTTTATTATTTTTTAAAGCTGATTTCTGAGTCATGTGGCACAAATTAAGGTTAATATGCTGAATGTTTTCACTAATTGTAATGGATGTAATAAAAAACAGAGCGTACAAGACCATACTATGCAACACAGTATACCAAATACGACATTACAGGTAATGTTAGGAACAAATAACAGCTTGCCAAAATACCTGTTCCCCTGAGACACTGGACAGCAGTGGTGAAACCTTTGGTTCTGGGCAACAGATGATATTTCAGCTTCGGCAGCCCCTTGGATTCAGCTACCTCCATACTGATACGATGCTTTGTCTCTGTAAAACGAGTTCCTTCACAGTACAGGAGAAACTGGAATAGGACAAAAGGAGAAAACAAAGATAACCTGTGATCACAGGAACAACCCAAGCAGAACCCTGACAACTTCTGCAAAACACAGAAGTACGCACGAGTGCGCACAGAAGACGCACTTCAGTTGCCTGATTTGTTCACTATGCATCAGGCACACTTGAGAACCACTTCACACCTCATTCACAATAGATGACATTTAAATTTAACAACTCGGATCCCAAATTTAAGCCTACCAAAGCCCAAATGGTTATCCATGACATGCTCAGTTGCAAAAATAAAAATTTCTAAGAGCTTTAGCTGCTGGTAGACCACAGTGCGAATCAGAAGCAGCAATCCAAACATCAGCAGTCACAGGCTTCTGGAAAAAAAGGTTTCTGAGGTAGTGAGGTAGTGATTTTTTCTGTATACAACAAGAATTACTCAGTCTGAAGACCAACTTGCCTGAAAGATTTTTTTCTAGGACTTGTATTGGTTGTGTTCAAAAGCGGTGCCTTCCCTAAACCCTTTACCTCATCTTGCAGATCACCAGTCTGGCTGCACCTTGAACAACTACTAGCCCTGAAATCCCCCCACTGTGGCTTCCAGCAGCACAAAACATGGGTCTGTCCTTCTCCAGCCTCCACAGCACCTCTGCTGTGCTTGAAGGAGAGATCAGAAGCAATGCTGGGAGCACACAAAGCTCTTCCAAGAGTCCCAGGTACCGCAGGAAGGCTACACACACAGCACCCGCTGTGACATTTAGCGTGCAGCAAAATTAGGAGACCTGTTTATTCAAGTCAATTTCGATCATGATTTAAATTACCAAGCAGGAAGGCTTAATTTAAATAATCCTTGCTAACTATGTTTTGCATTTATGTATTTTTTTAGCTGTTTTCCTAGACACTTGATCCTTGGTTTTCAATAGTAAAGCCCTTAAAAATGTCCAGATTCACAACTAAAATACAGTCTTGGCATTTTTTTTTATTGGTATTTGCTTTTGCCTTTTAACTAATAAGGAGGATATATTAAATTATGTGCATACCTGTTAATTCAAAAAAGTAGCTTAAAATATGTTGTCCAGGTTATTATTCTTTATATTTTTGTAATAATAGAAAAATCACAAGTGGCACATTCACTGTCTACTAGTCAAAGTTTACCATTTCACTATTTATTTTGACAAACTACAGGACAACACTGAAATTCATTTAAAATTAACAAGTAAAACCACTCAATGTTTTATCATCTAAAAAGCTGTACGTTGCATGTGCTGCAAAACAGTAAGTTTACCAAACATTTGCATGAAAAACTAAAAGAAGGTTCATAGGATGATTACTTTACTGCATTACTGCAGTAAAATTTAATGGCCCCGCACATAATGAACCCCAGATGTTTCAGCCTTGATTTCAAATAATGACAAAATAAAAAGGAAAAGCAAAGCTTTAAAACCAAGTGTAAGCTTGCCATCTGTTTGCATAGAGACTTGGTGGGAAATCTGTAATTTTATAGATCGAAGAATGTACCAACATGAAAACTTCCTATCAAAACCTATGGTTTGTTCAAACCTTCTCCCAAAATACACACACACTTACACACACAAGCACACTTTTCCAAGAAAAAACAAAGCAAAACAAAAAATACCCACATGGTTTGTGTGCCTTTTTTAGTCTACTTTGGAAAAAAAATAGCTTAAGGTTATATAGACAGTAGTTAAGTGGGAGCTACTATATTTTTTAAACCAAAGAATAAAGGCCAAAAAAAAAGTTTAGACATAATTTTGCCTAAACTAACTAGCATTTTACAAGCCTAATTTATAAATCATCTTGAAGCTTCTGATCATCTGTACAAGCCTGAGCTGCCTTCCAAACGACATTTCTTAACCACAAGCCAACAGAGCAAATCCTGACCAACATGCCCCCAGAACAAGGAATGTTTTCCCTGGCTACATGTGATGGTAGCAAGAAGCTGAACTTCCTCTGATATGAGGCTGCTGTGCCATGTAGGTACCTCCTTCACCCTTTTGCTTCTAGCACTGCCGATGCTGAAGGAGAAACCTGACACTTACCCACATATATTCAGGATAATCAGACAAACGTTTTAATCCTTCAATTACTGTGTCTCTGTCTTCTTCCCATTTTCTTTTGCAGAAGACAATCTCAAGGAAGTACCACGTCCAGCCGATTAGGGGCACGTATAATAGTTCTCTTTTAGCAAGAACTTTGGAACTCTTGGAGAAAAAGAAGAACGACAACCCAAAAGTGTCATTTGTGGATTTATACAGTGAGACCAAACAGAAAACATTAAGGTTAAGATGATGGAGACCTAATAGAGTTACATATGAACCCCAAATGCAAACAAACAGAAGACACTGGATGGGTTGAACACAGACTGAAGGATGGGTTTGAGACGCGCAGTTCTGCAGGTGAAGGGAACACTCCCGGCCCCACGTACCCCCAGCACTCCAAAGCGCTCTGTCATAGTCCAGCCGCACAAGAAGTCAATTTCAAAGTTGTGGTTCAAGATGATGATGACGTGCTCCTTGCCAAAGGTATCCACCGTAGCCTGGTCGGAGAACAGGGTGCACTCTGTGCCTGACCACCATTCCAGCAACATGACTAACTCTAGCAAACGGGATGGAGATGGGAACACAAGTTAGATGGGACGCTTGCAGAACCCCTTGCGCCATGTGCAGTATTTCATCTCCAGTCCAATTCAATGACAACTTCTTCTGACTCCCGACATCACTTTCAGCTTTTCAATCCAACCCACTACAGATGGAAGGAAAGCTTGGAAAGGCATAGGCCAAAATCACACCACTATCCTTATGCAGTAATTAGAGTACTAGAGAGGTAATTAGCAAGTTTTAAAACAGTAAAAAAAAATTATGCAGTCTATTCTGAATATGAAATATGAATATGAAAAAAAAAACCTGCCTGAAAACAGAGTGTTGAGCTGTTGATTGCTCCACTGGACGAGTATGCTTTCTCCCAGGTGGAATACAAATTATGCAGAGATCCAGCCTAATGTTTTTACTCAGCACGGAGCAAGCTTTATGGAGCTAACAGACCAATAAAGGGCTTTTAAATGGATATGATACTATAGACCTTCTGCGATACGGTTTGGCATTAAAATACAGGACTTAAATCACTCCACATTACAGTCATCCACATGGAGTCAAAAGCACCAGAAGATCAGGCTATTTATCAAAATAAGTGGGAATAGTAATTGCCCCCCTTCCTTTGCCTTCAAGAGAAGAAATGAGATGAGCCGCTTCCCCTCAGTCTTCTCCAGCTTTTCACTATTCCAGTCTCTCTCACACAGACGTACACAAACGTCAGAGGTACACAAATGTACCCTTGTACATTTCCTTCATTACCCATGCTGATTTTTCACTGCTTTCTTCATTAAAAAAAAATGGACCTAAGTTGTGCGTAATTACTGTGGTTAGCCTGCTTCTCTAATTTCAGTACCATCAGGCAGGTAGAAGTCATTACTTGTGTCACAGAACAGCTATAAGGGCTGCAAGGGCGGTTCATCCTCCCAGCAGGAACATTTGCTTCCATGCAAACTCCAGCCCTTTGGTATTATCTCATTTTAATGAGTTATGGAAGCAAGAAAAATTTGGTTGCAAAGATACGACACAGCTGAATTTTAACTCTTCCTACATGTAGCAAACTTGCAGGATCAGACTGGAAGCAGTCCTCTCCATTCTTCAAGTTTTGTGTGCCTGTGCATCTCACCCTGTGTACAAGGCAGCCCTGGTTTTGCACAGTGGAGTTGGCGCTTCCTGCACAAGGGCTTCTGACCAGCAGGATCCCAATTCAGCAAACTCCATCTGTGCTGCTATGTAGAAGAGGGTCCCATTTTGCACCACGCCAGAGAGAAGGTAAACTTAGTATTGGGAGAAAAACGAGAGAAAAAAAATACTATGAACAGAAAAAGCTTCTTCAACACCAGTTATTTCATTTGCATTCCCTGCACGTGTACCAGGCCATTATCCTGTAGGATTTTTTTCCAAGACTCACTCATTTGGAAGCAGGAGAAAATTCTGCAATTTGTTGCTCAAGACAATACAACCTTGTCAACTGAAGTTAAAGAACAACAGCTTACAACAACCAGAGGTTTCTGTGATGCCTTTTTAGCTCTGTCTCCTTTGGGAGTGATGTAACCACTCACCTTTCTTGCCTTAATTAGCCTGACTCAGAGAGCAGCAAGGGCAGGAAGAACATCCCCACGAGCCCTAGGCTCTTGCAGGTGCTCATGGAACAGGCTCCACTCATTGGGGCACCCTCAGCAATCTCCCTTTCCACTGTTCTCTACACCCTGAAGACTAAAATCTCCAGCATCCGCTACACTTGCATTTTATTTTCCATTAGAAAATGCAACTACGTGTGTGTTTTTTCCTCAACATCAGAAAAAAATTCTGCCGAGGGAGGTGCAGATGATTTGGTACATGAGCATTTCTTGTATCAGTCCCTCTGAAATAGCAGAGGAAACTTCACCTAGAGATTTGCCAGAGTTCATACTGGAACAGGCAGGTTGATGAGCCAAAGAATTAATATGAGGAAACAAACTGCCTTTTACAAGCGTACTGACAAATGATGCAATTAAAACAAGGAGGGAGTTTATTTCCTTTTTTTTTTTTTTTTTTTTTTTTTTTTTTTTGGTTGTTTTGTGTGTTTTTGTGGGGGGGTTTGCTATTTTGCGTGGCACTGATCCTGTCACTGCTCCAGCAGGGCTATTCTCCTACCCAAAGGAGGAGTGAGACTTGCCAGCTTGCAGGAAACATCACTGAGGTCAAACACCACTTCACTACAGTCCTGGGCTCCCAATTCCAACACAAGTTCCAAAGCAAATGGTCCTATGGCCTCACAAGCCATTCAAGAACAAAATCAGCAAGAAAGGCAGGGCTCATCTCCCAGCTCCCTTGAAAGCTACAGAAAGTCATTTTAAAGCACCAAGATTCTGGGAGATCATCTTTGCAACTAGACTCAGCTAAACATACTGCGCTATCCAAACGCATGAGTCATCTGAAACAGAGTTAGCATGAGGAATCCTGGAATACAGATCTGCCTTCATGAATTAAATATGTGAAGTGTTCACTTTTAGTGCAGAGTCTGGCAGAAACCTCCAGCACCAACCTACCCCACCACGGTCCTGTCGGGAGCTCTACAAGGTGCTACAATGAGCTAATTGGCTTAATACTACTCTTAATTAAAGCCATTTGCCTCATAAATGTCTTGGAAGCAATACTTCACATATTTGAGATGAGATATAGTAAGCAAAAAGCCTTGTTTTCTCTAGACCACAGGATACGTGGGCACACAAGCACACCTGCGTGTCTACTCCAGCGCACACACACTCCTCTGCCAGGCTGGCAAAACAGCTTTTGATACAGAAAATCATGATAAACAGAGCTCTGGATTGAAAGTTATCAGCCTGAAAAAATAAAGATTTTTAAGTGACTAAAATCTACCATCTTGAATAGAAAAGCAAACTACAGAGTCACTGCCAAAAGGCTTCCATGTAATAGAATATGTATTATGAATGGCAGCACTTGAACCATTGCATTTCCAGGGCCTACTTATTTTGTTATAAATCACAGTTGGAGAGCATGGTCTGTCAGTGCTTCCATTACAGGCTATCAGCACTGTTCTGGCCCATGTAACATTTATATTCATTTTCACAGTTTAATTTCTTACTCATTTAATTTATAGAGTAGGCTACACACAAGGGGTTATTCTCAGTGCAATCCAATCACCTACTCAACTTTTCTGAACCTTTTGTAACAACAGTGTAGAGGATTTTTCAGCGTATACAACAGACAGATAATAGCATTTAAAATGGGATCTCTGTACACCCAGTATTAACTTGGAGAAATCAAGAGTCTTAACCTGCCAACCTCACAGGTACAAGCAGTACAAACCTTCAGAAAAGCCAGGTTACTTGTGCAACAAGAATTTTCAGTATACATTAGGTTGTAAGTTATTAAAAGGACATTAAGGATTGTTTACAAGCAAAACACACCTTCTTCAACCATGCTAGTTTTAGCTATACACACTTCCTTCTATTACTAAACATTTTCTCCTCACAGTTTGCCTGCCGTTCTCAACTCGGCTTCCCTTCTCCTGTGCTTCTTTGACGGTCCGAGTGGGTGGAATAAAAAGTCCAGGAAGGAAGAGGACAACAAGCTTAACAAGCTTGAACCAGATACTTGAGAGGATTTTTGCTGAGGGTACTTCACATCCATGATTTGAAAATATGGGTGCCTGTTAGAGGATGGTTCAGCTGTACCATGAGTGCTCATTTACCCAAAGCGCTCAGCAGCTCCCGTCGAGGTGGGTGGCCATGTGCATTGCGGGGAGACAGAATGGAAACAAATTACGTGATTCACCACTGAAAAAAAGGGGGACATTTGGATTAAGAAGCCTTTAAACACTCCTTTCAGAAATCCAATGCCCTCTTATGACATATTAGGAGGAAAAAAAGCCCATCCACAGTAAGGAGGGTCTTTGAAGGCCTGCAAGAGGTGAGCAGCCCAGAACCGCTCACAGGACCCGTCACGCAGGCAGAAGAAAATCACCCACAAGAGCAGAGACACCCTGGTGTCACATGCAGACACCACAGGCACAAAAGGGCTGTGATGTTGTCACACAGCCCGGCCATAAGGTCCTCTGCGCTAGGCCCTTAGAGACGGGCATCTCACATCACAGAGCACACAGTCAATGTGGGCTCTCAAGCTAGGGGTCAGCACAGCACCCACACTGAACACCTGGAGCCATCTCTGAACTCCTCCTTCATAGAATCACAGAATGCCTAAGGTTGGAAGGGACCTCTAGAGGTCATCTAGTCCAACCCCTCTGTACACGCAGGGCCACCTAGAGCACGTGGCACAGGACCATGTCCAAGCGGGTTTTGAAGATCTCCACAGCCTCTCTTGGCAACCTGTTCCAGTGCTCTGTCACCCTCACTCTTCACATCACTTAACATAGGCCCTTAACACACTTAATACAGGATGCAGATGGTACTGAAACAGAATCAACAATTTCTTACCATTTGAGATAGAGTGCGCATGGGGTGGGCAAGTTTACTTTGCATTTCTTTTAAATATCAAAGTCACAGTCAAAAGTCATCAAAGTCACCAGTAACATAACATTGTTTTCTAACTCTTCTAACTCTTTTGTATGTGGCAGTAAATTCCTATATGTGTACACACGCATACTCACATTCACACTCACATACATATTAAAGAATCACAAAGGAGTTGGGCCTAGAAGGGACCTCTGAAGGTCATCTGCTCCAGCCAATACTACTCCATCTGGGTCAGCTAGAGCAAGTTGCCCAGGACCGCGTCCTATTTTCATTGTTCAAGGGGAATTTCCTGTGCTTGAGTTTGAGCCCTTTGACTCCTGCCCTGTCACTGGGCATCACTGAGAAGAGTCTGGCCCTGCCCTCTTGATACCCTCCCTCACTGATAAGACACCCCAAACCTTCTCCAGGCTCAAGAGCCCCACTCTCTCATACTCTCCTTATATGAAGGATGCTCCAGCCCCTTAGTCAGCTCTGTGACCCTTCTCTGGGCTCGCTCCCATAGCTCCCTGTTCCTCTCATGCTGGGGAGCCCAGGATCTTGCCGGCAACACTCTGCCTGAGGGGGCCCAGGGTACCGCTGGCTGCCTCGGTCACGAGGCCACATTGATGCATCATGTCCAAAGACATACGTATATATAACAGGAACATATAAAAACATATTTATTTTTTCAATTTAAAACAGCCCCTTCCGCCCGCCGAGCCCACATGTCCCCTTGAGGCATACTCACGGCTCCACAGTGAATAGGCAAGGCGACAGTTTACTCGGCGATAGAACTGCTTGTTTATGGGCCAGAGGACTAGTGTGCATAGTTGAATGAAGTTAATGATCAGTCCACTCACAACGAAAACAAACCCAATGAGGAGATGAACTATGAACTGGGTCTTCAGAAAGGCAATGAAGCCCATGATAACCACTCAGAAGCGCTTGCAAGGGCCGTCACTCAGAATAACTGTCCTGAAAAAGAAAGAAAGAAGCTATTTGAGACTGGATGTACAAAGCCTGAGGAGGCAAGATGAGAGCATTCAAACAGTCCATGCAACTTCTGCAACAGGAACCCAAACAGCAGCACTCGGTTTTCCAGGCCTGCTTCATTCAGGTCTCCACTTGATAAACTGCTGTTGGTACAAGCCACTTTCAAAAATAGGAAAGAATCATTACTTACAATTGGCAGCCCACTGAAAATATTACCATTTGCTGAAGATGAATCTCATGCCCCTCTTCAAACAAAGTTTTTCTGGTAGGACTTAATGCTGTGAGGAACACAGACCTGTGCTTTTACACCAAACCAGTCAAGCCCCAAGCACTGAACAAGCTGCACTGCACTCTGGTTCCAGTGCTTCCCCTATTGCTTAGTCCTGCCCCTGTACTGCCCCTCTGCACCCGAAGACATGGCACACAGAGCCTCTGGAGCTGTGCAAATGTAGTGATGCCCTCAGCCTGCTGCTCCATAGACCTCTGATCAAACCCTGAGCAAGAACTGCTAGGGCTACAGAGACTTTCTGACATATTCACTTGTGCTAGAATAGCACTGTGGCCCATGTGTAGGGCAGGCTCTGCATCCTGCAGCAAGTTTCATAACGAAAGAGTAGTGGTGGGTGCAGAGAGCATCATTCCGGCAAACTAGGGCATGGAAATAGAAACGAGTTATTTCCAGGTTCAAAACCCATCGCTGCAACAAACTTCTCACTTTCTCAGGCCAGTTACGTGAACAAATAGTCCAGTCAGTGTGAAAATAAAATAATAATAAAAAACCTCTGGCTCCACAGCAGCACAATTTTGATCTAGAAAAGGCTTTGACACAATCTTTTTTCCATTGTATCAGCCAGAACACTTAACTCAGAGTGAGCTCCTTATGTACATGAGGTGTTGCTGGACGGACAGTAACTGATTCAGCATAAAGCCAGAGCAGTTTTGACAGCATCTGATCCAATATAAAACCTGCCTGTACAAAGTCAACCCCCAAAAAGTGTTTTAAATGAGCCATCAGATTGAGTTAATTCCAGGCACTGCCTTATTTGGCACTGGTCTTTTTCACACATTTAGTAATAGAAGCTGTAAAACTAGATTTACTCTGCAGTCAAACTACAGTCTCAAAATCCCACACAAAATGAAGGCACAACCCTACCGTCAGCCCAAGTTTGCTGCAGGAATTAATGCCCGGTTTTTCCAAGTGTCACAAGCAACCAACCAGCCAACATGGAGATGGGAAGGAACGCCTTTGGGAAGTCAAGCCTCTCTGCAGGATGTAGAAGCTCTCAACGTCTGAACCAAATAAAAGCTGTGAGGAACCAAACCTTCATCATTCACCACCTGCTAACGTTATGGCACTATTTTTAAAACTCAACAGCAATTTTACTTGGAAAAGCTTTTTTTCCTTCCACTGTATCTCCTACCAATTGGGAGCTGCCTTTCAAGTTACAGAACGTCTCTCTCACTCTGGCACATTTCGACTCTATTTTTGTCATTAGTAATCTAACTACTGCAGATGCACGTTACAGAGGGAAAAGTATTCTAACATAGCAACTATTGTGCCTGTCACAAAGTTGAATACACTCAAATTAACCTTACAGTGAATAATCTAAATTGTCCCAGGGTTTTCCTGTAGGAAAGACAAAGTTTCTTCTGCTCACAAAGACTTCCTCTGCTCAGAGCCAGGAGGCGCTGGGTCGCCTGCCTTCCCGCTCCTGTGTGGCCACCCGAGTGTTTGCCTTCGCCCTAGGGCGTTCTCCAAGTCACTGCATCAACTTTGTCGCTTCCAAGAGCGGAAGCATCCTCTCCATCGCTCCCTTCTAAGGAGCGGTACAAACCGGAAAGGAGCAAGGGCCTTTGGAGAGCCATCTCTGGAATCACCACCTGTGCTCTGCAGAGCCATCAGCAGCCAGCGCTGCTGCTGCTGACCGTGTCCACCCTACGTATTAGATCAGCCATTACAACCCTCCAGCTCCCCTTTCTGGCAAGGCCAAAAGCCCACAGCAATATCACAAGGAGGAAGAACCATTCAGTATTCTCCTCAGAGGCTCCCACCTGGCAAAACGCTTTGGCTCTGCCTCCACGTCTGAACAAGTCTGGAGCACTCCAGCATCTCTCACTCAAGCTAAGGAGGACTTGGCTCCGTTACAGACCCAAGAGGGCACGTCCAATGCCAGGAAAGCCTGCGGCACTGTGGCACGTTACTGCTCGGGTCCCCTCCCTCTGAATGAAGTGGCTTACAGGCCTGCACCAGTGTTCACTGCTCCCCCAAGGATCTGGGGACCGCAAGCCTCATGGCTATTACTGAAGACAGCAGCCAAAACATCAGCTGGTTCCTCTCCAGCACCTTCAGGGGACAGAGTCTGCCCAACTGCTTTGTAAAGAACAGCTGTTTTCCTTCAGTTTTCCTCTTGCAGTGGACAAGGATCAACTAAATATGATAAATCCTGCTGTCCGATTATTCTGTCTTCGATGTCGGATAAACATTCTGCACAGGGCCTCTTTTGCCAATCCCTCACTGAACTGCAGTTAGTTATCAGGATAATTAAAAGCTAATCTTATCCCAGAAATTATGGGCTTTTCCACAGTCTTGTGGGTATATGAGAACCAGGCAAACCAGGGTCAACCCAAGGGGCAGAGGGCAGTCGGAGGCTGCTTTGCTGAGATGAGAAGCCAGGCTGCTACATCACATTAATGATTAACTAATGATCATTAATATGATAGATATTTAGAACAGCTAAATGTCTATCAAGCAAATACCTGCCTTAGCTTAAACCAGCAAGTCTTAGCACTATTCCCCTTTTCTTCTTTGAAGTACACTGATACTGGACACAGGGCTTTCTAGTGACGTCTCTTCCTCCTCTCTCTTCCCAGGCACCCTGCAGTTTCGCAGCTCTGGCCTTTCACCATGAACGCTCCGTGTCTTTTCCTGCACAGTGGCACTGAGAAGCGCCCACACCACCAGCGCTCTCCCTTGCACATCCTCACGTAGCACCCACCTGCCACAGTCACGCTGTGGGACAGCTCGGAGGAAAAGCCCAGCTCAAACCCAAGGGCTCATTTCCCTTGCCATTTAGTGCTACACCTTGTGGGGTCATTTTACTTCCTTAACACACCATTCCTCATAATATTAATCTTTATCTTCTCTGACAAGAAAGGTTTTAATTGCTCTGTACCCTTCTGAGCTCTATCTCTTACTTACTCAACTCTCCTCAGCCCCCTCCAAGGTTACATTACAGAAATTCTTCTAATTCATGGCTTGGCTGTTAACGCTCCTGGATCTTGACTCAACGCTTGTGAGGGCATTAGCACATCTCTCATTTAGGAGTAATATCATCTTTCTTTTATCCAGCTTTCTACATCCATGAAGCTCCCAATGATTAAGCTGCTT
This sequence comes from Crypturellus tataupa, assembly GCA_034781795.1. Taxonomy (NCBI): domain Eukaryota; kingdom Metazoa; phylum Chordata; class Aves; order Tinamiformes; family Tinamidae; genus Crypturellus; species Crypturellus tataupa. The sequence goes on along the minus strand of JAWLRI010000379.1, from coordinate 973,618 downwards.
TGAGGCTTCTACTATGCTGTTAAATGTAGCTGAAATCTGCCACTAAGTTCAAAACCCATTAGGAGGCAGAATGACAGAGAACACAATTTCACTTAATTTCATTAAGAAATTAGGTTAAAAACAGAGGCAGTATATGCACTAAGCACATTACAGCCATTTCATGAAATACATATCTATTTATGAGCTCAAGAGGAAAAAATAAGCCATTAATTGCATATGTATGTCTTTCCAGCTCTAATTCTGCTTTTCTTCAGTCACTTAGCCTTGTCACGCATGCACAATCCTCTAAAGTTCATGAGCTTGTGTGAATACGAGCACAACGTTGGAATTTGGTCCTGATTCCAATATTCTTCCAACCCTGACAACAGCAGAATCTGCTGCAGACACTATCACATCCTTAGCTTTTGTCCTCATTTTTTCCCCCGAGCCTATTACTTCAGTTTTCCAGTTGTTCCCACTCTACTGTATCACATTTATCTCTGCTTATAAAATCTCCTTTCTCTGAATGTGATGCCCCTCACCCTAAACTCTGATACTGGTACTACCTTACCTACTTCAGTAACATTCTTGCTAGTTTAAGAATCCAGAGTGAAACCATTATGATAACACATTCTACCATTTATGCTCATATTTTATCATGCATTCACATTAAAAATCCTGCTTATCATGAATTTTTGAAAATAAAGTATATAGAGGAAGAGCTGAAGCCAAACTCAGGTCGCACATACACCAATCATTTCTGAGTTGTGAGGACTAGCAATAGGACCTCCAATAGAACAGCTGTCACCATCACAAAATTAGACAAGAATTTATTTCTTGAAATTTTGTCAGTCATAGCTTTGAAACAGCACAAGAGCCTAATTCTACAGAGGTTCAGTAGTAGAAGATTATCAATTATCTGCCTCAAATATGCTCATTATTTTGGTCTTGATCTGAAGCCCATTAAACAATAGAAATGTCCACTAATATCTACAGGCTTGGTTCAGAATATTAAGAGATCCATGACAAGATTAATCTGACTAGTGTTATCAAAATAAGAAGTCTTTTGCTTGGCTCATCATCCTATTGACATGAAGATTCTTGGAGGTGTGCCGTTTTGTTTGTTTGTTTTTTAAGTCAGCTGTACAACACTGGTTTCATCTGATGAGCGTGCAGAATGAGAAGCCCTGAAATATTATCCACTGTAGCAGAATAAAATGAAATAAACTAAAACATGGGTGTTATTAACTCCAGGCATGATATGATGGTCACGAGAAAGAAGGACAACCAAATTAGAGCAAAAAAGCTTTTCATAAGCATGCCAAACTCTTGGGCATGTAAAAAGCAAACCACCTGAGGAACACATGCCCTCATACACAGTCCCTGTTCATGCTCCCTCTACTCTTTACATGCTGTTAAATTACACTCTTACGAGATTATAAATTTACCATTTAAACTTTATGAGAGAGTAAACTACTAAATAAAGTACAGAAGTGAATAATTTATGGCTGAGTACTGCTGATCACCACTGGCAATTAACTATAAAGGCACTCTTTTATTCCATGAATCTTGTGCTATGAGATTATCCAGCTGGGGGGCACCTTTTTATGCACAGATGATCTACAGCCGTCACCACAGCAGAGCTGAACGAGCTGCAACTGCGACTGCCCCGTGCAGAACCCCCATGAGCAGTCCCTGCCCTCCTAAGACTTCAGCCAGGCACCCCCTCCCACTTTCAAAAAGGAGGCAACTTCCTATCTGCTCTGAGGAGCAGGATGACCAGCTGTGCAAATGGTATTTTGCTGATAGAGAACCACAGAATACATGAGCAATGTGAAGGAAGAAAAAAAAAAATCAAACAACTTGATGGAACTGCTTTAGAAGGCGATAAACTAGACTCAAGTGACTATATATCACTGCACTTGAGGGGCAGTTCTCTCTCCCTTCTTCTAAATGAAGTATTACAGATATGATGAAGCATCCTCGCTAGCAGCACAGTACTGTGCTTACACCTCTGATAGACATAGTTTTATTTTTTAACTTGTTGCTAAAAGGTTACAAATCAAAACAGAACCGATACTACAACAGCTATTTTCCAATTTTAGTGTTAACAGTTATTTCCTTCCTACCATGCTGAGCATGTGCACACACACACACACACAATTTGCAAGCATGCACAAATTCCAAGACTGCTTAGCATACAGACGTGGTTAGCTCTGCCTCTACTTAAGGAGATGCATCAAGTAGCTGAAATGCAACCTGACTTGCTGAGAAATCTGCTGAGCATAAGGCAACCAATTCCAGAAGAGCTGCTCTCTCACGTCAGCCCTGTCTTTGTCTGCAGAGAAAGCACAGGTATTCTTGTAATAATTCTCTGCTTGTGACAGGAAAGCTGGAATGAATCTGTTGCAATTCATGGGGTAAAATCATCCTGAAAACTGCCTTCATTTCCAAGCTGAATATCACCATGAGCTAATGCTGACATCACTTTTTCTGTGGTACAGTTTTGCAGGAATTACAAGACACGGAAACACTATAGGAGTCTCCATTTTGCTTTCATATAAAGAAGGTCCACTATGCCAAGATCTGGCTGTGCATGTGTGCACCCTGCCTCGCACAGGGGGCTTTTATGACAAGGATGGTACTGCTGCAAGTTCACAGTGTAAAAGAGAAAATAAAAAAACGGAAGAGAGGCTAAGTATCAGCATAGGACAAGACCTGTTATGCTAAAATGCACCTGAAATAGAGAGAGGCAAACAGGGATAATCAACAACTTAACAACTTCCCAAGTTCCTCAAGGCTACTCCTGCAGAGAGAGAGTTCAAAGCAATGCAGTCAGCAGTGGCTGTTAAGTCTCTTCAGCAGGTGCCATCCCACCACGCCGGCTCCCTCTTTTGGGAGCTCAGGCACTATCCCACCACGCCTGCTCCTTCTTTTGGGAGCTGTAAACCCTTTGCTTTGTAGGTGGCTGTTCTTCATCCTTTGCCTCTTCAGCTAAGCCCCAGCAGCTCCTGCCCCCGTCAAGAAAGTCGCAGGTGCTGGCCCTTGCTAGCTCCCTGCCCCAGCTCCTTCACTCACGTCTGACTTTCCTTTTTGCTTTACATCCCAGCAGCGTGCCGGGGCTGTGCTGGGAGCCACAGAGGGCTGGTGCTGCTCAACCTCTGTGCACGTCTCTGCGGGCATCCCCTGCCCACCTCCTAGTCCGTCTGCACGTCAACACCAGGCTCTGAAAAGTGCATGTCAGCTTTCCAGTCTACCCAGGCACTGTGGGCTAAAGGAGGCTGGAAGGAATTGCACACCAGCCCATCCCAGCTCCGGCTCTCTAGGGGAGAGCCAAATATTTTCTGTCCTGCTAACTGCTCTCTGCAATACAATTTCAAGTGCAACAGTCAGGTGCTATGCCCAGTTTCAAGTGCAGCAGATGACAAGCAATAATACTGGGATGTGGCACTTGCCAAGCAGCACTGAGATGCAATTTCTCCATGTCCCTGGTGCTAAACGGTCCCTTTCTTCGCTCAGCCAGTTACTCTCATCAGTGAGATCCAAGAAAGGCCGTGAGCAGAATCTTCTCTGTTTAGCAGAATTTAAAAAAACACTTACATGGAATTCACACATCTTGCATCTCTTTGCCCCTGTCTACAGTCAGATAGTCATGCGAGCCAACAGCGAGGTGGAGCTTCCTGCATGGCTCAGCAGCAGCTCTCACTCTCGCAGGGCGCAGAGCTGCTGCAGCACCACAAAGCAGCACGCAGCTTTGAACGCCTGCCACAAAGAACAAGCTGGCGGATCTCTCACAACCGCCTCTGACTCACTCGCAAAGTCACACTGCGGGCGGAGGAAACCTTCACTCACTGACGCCACCCGGTTTCAGGGCGCTGCAGACAGGGGCACCTCTGTGGCCACCTACACACTCCTGGCACACACGTTTGGATCACAGGCCCTGCTGCTACCAGGTGAACCTGCCCGAACCACTGCTTATGAGTTGGGGTTCACATGCCACAGCAACAGCTTTAAGGTTTCTAAATTGGAGCTGGCAATGTTAGAGGTGGACCGAGTGGAACAACTGGCACGTCCGTGCCACCCCCTCCTCAAGTTGTGGGAGCAATGGAGACCTCCTCACAGCACTGGGAGAGGAAAGTACACAAAGTGCTTTCCCCACTTCACAGCAGCAGGATGGAAATGCCCAGGCTTATCCCACAGGCTGGGGCTGGAAAGCCTCTGATTTCCCATGTGACAGAGGACCTGTCGTGTCTGGCCACGGGAGGCAATGTGCTTCTCCACAGAGAAGGGTGCTGGTAGGGACGCTCCGTTTTAGGCAGGTGGTCAGGCAGGGACTTAGAAACGCTGCTCGTTCACCCTGCAGGTGAGCCCAGGAGACCCCTCCAGGGCTGGCAGGATCTGTGGGAGGAGAGCTGCCTGCACAGAACCCGCATTAACTCCAGAGAACCACAGAATCCTTGTGGTTGGGAAAGACCTTCCAGACCGAGGCCAACTGTAAATCCTTCAACACCACCCCTGCTGAACCATACCCCTAAGCGCCTCATCCAAACGTTTCTTGAATGCTGCCTGGGACAGTAACTCCACCACTTTCCTGGGCAGCCTGTTCCAAAGTTTTAGCACTCTTTCCATGTAGACATTTTTCCTAGTATCCAATCCGAACTTCTTCTGGTACAACTTGAGGTGACTTCCTCTTGCCCTATTTGTAGTTACTGTGGAGAAGAGATCCAGGCACCGGCAGCACTGACACCATGCCGATGCCGTCAGAGGCCTGCGAGACCTGTGCCTCCATGCCCAGCCTCTGGGCCCAGGCTGGGGCCCAGCGGAGAGCCTGGAGGTGGCGCCCACGTGGAAGAGCCGCGGCTCTGCTCGCGTTTCTCCGCATACCAAGGGCCCACGGCCACCCCATCACATCTGCGTCCGGGCCACCTCGTGCTGGAGAGGCCCTGCGGCTGAGGAGCGGGTCGGCAGCTGGAGCCGAGGCGAAGGGACTGGGAAGCTGCAGACACCTTCAACCTCCCCACGGATGCCAACAGGGGACAGTGCTGTGCTGCGAGCCATGCCCGGGGACACGGGTCAGCGCCCGTGTTCGGCGCTGTGTCCAGCAGGCTCCACGATAGCCGTGGTGCACAACTGTGCACTGCTACAGAGTACCTGTGATGCCACTGATCCATGGTAAAAATGTAATTGTCGCAGGAACATGAAGTCTCCTTTTTTCAGGCAGTGTGGCAAGAACAAAGCTCTTTGCTCTCCACAAAAGCAACCAATGCCATATGAATTCATTCTGGAGGCAAGGCATAGATTATCAAATGCAAATAATGAGAAAGTTGAAATAAACATCAAATGCGTTTTTTCCACGAAGGGCACAGATGGAAAACAGCTTTTCTTCCCAGTTTTTACATAGCCTGGAACAGATTCTCGCCCTGAATTTAACTTCACCGCTGCTGAAGCTGCTACACCCGCGAGAGAAGAGCAGCTTCCCCTACGTTCCCTCTTTCCATGGCTTCCACGTGTGCCGTTACTGCTCACCGACACCTGAACACAGGTCATGCTGGCGTCACAGCCCTCACTGCTACGGTAGCGCAGGAAGGCTCCGAGAAAAGGGGCCAGGTAAAGCACAGAACCTGCCTCGTGTCCAAGAGTGCGAGCAGCAACCTCGTCCCTACTGAGTACGGCTCACATTTATATCCAAGATGTAAAAAAAAAAAAAAAAGGGAGAGACAGATAGATAATAAAATATACATGCACACAGAAAAAAAATAAAGACGTTTAAAATTAAATCTGAAACGATGGCATTTATTAATTTTGAAGAGCTCAGGATTTTTGCCCTCTCCTGATCTGAGGTCAAGTCAAGATTTAAACACCAGGAAATCATATTCTGCCTTTAGCCAGGCTATTATTTTCAGCCTTTCCTATGGCGCAAATGCTGATACTGACATTTTCCCCTGAAATGTAAGCATTTTCAATTCCTGTTGTGAAGAAAGACTTTTTGCCTTAATTACTTCTGGCTTTGATAGAGCTGGCAGGTGTAGAGGGACTGTTTTCTTCATTTAAACCAGCTAATTCAAAGTTGAGAACCCAACTGGGAGTTGAAAAAGCAAAGAGCCTCTTGCAATCTCTAAATAAAAGAAGAAAAAAGCACAGGTGGGAGTAAATAACATCTCTGAATTTTAAATGGGGCCAGACTTTCCATGGTACTGAAGCTCTGTTTTTCGCTCTTCTCAAAGTGAATGTGGTCTGGCTGCAGCTATTCTTTTCAGTAGTAAGAATTGCTGTCCAAAGTGTATTTTTTTCAGAGCAATTCAATATCCTTAGTGTATTTTTTCAGAGCAATTCAATATCCTTCTAAAGCTTTTCATTTTTTTTTCCTGCAGTTACTAGGCTAGGTCGCATCTCTACACAGGTACAAATACATTTTTATGAATACAAAAATCTGAAACTACAAGAGCTATAATTGGTTCCATAAAGAAGGATTTGGTCACATTTATGCCTCAATACTTAATAAAATGCTCCTGTCAGCATCAAAGGAACATTCTGAGGAAAATCCTAACAAATATTTAAGGAATAACACAATCATAAATGTTTGTCACTACCAGGACTCCTACTGTTCTTCCTAACTTAGGAATGACTTCTGCTTTGTAAACCGTGCTAAGATTCCCATTAGCTTCCATATTCTGAAGTTCCATTGGTTAAATCCTAGACCCAAAGGAAAAGATTACAGACATATTTGTGGCAGTTTTAGTCACAAATAATTCAATTACCTGGTAAGATTAAACCTTGCCCAGGATGGATATTGTCTGAATAAATATATGTATACACACACATATATTTTTTCCTATATATGATAGTTAGATTGCTCTCTTCATCAACTCCTTTTGTTGTTGAAACCAGCATTTAAAACTCTTTTGTTTGAACAATCTTAATGTTGCTTTGCCAGGTTAAAAATCTATATGCCTAGATTACATTATTTATATATATTATATAATATCATTATATATGATATATATGAATATTTATACATATGGTATGTGCACACGTACACACATACCTTTCTGTAGGAAGCTTTATTTCTCTCTTGTGGAGCAGGGGTATACAATTTGGTAGATTTGCTGGAAGACCCTTCCCTGAATATTCCACTCTGATTCCACAAACCATATGCTCCTAAAAATAACAACAACAACAGAGTTCTTTCACTCTCTTTAAAGAGAGGAATTTGCTGACAGGAGAGGCCAGAGTGCTAGCAAGCCCTTAGCTAGCTGAACTGGCGAATAAAGTAGCGAACCCTGCGCTCCTCCAACTTCTGTATGTTCTTACCTTGCAACATTGACTTGCCTTCTGCACATCACTCTTCACATCCACGACCATGTTCAGCATGTTAGACCCCTTCTCTCACCACGTGCAGCTACAGGAGTTATTGGTAGGTCTGGAGAAATCCTCATCATTTCCATCTCTCCCTCTACTTCTTAAACCCATGCCTTAACGCAACCATCTTGTGTTCTGACATCTAGTTTACACCTACTACCATGTCTCTCTGACATAGTCTTTGATTTAGTCAGGCAGCAGAAGCTTAGCAAGCATCAGGAAAAAAGAAAAAAAGCGGAATTTGGCTTTTCCCTTCCTACTCACCCGGGCACAGGAAGGAAGTAGCGCGCACACGCACGCACATCTCACACAGCTGCCGCCCTCTTCGACTCTGCCCTTTGCATCAGCTTCCTCGGATTGGGTTTGCTCCCAGGGGCCCACCAAAGCAGGCACTAGTTAATGCAAAATTTTCTCAGGCACATCAAGTGGACAGTAAACTCAAATATACCTGATTTATCTTGTTTTCTCTCCACATAAACTTCTATTTTCAGCAGTGCAGCTTCTACCATTGATCTCTGGAGAACAACAAAGATCGTTTTTAATCTTCCCCTCGTCATAGCAGCGTGTGTACTAAGTAGAACGATGGTCTATTTAGTAAAATGCACTTGATGCTATTCCTGAGCCTGAAGTACAAAATAGTCTCCTAATAGTTTGCAAGTTTTATTTTTACAGCCATTTCTCAAGAATTCAAGTTCCCATAATTTTCTGTCATTACAAGCCACTTCCTCAGCTCTGTTGTTCAGCTAAAAAAATTCAAATAAGCTGTAGTTTAAGAAATATATTTTTTACTGACATATCATTTCAAACTCTTGTTGCTAGTTAGTCTTCTCTGCAAAGTTTATTCCTCTCTCCTACGTTAATACATCTTTGATGTCTACACACTGATGGCAGTTCTGTCTTCTTACCTACTTTCATATACACGGCTAATTAGTCTCCTCAATCTCTCCCTGGGTGACAGTTCCTGTGAGCACTTTACAATCTTTGCTATACATCTCAAAATTCTGCTTTCAGCTTCCAGTTGTATAAATAAATCTCAGTGTGTGAAAGAGAACAGACTATGTACTTGATGGTGACATGTAGGAAACTATCTTGGAATGATTACTAATAAACCTGCATTTCAGAAGACAGAACAAACGGCAGAAGGAGAGAGACCCAAGCTGTTGATGTTGACTGCATTTTTGTTAGGCATATTCCTAATACAGGGGCTCAGGTCTTCATATATGCAAGACCAAATTGTGGACACTTGCTAACGATCTGATCCTTTCCTTCCTGGTCAAAAGGGCTGTCGAAACAAAAAACCCATGGCCTACATTTGAGTTTACTTGAGTTTAAAGAAGACCAAACTTAAGTGTGGGGGGTTTTCTGTTTGGTTGTGGGTGTTTTTGTTTGTTTTGTTTTTGCATTTTGAACATATCTTTCCTATGAAGCAGCCTCCGGAATGCCTATTTACCACTTGCTTTTGGACACCGACTGAAATTTTGGATCAAGTTATTGGCCTGTGTAGGAAGCCACCTTGGGACTGAGCTACAAAGTTGTTATCCTTGACATGGCTTCTTTTACCCACTCACCCTTTGCCTTGCTGCACTATCTGAACACGGTCAGTAAAAAGGAAGACAAGACTAATTTGCTTGGCAGCAACGATGTCAGGTCAGGCACACATACAAGAAAGACAGTGTTTCACCCCTCCTGCACAACTAAGCACATCCCAAACGCATCCTAGTCTTCACTAGGATTAAGATAAGTCTCATTATTGCGCCCTTCCTCGCTCAACCCCACGATGCACTTTCACCTTCCAGCCATTTAATGGCATGGCAGCTCTCCCTAAGACACTTCCAGCAGCCACATTTTCACCAGGCCAGGGTGATCCCTTTGGTTGACACCTCCGGACCGCATTCCTAGCAGGGAAGTCTAGTTCCACCTCCACAGTCCTTTCCCCTCCTCCCCAAAATGGATTTTATCCTCTGCTTCCCAGATCGCGGCAGTAACGTGAGAGTCTACAGTAGCAAAAAAACAAAAAATAACCCAAGCCCCAAGCCATCTTAAATACTGAAAATGCTGAGAAAGCATCAAAAAATATCACCATGCTGCATTTCTGACTTCACCGCATCTTTCCCATCCCATCATGGGGTCGGGTTTTCTGTAAACAGCAGCTCCTAAATCTTATCCTGCAACTCACGTGGGAAAATGGAGCTGCTCTTTGAAAAAGCAGGGACTGGACACGGCCCACTGACCTGCCAGGCAAGCCCAATGGAAATGTGATTTGTTGCTTCCCAGGAGTCGAGCATGATGCCCCCTTAGTGCAGCAATTACGCCACGATCACACAGGCCTCGTATAAATACGAGCAAAAATAAGGATCCAGAATGGTTTCAATTCATACAAAACAAATCATTTTTGTCATTGGTTCCTGGCAATGTTTTCTAAGCTTCAGACCATTAAGTCACATTTTTCACATCACAGTGACATCTCCTTTTTTGCAAAAAGCACCCAAATCAGCCCCCGGGGAGCTGTTGCAGACCCCTAGCAAAACGGGAACAACATCTGCCTCTCTGTGGTGCAAGGCTGGACCAGGATAGGCCCCATGGCCAGCTGGGTTTGTGGTCAAGAGCAAAATCACCCTGTGCTTGCTGACAGCAGCTCTCCCAGTCTTTCCTCTAGCCTGCAACGTTATTTCCTAAGCCTCAACAAATACACAGGAATTTCCCTTTTGCTCACATGCAAACACTATTCTGGTTGCGGAGAGGAGCTCGGGTAAACAGCTATAATTACTAGAAAGCAGCTTGCAAAAACCGGAATGTAACACGCAGCTCTACGAGCCTGGTTCCCTATTTGCATTTTTAGCACTGACACGTCTACAACCTGGCATCCCTGCGCGTACCCTGGTGTCGAGTAACAGCCGAGCCCGTGGCGCTGTGGGAAGGCTAGCGAGCCTGCGGCAGAACCTCTCGTTTCTGTTCAGCCACCCCTGCAGCCCCTCCATGGGTGCAGAGCACAGAACTGAGGAGAGGGAGGCAGATAAATGCCTCTGAATACCACAGTGCTGTAAGCTTCATTTCCATACCAAAGCAGGCTGAAAAATCTGCCCAGCTCAACCTCCTGAAGTCATCAAATGTAAATACACAGCAATGCTATTTTGGCCTGGAGAAACTCAGGGCTTGCTTGTGCACACTGCCAGGGTCAAGAAATTCTCCAGGTAATGAGTTTTCAGATACTCCACACTTCCATATCTGCAGATCCATGAACAGCAACCACACTAGAGAAATAGCCTGTGAAATCCAAATCAAGATGACCATTCAAAGCTTCAGCTTCTCTGCAAACTCTGCATTTAATTGAGCACATTACACTCTTAAAAATCGCATGATTTGATCCTATGGTTGAATTAGGAAGGTGCTGAAGGTTTGCTCCCTAGGCACTCATCCCACAGGTGACTATCAAGTCAATGTAGGACACCTATCATCTCAGTGCTTTACTTTAAGCTGCCTAAATAAAGCAGCAGAGCATGCAGTAGCTTTCATAGAAGCCTGGTGATATATAAAGCACAGTAGCCCATAGATTACAGACACATTATCCATAGATAAAAAACTTTATATAGAAATTTATCATGTTGCACTTCACATGTGAAGTAATTTATACAGGTGTACCCAGATGGCAGGGGAAATCTTTTTCCCTCTCCTGTTTAGATCCATTCCTCTGCAGGGTGCAGACAGTTGTGTTGTGCAGACCTGAGGGAATTTACAAATCCAAGTGCAATTCTCTCCCCAAAACTTTGTTTCAGAAAGGAACAGCAACTTCTAAAACCCAGAAGTATTATCAGCTTCACAAGCACTCAGTTTCTAATTGCCTGGAGCCCAAATTCTCTGCTCTGCCACCAGATGCACAGAAAAAAACTGAGGCCAGGGAGGCCTGGAGGACACTGGGGAGTTCCTCTCACCGCCCTTCCCTTCCCTCTGTGCCCACAGAGTCCCTTTGCGAGAGCTACACAGCCCTGCAGGCTGGGGCAGAGCCTCTGCTCTCCAAGGCATCAACCCCTTCAGCAATTTTAAGTCCTTATAAGAGCTGGCAAAGTGGTCTAGCATTGAAACACACAAACCATCCACTAAATATAGATATGGCATATATATTTTTAAACTCCTTCCTAAAAGTGCACCACCCGTAAAAGGCCACTCCCCCCATCCCATCCAGGCTGGAGCTCGCCAGAGGAACACTGCTTTTTCCATTAGCTCTGCTGCTCCCCTGGGGCCTTGGGAACTGGTACTGAAACAGTGCTCACAGACAATCTGTCTGCCTATTCATTTTTATCTATTTATTTTCCCCAGAAGTCAACCTTTCTTTAAAGTAATATTTTAATAGGCAGTCACTATACAGTCTCCTACTGTGCTATTCTCCTAAGAAATGCACAAATCAAACACTAACTTGACAGAAGCAGGTCTTTAAGTTCATGTTTGATTAGTTTAGCATTTACACTGCAGTAACTCCCAGAATTTTCAACCATTTTGCGGTCCAGCTATGCCAGACGCTGCAGTCCCAGAAATGCCTTGTCCCCACTGTCTGTAAATCATTCCTCTAACTTGTGCAAATTAGGAATCTGTAGATTGTTCTACTTAAGATACCATATTGACAGCAACCAAAAAAATACAACGTGCAATACAAATATTCTCTCTAAAAATACAATGATGACAAATACAAATAAAACGCAAGTGAAATTGAAAGATGGAAACAATAGGTTGGCACATCATCTTCAATGTAATCTGTGAAATCAAAAAGATTAAAGCACAATTAAATTCAATATGGAAAAAGGCCAGTGAAATTACGTAGCCCCATTAAAACTCCATGAATATATACACAAGTATAGCACCGACCTTCATCTGTCTCCCCATCTCTCAAAAAGAAACCCTGAACTGCTGCAAAGATACAGCCATAGTCAAAACTGAACTATTTCACTACTAATACAGAAAAGTCTATTGAATGATGCTTAAGCAGCATCATTCATGAGAATTTCAGGGGATTTAGCAAATTGCTTAAGTTACAAGACAGTGCTAGGAACTTAGTAATAATCAGTTACTTCTTATTACTGTTCTAAGAAGAACAACACTAGCTAAGTTACCTACACATTAGGGTTTCAGGTTTCTTCACTAGCCAGAAGCTGGAATTTTTTAACAGATTTGGCAAGAGGGGTTTCAGGGAGAAAAAAAAAAAAAGGAAAATACATTTGGTTTGAATATTTTATAGCTTGGAAAAACTCGGATAAATATCACAAGAAATTAGAGCAGATGATCTTTATGGGTTCACCTCATATATTATTCAGTGATTTCAAGCACAATTAGAATCATAAATCTGCTATTTAAGCAATTCACTGATTACTAAACAAGAACAACTCTTGCAGGGTCTCGTGTTGGGGCAACATTTTCATGAAGGAAATTGTGCACGACAAGAACAACTGACCAAAGAAAAAAAAATCTTTGATATCTCCTACTCTTATTCTCTTTTTTTCCTCCGGGGACTTGATTTTCCATTGCAACTTACACTACCTGTATATGTAATAGATGGTAGTGTGTTTTTGTGAGGCATTTATAGCTGATGCAGAAACAAGCCCATGCACAGAGGTGCTTGGGCCCGTGAGCCTTCTGGAGCAGCTTTTCAACACACGCCTGCCTGCAGTTTTGGGGGAGACTGCTCCTGCGGTGCCCCATCGCACACCCTTCTGCCTCCGCACCAGCATCCACACAGCCGAGCAGCACGTTAACAACCTGGGAAATTTGGGCCAGGAAATGACGGAGGTTGGAAGCATCATTTTGCCAGGTATGGGGCAAGGGAGCCAGCCAACCCAAGGCCTGCAAGATGCCAAATAAATCCCCGAGGAGCAGAGACCCTTCGTTTCCTTAAGGAATCATCATTCCTTATGGAGCACAAACGACAGTAACCCGGAGGGCGAGCAGACACTTCCCGTTCAGCAAGCTAATGAGGGTGCTTCAATCCAAAGGAAGCAAAAGATCGTGGATGGAATTATAGGAAAACTGGGTCAATCTCTCAACATGCAAAGTTGATTCCCTGCTGAACTGATGATCTCTCATCTTAATCAGCTCTGTCTCAGAATGGTCGTAGCAGTCAAAGCAAGCAACAAATATTAAAAAGAAAAAAGTCTTTGTAGTTACTTCCTACAGAGCAGACATGCTAAAAAGTAAGAACCTAAGGCACATTGCAAAAGTTTATCTCCCTTCAAGCATCAATGCATTGAAGAATTAACCAAGCCAACCAAAAAAACTCCACTCAAAACAACCAATGTCACAAAAACACTCTGAGGCATCAGGGTTAAGATGTATCAGTATCTCACCAGAAAGGTCTGAACGAGCTTTCTTTTTCAGAAACAAACAGGTGATGTCACTACTTTTCTGATGAACCTTGGGGCTGTTGAGAAGAGGATCTGATCTAATACCAGTTAATTCCTGCTGTGTGCAGGACTGTAATCGCCCCTGCAAACCAGTTCTGACCTGGATTCGAGTCAAGAATTTTAGGCTGAACAAAGTGGACTGCTCTTATAAACATAAAAAATCCCCAAAACATTACAAATAGGAAATGAATGTGTTAGGTGTATGTGTATTACACACAATTTTACAACATTGGTATCAATATAAAGGCACGAGTCATTGAAATTATGCTTATACTTGAGTTGGGACACGCAAAAATACACACCATATACGTGAACCACAACTTCGCTTAATAAAGAACATTTAGTTGCAGAGCTGTTAACAACACCTTAAAGCTGAGCATTTCCTGTGTTCTTTCCACATTAGAAATCGTGAAATCAACCTTACATACGTTCATAAATTGAGTATGTGAAAATTTTTAAGAATAAAGAGGCTAGTAATCACCCAGATTTTAATCTGGGCTGCACTGTATGGCTGAAAAATTACATATCCACAAAGGATCACTGTAAAGGACAAACATAAACAACCCCACCAATATTAGAGATGTGCGCACATCTATGTGTAAACCCATGCTTGCCTTGTAAAATAACACAGCATAACTGCCTCTAGGAAATAACTTGGCAAAACCAAAACCAATGCATCACCCCACCCACTTTCACTTACCCCTCTCTTCATTACTCTGAGGAAAACAAACAAACGGAAAAAGCAGAATAAGAACCACACACATTACTCTCGAGATTTGTCCTCTGCAAGATCGCATTCCTTGGAAAGTTTGCCAGTTGTAACCATGTTAACTGCAACTCTGTGGGTGTTTTTATTAAAAACAAACAAACAAACAAACCCCAGCTGAAACGACATGCAACTTTCCACTAAATCTAGTCAACCTAGTGCATTCGGGCCTGCGAAAGTGGCTGCTGTGCTCCAGACACAGCTCTACGATGTTCCAAGGTTTCTCCTGGCCGAAGGTCTCGGACCTACGTGGAAATCCCCCGTACCAGAACCCAGGGCGGTCTCTGTCTTGTGCGGGGGCCGCTCCTCTGCCCTCCCCACAGGTCACGTTTCACGAGGGCGCGGAGACGGGGGAACGTAGAAACCGTGAAAAGGCTCTCTCAGTAAACAGGAAAGCCGCGTTTGCCACCTTGCCCAGCACGTGCGGTGTCTTCCTTAACCCGTACGCTCCCAGGTAAATAAAAACGTTCACAACCACCAGTCGCCCCCCAGTCCCACAACTGCTAACCAGCGGCGGAGGCAGTGAGGGAAGCCGCTCACTGCGACGCGCACCCACCTCCCAAAGCCATTTAAAAGGATCCCCCTTCCCAGGAAAACCTGAAGGACAAACGGCCGCTGCGGTCCAGAGCTCCACTTACCAGTACAAGTAGTAGGCCAGCGCCAGCGCAATGAGTGTCGCGCAAACTCCGGCTAGCAAGCACAGACCCGACTGGCCCACCAGCATCTTTCCAGCTTCTCGGTGCTTATTAAACCCGAAAAAAGGAGGCGGCAAAGCGGGGTGGCGAAAGCGGGCGACGCGAGTCTCTGCTCGGGGAGTAAATCGGTCCTGACATGGAGGACGGATTATGATGACAAAAGCACATCGAGGTAAATCTGGGAGCGCGGCAGCGACTGCAGCTGCCTGCTCGGCACCGCGGCGTCCTCGCCGCTACGCCGGCCAGCGAGACACTGAACTGAAAAGGCCCCTCTTACCTCGAGAAGGAAGGCATGATCGGGGCATAAGCGGACTAATATTAAAAATAGGTAATACTCCTCAATAAATATTACTGTCAGGTGGTGCTGCTGACAAACCAAGCCCTTGCTCTAATCCACTAATCTTCTTAGAGCAAATTACCCTGCTACAATCGGCGGGATTCGCCGCGGGACGCGGGGTCCCTGCCGCCGCCGCCGCGCTCCAGGGCTCACGGAGGACGAGCTGCCCCCCAGCGAAGCGGCCGCTCTCGCCCCACAGCGAGGGGCCAACATGGGGCTCGCGCGCGACACGCGGAGCCGGGTCCTGCAGGGCCAGCGGGCCCCTCGGCGCCCTCGCCGCGTGGCGAAGGGCGACGGCCAAGCTAGGCACGCCAAGGAAAGGGCTTCGCAGGCGCACGGCCTCTGCCCGCTCCCCTGCCCTACGCGTCTCCTGGGACCACTGGAGAACGAGGCGGGTAAACAGAGAGGCTCGGGGTCTGCAGCAGCCCGAACCATGATCCTAACAGGTTGAAATCAATAGAGACTTGAGGCCCTGTCAACACCGGGACACCCAAGTTGGTCGGAGGAGCGTGATCGCCTCCATCCATCTACATCACACCAACAGGGCCCCTCTCACACGCACGTCACTGCGCGGCCTCACCACGGCTCACGAGGAGAGACCTAGGCCTCTAAGATGAACCGCAGGAAACAGAACCCAAAGGCCAGCTTGAACACTGCCGAAAAATCACAGTGGGAGCCGCACACCCGACGTGTTCACCTTCTCGCCGAGCTTTAGCAGCGGCGCTGCGGAAAGCTACGGGGAGGCTTGCCCGTGCCTCTCTCAAACACTGCAGAAGAATGTAGTTGTACAGTCAAGGAAACACGCAGTGTCCAGAACTATTTGCAAGCATGGTGAAAAACGGAGGGGCGGGGGGGAAATCCATGAACATAAAAATCACAGCCAAATTAAGAGACTTTATTAGATATGGAATTCAGCAGAGCCAAGTGGAAAAAAAATAACCAGGAATGCCTTTGAGCTCGAGGCAGGTGCATACAGGATATATGTGCCACGTTCTAGAAGGCCTGGCAAGGAGGGCCTCATGGAGCTGGGTCTGTAAGAAACAGGCAGCTCAACCAGAGCATAAACACCACAGTACCGACTGCAGTAAAGGAAAATCTCAAGTGCTCCGCATAGACAAGTCCAAAAGGCCCTCCTACCCTCCCTCTTGTATTCTGTGCAAAGTCCAAGGCCCTTTAAGCACTTCCCCAGCCTCACCTTCAACTCAGCTACGTACCTGAAGTGGTTGCACAAGTAACAGCCTTAGCACCATCCATCTCTCCGCAAGTTGAGTGGGTGGCTTGCAACTGAATTCCTTGCTTGAGAATAAGCAGTTTTTATAGGCCTCAAGGGATTTTTTCATTGATTGTGCTCCCCAGTCTTATTTTGAGACTGGCCACGCTGTTTTTGTTCTCAGTTACGAATACAATTTCTTTTTCCAAAACAAAAATTGGAACATCAAAACTCACACGTAGTTCAGAGATGACAGTTTTCCAAGCATGCACCATGAACTGATACTTAACCAGTAGTGTTTAATAGATGAAGCCAAACCAACAGTCCCTAGAACTACTGATCAATACTCTCCCAGAGCTCAACATTAACTATAGAAATTTCATATAGTGGAATATGACTGGTCACAAGACCATCAAGATTTTGTAAATAAAAAGCAAAAGTAAAGCAGTAACTATAAACAAAACTCATTATATTTTTAATTGGGAATCTGCAATAATTGCCTATATTTGGAGCAAGGCTTACTTGGTATTTCTATTATAAAACCAATTCTAAAATTATAGGTTGGTGTTCAAGCAGTGATTCTGAAATACCAACCCTTATATGATAAACAGAAATGAGTTATCCAACACACGCACTATTAGTACAAAATGATTTCTGAATAATAGGCCTCTTGTATTGAATAATATAATCAATGTTAGGTAATGAAATAGTGTTGCCATTCTTAGTCTCTGATGATTAAGAAAAAAAAAAATCAATAGTGTCTACTAATCTCTAAAACTAGGGAAAATGATCCCTTCTGCTCCAAGTGGTTGAATTTTCCAGGAAGGTGGGAATTCAACTTTTTTGTTGTTGCTGTTCAAATATGAACAAACTGTAAAAGAAACCTCAGGAGTACAAGTTCATCTGCAGCACAGAACTGTAAAATCTAGGGACCCATTCAAAAGCCACACAGAATGATTTGTGGCTAAAAGAGGAGACATGGGGCATGAATCTCAGCTATCTTCATCTTGTGTGATTATTTTTAATCTTATCTATGAAAAACAGGGATGCAAAATAAGGGGTAAAAAAAGATCTTGAATGACCACAGATTAGATCATTAAGTGCAAGGATGACGACATCCTTTGCTTTCTGCATGGCAGGACTATGCAAAACCAACCCTCAAACAAAGCCAACCAGGACATATCTGTCAACATGCAATTATGCTGTGGCTGAACAAGGACACAAGTTCTGACTACTATCAAATGAATGTTTCAGCAATCGCTGTATGTTCATCTACGAATCCTTACCCAAGTCCACAGTGCCTTTGATGTGCCTCATATCAACTTGGAAGAAACTGAACGTCTGTCTTTCAGGAAGGGCTAAGCTGCTTTCACTGTTAGGGATAAGGCACTATTTTTGCAGTACAGGAACAATAAAGTCATCCATTCCCTGTAAAAGTTACAGTTTCAAATCAGAGCGGAGACAACAGGAAAGCCTTCCCTCGCCAATGCTCTGCTCTGTTAAAACCAGTTACACAGAGGAGCAGGCATCTTCTTTCACTCAAAGATGCAATTCACCCTAGAGACGTACCACCCAACTCCCAGCCACTCATCGCTTGCCAGCACACACCTAGCAATGCAGAAAGGCTGCTCAGAAGAGTTCAGGAGAAGAACAGATGTCAGTTGTTTGTCACACTCAACCCACAAACTTCTTAATGGGCCTGTAACAAGCAAGAATAACCAGCCTATTGTCAGTAGACTGACATTTGTTATTCGGACAAGGATGTCTGTCTGTAGACATTTCTTCAGAGGAAGCGTACGCTTCCACCAGAAGATTTCCGTGGGTTCAAGCTGGGAGGAGGTGGGAGACGCGCGGGAGAGAAGGAGGAAAACATGAAAGACGCTGTTCTAAAGCTTTTAGTCTTGGAAAATCTCAATTGCATGGGAGACAAAAGAGAAGTAAAAATGCTAAGAGCAGAAGTGGTAGGTGTTCTGCTGGGTGACTAACTGTCACTTTGACAGCTCAAGAAAAACCCCATTTCTTACAGTCAGGAAGAAGCAGGTGAGAAATTTGGCTTGGTACAGAGCGCAGACAGGTCATCAGTCAGCTTCTGCCAGCAGCAGTGTAAGGCGTACGAGAGAACTCTGGAGAAGGGTCACATTCAACCTAACGCGACTCTGTACAGCGCTGGACACAACCTGTGCTTGACAATCCTAATGGCATCAAAGGAGCAAGGGAGCGGAGGAGGGAACGGCAGCCACACACACCCTGGTCCCCGCTGCTCTTCCTTGAACACAACCCACTCTTCTTCTCTTTCCTGTCACTGGCTGCACACAACAGCTACGTTCTTTTGGTTGATGTCACTGACAAACATTTTACAATGTTGTTACTGGTCTGAATTACTAATTGTTTTTGTGGTCGAACAGTTTTTTGCATCTTTATGACAAGACAGGGCACAGCTCAAGCAGGTTGATTGCAAGCACAAACACACAGAGACACACCAAAGTTCTGGTTCCATGTTCTCAGACAAGATGATTACAGAAGCCCATCCTAGCAGGAATATCAATGATTTTTTTATGCAACTGGGAAAAATAAAAAACCTTTTCTCATGCATAAATTTGGAGATGATATTTTGAATGCAAAGCTGAACTCTATGTGCATGACAGCATGTTTCTGCATATGTTGAAGTCTTCTTAAATTACAACCAAACTCATTTTATGAGTATGCCACTCAGCCAGAAAGTTAACTTAGGTGTGGAAAGTTTGTTGGTCATTTAAAGTTCAGACTATTGTCAGTCATCAGATGGGAAGCTGAACAGAAGCTGCTCCACGAACACTCCTTCCATTTTAAACTCCATGTGGAGGAAAAATCTGAAAGAAACAGCTACAGCTTTCCCCAGTTCCTCAGACCTTCCATCTCCTGGTAGCCTGGCATCCTAGTGATAAATAAGCTTCTTGCAGTAGACAGTTAATTCAAATCACTACAAACTCTTCAGAGCCAGAGACCCTTCTATGGTAACACACACAGTTGAAAGCTACTGCTAAAAAAGATCAGGAATCAAGCACTGGCTGCTATTCTCACAACTCAGTTGTCCTTGTTTAGGTTCCTCTTAACAGCAGCCTTTCAATGCAGGAGTTGAGAGGGAGTTGACCTAAGTATCTATTCACTGAAGGTTGCAGGGCCACTGGAAGGGACTAACCCACGAAACGCACCCTTCTTTGCATCAGCAAAATTCAGGGAGCAAATTTGCATGAGTGCTATGCCACGAGCAATAACAAAAGCACACAAGCTTGCCCGGATGCTCTCTGCCTTTTAAATTATCATCTCATGCAAATTAGCTCAAACTAGATTAGATCAAAGGACATTAAAAATAATTCTGGCACCACAAGTCCCTTCACAGTATGACGAATGCCAGGGCATTGAGACTAATCCAACTGTGGGAGATTTCTCTGAGTCGAGTCACCTAACCTGAGCCAGAGGAGCAAACATGCGCATGGAATTTTTTTTAAAAACATCAATTCACACTTCTGTTGAGGATACACGAGGTAACTAGAGCACACATTATATTTTCTGTTACCTGGCACAGTTACAAAGAGCGGAAAGAGATGTTAAGTGAAATTACTACCATAAAAGCAGGCACCTGTTTCTCTTGGAGCTTTCAGTGTTTCAGAATAGTTGGACGGCCAAGTCAAAAATCACTTTCCATCATTTGAATAATTAGAAACTAAGTGGTAAAGAGATGTGCTTACCGTGCCCAAGTCTCACACTCAAAAGAGCCCATGTGCCATGCTCAAATTTTGGATGTCATTGCTCCTAGTTTGACACTACTCTTCAAATGCTCCTCAGTCAGGAAAAGTAATAGTTTGAGAAGAAGCATTTATACTCTTATGATTCATTTTTATTCACCAGAATAACCCTTAGCTTATCTGCAAACACATGCCAAAAACTGGTATTCAAGGATATTAAAAACTGCCTGCAGTTTAATGCAATATATCAATATTGAATACATTTATAGATAATAAGTCTAGCAAACAGGGCTAACTTCATTTAAAATAAACAGGCTGGTCTAATCACCAGAACTAAATCTAAAAGAATCAATACTTCTCCTGTCAAGATATATATAACAAGAACCTTCATGCTATTTACTCAGAAATGTATAATTGCTTCTTGAGTCTGCAATCCGTGCTGCTCACTTTCAAGTCCATTAAACACAAATTACCCTTTCTCTGATTCATTCCATTTAAACTCCTTTAACTTTACTATGATAAGACAGATTTTGGAAATATCTGTAACAACCTAAACTTTGCTGCATTAATAAAAATGCAGAACACTCTTTGACATTTCTCTTCAAAATTTTAAAGAACTAAAAAACGAAGAAAAGAGCCTGCTTGGGAAGAGTTAGCCCAGGCAAGGTGAAAGACAGTGGTGGCTACACAGGAATGAGCCGTTCTAATACAGCAGCACCTGGCATTGTGCAGCAGCAGCCTTCTACCAAATACCCCATCATGAAATTGTCATGCAGTCTCAAACAGCAAGACATTTTGCTACTGAGATGCACGTAACAACTGTAAGTGGTAGTTGCTCTACTTCCTGTATACTGGTATTTTACCTTGTGATCCAGATCCCAAGTATCCAGATGATCCCTTGCTGAGGAGAGGAAAAGCTCATCAAGCACAAGAAAGAAGCATCATCTGCCTTGTCAGTCCTGGGGCACCACTCGTGTGCTCCACTATGCATCTGGCAGGCACCAAATGCCTAAATGCACCTTCATGCCTCACTGTAAAGTAACTGCTGCCACAGCAACCCAGCGACTGCAGCATCTGTTCACACTGCACTACGCTTGCTTCTCTGCTGCAGCTCTTGCTAATGTTGCTTGAGGAGTGAAGGATATTCTATTTCTGGAGGGGCATCCTTTATTTGCCAGCTATTTTCCTTTGGAAATGTATACAGCAGCAGAGCCTCCAACTCCTCTATCTCATGCCAAACTTTTCCTGGAGTCTACTGCCAAAACCAAGGCAAAAAAGCAGACACTTTCTTAAAAGGGAGAATAAAAGTACAGAGCTTGGGCAAGAGTACCCTTGTGACAAAGCTGACATTGCTTATAAAGCACAGAAATACTGTGCCAAAGTGTCTTTTGAGACAGTCATATTCCCATTTGTACTTTTGGCTGCTTTGGAAAACATTGTCAAAAGTCCTGACGGCACACTCTTTCAAATCTAAACTCTAAAACTTAGATCACACACAGAAATAACTGCTCCTACTGCAACATTTACATTTGGAAAGCAACTACAAAAATGGAATAATACATGTCTTCAGTGCTTCTTTAGAAGCATTTTTAGTTTGCACTATTTTTTCCTCTCAAAGTAAATACCCCTAATAGACAAATAGTAATCACAAATTGGTACAGCAAGGGAAGTTGGTCCTGCATATTTCAGCTCCTTGGAGCTTTAGAGCCTAAAGCAGGATTTAGGAATAACTGCTTAAATGTCACCTAACAGTACCAACCACCAAACCTCTTGTCCAGGCTCTAAGGGACCCAGTTTATACATATTTTATACAAACCAGCTAAATCTCTTGTGCTGGAAGTGATGGTTGCATGGGCCAGGTGCAGCGACCACCTTAGCGAGAGCAGACCGTGCTGTGTCCTGGCTCTCCCCAGTCTCCGGAGGCACAGAGGGAGCAGCACACAGTCCAAGCACCATGTGGGACGCAGCCGGCACGCTCGCCTCCGCACAAACTCACACCAAGGGGAGCCAACCGCCTGCTGCTGCTGCCTGCTCCCACGCGCAGGCGCGACAGCCAGAGACGACGTGTGGAAGTGAAAGACAAATACATATAAAATATATATTATGTGCGTGTGTACACAGATATGTTTTGGCCACAAATTGAAGCACCAGAAGTTCCACAGGAACTTAAGGAAAAAAATT
This sequence comes from Crypturellus tataupa, assembly GCA_034781795.1. Classification (NCBI taxonomy): domain Eukaryota; kingdom Metazoa; phylum Chordata; class Aves; order Tinamiformes; family Tinamidae; genus Crypturellus; species Crypturellus tataupa. Next base: position 950,980 of record JAWLRI010000379.1, on the reverse strand, counting down.
CTTAACAGTGAGGTTGATGGAGCACTGTAACAGGCTGCCCAGGGAGGTTGTGGAGTCTCCTTCTCTGGAGATCTTCCAAACCCACTTGGATGTAATCCTGTGCCACGTGCTTTAGGTGACCCTGTGGGTGCAAGGGGGTTGGACTAGATGATCTCAAAAGCTCCCTTCCAACCTTAAGGATTCTGTGATTCTGTGATTTTTTTCCCCATCTTGGAGAAGTTCAAAGCAACATTTTCCAGCTTGCGCTAGAATATTCTGTGTAATAATACACATACAGAATACTCCCAAACCTTTTTGTGTTCTTCTAGACTAAGAAGAAAACTCAAAACTAGTACTTTCTCATTTTCCTAATATCCCAAGCCAGTGCATTATCTAATAAAAACATTGCTTACCTGTATGTGCAAAACAGACTCTTGGCTTAAAATCATAGACTCACAGAATGCCTAAGGTTGGAAGGGACCTCTAGAGGTCATCTAGTCCAATCCCCCCGCACATGCAGGTCCACCTAGAGCACATGGCACAGGCTGCATCCAAGCGGGTCTTGAAGATCTCCAGAGAAGCCTCTCCTGATTAAGGGCAGGCAGCGTATCCTTGTTAGAAGCTTTTCACAGTATCAGACTGCCAGTGAAGAGAGGCCTCTCTCTTACGGGTTTCTAAGCCACGTGCTACCACAGTTTCTACAACAGTAAATTAAACACAAAAACAAAAACTTTGAATGGTTTTCCAATGGACTTTACATTTCCTGAACTACACAGGAAGTTCCTAAGGTTGAGACTTGCCATCACTCATTTTGTAAGCTGCCTTTTCAGTCTGCTGGATGCTTATATCCCCAAGCACTCTTGCAAAGATATTCCCTAGTCTCCCAATATTTCAGTCCCTCACCTCCAACTGCGTTCTTGGTAACACCAGTTACTCACTGGCTCATAAATTAGAAGTTTGTTCTGCATAAATAGCATCTCCCGGGACACTGGAAAGGTCTCAGTAAGATTTCTGACCCATAATAATATCTATCAATCCACTCAGGATTCATCTGAACAATCAAGAAAGTGAAGGCTGAAAAAGAATTATTCATGGCACTACTCACGCCATGCAGCTTGCAGCTTCCCTATGCTGCATTCAGAACATAAAATTTCCTTACAATTCTTCTTCCTTCCAGGCTCTACTGATCACAGATAAAAGACTGAGGCACTCACTAGAGAAGGAGAACGTGCGCCAAGCCTAGCTACAGGAAGGGTACAAGAAGCCTGGGTTCTCCCTTCTCTAGGCAGAAGAAGATCTTGAAAAATGGACAGCCCTGAAGAGTTAATATAAACCTGTCCCCATAAACAAACTCAAGTTCTCAGTAACGCTCATACTGAGGACTTTCTCAGGCCTTTCACGAAAACCTATATACAAAGAAATAGATTGCATCCATAGGAATTGATTGATAAACTACAAAACAGTGAAACCATGAGAACTTAAGCTTTCAAGCACTTCCCCAGCACTGCTTTCACACTAACAGCAAAAAGTCCAGGAAAAAACATTTTGAGGAGAAAAGACTTAAAAAAGGGAAAAACAAACAAAAAACAGTTTAGAAAGTAGTTGGTCACCAACTCTTTTTAACAAGGCTGTTTTCAGGAGCTGCAGATGATCAACACTAACCAGATTTATGTGCAATGACTAGTTGGTTTCAAGTAAAGTTTTGGTCCAAGAGCATTTCGGACTTGCCGAAAGGGGTTATCTACCTACCCACCATGCTTTGGGTAAATAGTGTAACTTTCTTTAGAGCAAAAAATAATCAGCTTCAGAAGGGACATAACTTCAAAAGGGGCTCGAATACATACTCTGAGCAGACTGGGACTGGTCTAATATGTATCACTCTGATACAGGGCTTTGAGAAGTACCTCATGGAAACATCCCATGGCAACTCTCAAGAATTTCTTGGGAAACTACTTGTCCTGTAACAGCTTTTCAAAAGCTATCAGCATTGTTGGTATAGGTAAAAGCACCAAGATTAAATTACTTTCCTATAAATGAGCTACTGAGACTATGAATTGGATGACAGAAATCATCATTAAGATGTCAACACTTGATACTAGCCATTTCTGCAGTTTTAAAACCTTGTCCTGATAAAAGCTGTCCTACTGCTGTGTTAGCAGGGTCCTGTCAGCTTTCCTCATTGCTGACATTTTTGAGGAAAGACAAGAAAAAGGGGACAAAAAGAAGCAAGCTTGGATGCTTTAGAACAGTATTTCCCTATGTGGTTAATGTACAAAATTCATAGATATCTGAAGTAAATGCAGCCTAATCCAAGATTACTCTAGAATGAGCATTCAGGAAATTTCTAAGAACTACACAAGAAGGTCTTTAAAAGCACCATAAGGCCACACTTCCCCTTCTACATGTGTGCTGTCAGGGGACATGCGAAAAATATTGTCTACTATTTATGGAGTCCCTAGAGGTTTCTCTGCAGTTAGTCTTTGCTGCAAATACTACTTACACACCCAGCAATCACCACATCACGTGAGCAAATACGACAGCAAGCACCAGCTTGAGGAGCAGGTTCTGTCCCCAGATGACGTTCCAAGAGCGTGAGGTTTCTGACCAGCAAATCATACAGAGCACGGGCTATGAAACAGACGGGATTTGCACCCCCATTTCTTTTCCAGAAGCGTCTCCCCGCCACAGCAGAGCGCAAACCCAAGGGTGCAGGGGAAGATGTGGCTCTTACCACGAGCACGGCAGAACGTCCCGGCACCTGGCAACATTCACAGCAACAGGAGAATTCCCATCGCCTCCCTCCAGGGAGGTGCCACTGCTTTCTGCTTCAGGAGATTGGCCTTCTCATCTGCCTGCAGGTAAAAAACAAAACCAAAACAACAACAAACTTCAGTTAATCAAGGTAGAATATGTTTTGTTTAAAGACCAAGTATAATGCAAACCACACAAAGTTACTAACACAGGTCCTAAGTTCTCTTTAACTTAAACTCTTAGAAAAATTACCTGTGTTCCCTATGTTCCTAGGAGAAATAACTACTTTATTTGTCCTCCTTGTACTAATATTGCACTCTTCTCCAAGGACACCATCTACGACCTTTCTGAAGGTCTAAGCAGCACACAGGTAATGAAATTAAAAGCAAATGTTCTCAATTGATACTCAGTGCTGAAGTCTGCAGATCTATTGAAGTCTGAGAAAGGGTTTCCATACTCAAGACTTTGTCTACTTTTCCCAGCTTTACTAACAAGCATAACAAAAGCTGTTGCTTCCATCTCAAACCTTGTCTTGATAGAAGTTATTTGAAAAGGAAGCTGATGAAATTATCTTCTCTTAAAACACACATTTGAATTTTTATTAACACGCTGTATTTTTATTAAGAGTAGTTCTTTATGGCCTTGTAGTAATTAAGTTAATCATTATTTAATTGTAGAATTACTGCAGATTTACTTCAGACAAGCTCACTTTTCAGATAATTTAGTCTCAGTAATTAAAGATGTACTTTACATGGAAGAGGCTTGTTTAAAGCGCGTTATCTCATTTCAGAAACCTTATGCTATGACAGTCTTCTGCAAGGAACCATCAGAAGTATTTAAATCAAACTTCAAAAACATAAACGAAGAAATACTTTTTTAACCTGAGCAGCAAACTTAATTTTATCCAAAAAAAAAAAAAAAAAAAAATCAAACATCAGCACAACAATTCAGATGTGTCACAAAAGCCAATATATGTTTCTTAAATCTGCCATTACCTTCAGCAAAGCTAAGAGATCATTTGCTACATTATCTTAAAAGATTTAACAAATGTTCTTCTCATGCAAACCACTTCATTTGAAGTTGGTTTGAAGTAGGTCATAAGATATATAGGAAAATATCTCTCAGAGGTAATTTCCAGGAGCTGTTTGCCATTGGAAGTGACCAATTGTTTAGTGGCTCAATTGTTTAGACATCTTTATGTCTGTTCTTCTGATGCAGATGTTGCAGAAATAGAGCACACCCATGTAAGTTCACACTCCACGCGTTCAGCCCTGCTATAACATCATTAACCATGGTGTAACACCACTCAAGAACTACTTAGTTGTGACCAGCTTGAGCCAAGCTTGTGTAGACAGGCTGTTGGAACCAAACCATACCAGCAAAACTAATTAGCTATTCAGTAAACTACCGGTCTACCTCAGATTTAGGTTTGTATCCAGTTAAAGTCAGTAGCTGCCAGTCCACCTGAGTTGGCAGAACTCTAAAGGCCACTCTGATGCCAAAACACATTCACTGTTTTTTTTTGTTGGCTTTTTTTTTGAACAAAAGATACCATCTTCCTCTGACATAAGAAGGAAGGAAAATGGATGATCACACACATTCAACTTAAAAAGATATACATCTTTCTTTCTCTTAGAAGTTGTCCAACAAAAACAACATGCAACTGCTCAAATACTCATATAAATTTAACTATTTTGAACCTACAGAGAACAACCTCTCAAAATGGAGAAGTGGATGCATTTAAATATCTTAATATCTATGTTTTTCTGATCTAGTTTGACTTCCCAAATAAGAACCGCTAGAAAACTCATGAATGTGACATCAACAGCACAAGAGACTTCAGCAAAGACTTTGATAGAGAAAAATAAAGATATAAATAGAGATCAGGGCATAATAAAACACACGTTTGCAAATGGAGAATACGCAAGATAAAGTAAAGTAAATCTCAGTTATCTGGTTTTCTGACAAACATTAAGGCAATGTCATTAAGTATTATGGCTTATTTAAGTATGTGAAATTGGAGACTGGTACAGAAACTGCAATGTTGGTAAGGATCCTCCCCAAGAAAGACAGTATTAGACGGCACAGAAAGAAAAACCTACAGACAGCCAAGAAGTTACTAATGAAAATGTTCAACAAAACCACTCAAAAAAAAACAGTATTTTTAGCTGATTAACTGCTTGCATGCACAAAATAATGAAGACAGCTGATGACAGCCTCAGGAAGCAATGACAACACGAGGGTTCATTGAGTTATTGTGTATCAAGCAACACCCGCCTGTACAGGCTGGAGTCATAGAAGAGGCATAAAACTTCCTAACACACAACACACAATCACTTATATATTTAAAATAAACAACCCCTGCTAGGCATTAGGAGATCATCAGCGTCTGGAGCAGAAGGACCAGGATCTTAGGAATTCACTAAAGGGTTTTTAAAACTGTTGCCCAACGCAGTTGGCTCTCAGTGCTGGTGGAGGAAGGTGGAACACCATGCATTGGTTCCTGGGGGCAGGGAGGAGGAGAAGACTTATAGGGGGGAGTATTTCTGATAATCTTCATGCATATGGCAAATCAATAGTGACTAACCCTTTTCCCAGAGAGGTAGGAAGAGAAAAAGGCAAGCAGATATCCTTTAACTTAAGATAATAATTTCTCCATATATATAAGGGTTGTGATGTAAATCCAATTGCTGGTGCGGCAATGCAAAGCGCGCATTAGAAAAGCTCAGCAAGCTACAGAGAATCCAACCCCACTTGCCAGTATCCCACCACAGTGAAAGCTGCAAATGCAACCCAACAAGGCACACTGGAGCTCAGTGAAGAGCCTCTCTGGTTCCTGAACTCTGCCTTTGTGGCATTTCAGAGGGATCTTCGCCTTTTCGCTACATGGGTAGGACTTCTCCCTTGAGGACATTTTACTAGAACTGATAATACCCAGGTCAAAGTTCTCAGAGTGAAACATTGGGGCTGCTGGAAACTCTGACACTTTTTGTTTCCATGTTAAGCAAAGGCACTGTTATGCAAGAGGACAGGTTCTGAAAGCAGGTTTGGGCCTGATACTTTCTATTGTGCTGGTGACTGTACATGAAATACTGGAGCTCTAAAATAAGAGAGAAGTTTTTCCAGTTTAGGATCTTCATTTCCCCTTGACCATTTTTTTTTTAAACCATAAACTGGAAACCAAAAACAGCATTGACCTGCTTTTCTGACTGCACAAACTAATTTAGGCAGTACATTGAGCATAAACAAGTCACATTTAAGTACATACATATTTTTCCACTTCAAAAATGCTTTCAATTAAATATAAATGTGTGTGCACTTAAGTGCTTATACAGTTTCTTTCCTGCGTAATATCTTCCATTGAATTCAATATGAGAAGCAATAAACCTATACTTCCATTAGCTACTTTCACATTCCAACTCTGAAAAACAAGCCCAGCACTCCAGTGTTTAGAACTCACTTATATCCACCTGCTTCTGTCTTCAGCACCGTTCCATAGGGGGGAAATCTCCTGCCTTTCCTCCGACTCCACTTTTATTTATTTATTTATTATTTTTAAAGAGCCTAAGTCCATTTTTAGACGGTTTTCTTCCTCAAACATCTTTGAATCTCCTAATTATTTGCTTGGCCTATAGCTCAGATCATTTCCAACAAAACAATTTTCCATATAGTAATTTCCCAGTTTTGAACGCAAATGTTTCAAAACAAGAGAAAAAAAAATATTTTATGCAGATGTTAACATTCTCCCCAGATATTGAGTTGTACAGCAGGGCTTCATGAAATTACTTCCTACTGATATCCTACTACGGTGACCATTGACTCTTAGCAAGTAACCCTCTACAAACTAGCTACCTTCTTAATGATAACGAGAAAATACAACTTTAAGTTCTTTTAGAGCTCTTTGATCACAAAAACAACCAGGGAAAAGTCGACAAAATTGTGGGGGTTTGTTTCCTCACAAAACATAATTAATTTTTGAACCTTCTTGCTGTGGATATCACGGGTGACAAGGGTAGGCTAGAAAGAGGGACTAGACATCAGATGAAGAAAGGGAAAATGGGAAGATAGCGCGAGCACTAATCATTGCCTGCCTTCACTGTAAATCCTTCTTTAAGGCATTCACGTTAAGCCAGCCAGAACACTGACCTCGATGTACCAAAGAGAGACAGGGTCTCCCCACCAAGATGGAAAGGAGCCTTCTGCAGCACTCATTCTTCCATTGCTACTCAAACCCAAATACTCTACTTTTTGAGTCTCTTTCCGCAAGTCAGGGAACAGACAAGCAGAAATCAAGAAAAGGAAGGTATCCATGGCCTCGTCACCCTGCAGGCCTATCTGCTCTCACACCACCAGAAGACTAGCCGTGCCTCTCCTCCGCATTGCAAGCTGCACGGGGACGCTGCTCCCATCCTGCAATATTCCCATAGACCCAGCTGTGGGAACCTAGGATGTTACTGCCCCCTCCTGTTTGCCCCAGCTTTCTGCTGGGGCCGCTGCTTCTTAGCTGGAAGCACCGCAGTCCGCATCTTGGCTGCCCCTCTTCGCAACTCAGTACATCAGCTTAACTCCCAGGTAGGTTGCCTTCTTACCAGCCTCTTCACAGCTGCTACCTGAGGCAACCCAGCCCCACACAGAGGACGAGCACTCAGCAAGCCAACTCACCTGTCTCTGAATTAAGGAAAGTGTTACCTGCTCCATGAAGTGTTACCCAACTCGCAACCAGTAGAGTTTGTTACCAAGAAAAGTATTTGTTTTTCTGGAGTTTCTCAGAGACTACTCTACCTCGGGAGTTTTGCTGTGACTTAATCCTGACTTAAGACCAAGCAAAATGCAGCAGAAAAGAGGAACCCTATGAGGGATATCCAAGTATGCTCAGGCTGCGCTTCCACATTTCGTTGTGTTTCGGAATGCATGAAACCAAGGGGTTTTAGCTGGGATTATTGACAAAATATAAATTACAAGTAGATCTTCAATGACAATCAAAGCTCACACAATCTTTATAAAATAAAGAATTGGCTAAACTGGCTTCTGGGAAGAAATGAGCTGTGAAAAAAACGCCTAAATTATTTTTGGAAAGAAAATTGCTATTTAATTGTAAGCACAAGTTTTTCCACCACAGAGTATAACAGAAGCCTCTCATACCAGAGTAACTCCAGTGATTTTTATTTTAAGAATCAGAAGAATGCATTTGTTTAGAGTAGGCCTATTACAGAAAATGCACGTAAGTGCCATGTCCATCATCTAAATACTGTAGCAGTAAGATGTGGAATATGGAAAATATACAGAGGAATTATCTGGAGGTCAAGGGTTCATCTAAATTTCACAGTTTCTTTCACAGTTTATCTCCTTTTCTCAGCTTACAAGCTCATAAAGAGAAAAAATATAAAAACATCTTCATTTTCTTCCTCTGGTTGAACTTCATGTTCCGTTCATTAGGATGCACTTCGTCTTCTTCATTCTATGCCCTGCGTCAAACACCAGGCCCAGTTCAGTGTGAAACCCCTCCTGTGCAGCTGAGCCCACATTACTCCCATTCCTTCCATTACTCTGAGTTTTTATTTGCTGCATAGTAGATTTATTGATAGCTTTTAGACTGTAGGTCTTTAAAAAGCCTTCAGTTAGGGAAAAAGGAAAAAAAATCCCAAAGCACAATTCTCCATAATTACCCACTAATGAGAAGTAATTGATCATCAAGCTTCATATTCCACAAGCAGACTTTCCAGATACTCCGAATTATCATCTTCTTATGAAAGCTTATGAGCTCATAAAGTTAACATTAAAGAGTAACCTCATGGGATTTGAGAATTCCAGATGGTGGGTGCAAAAATATCTTTCATTCAGGGGTCTTGTATTCATAAAAGTTTAAATACACACATACATATATATATATAAAAAAGCTCATTTTTAAGGTATGTGCTGGCTCTATCAGGATTAAAAATCTCGGTAGTTTCTGTGTGCACAACACAGCCTGGACCAGCTGTTTTCCCTGGTGAGGTATCTGCTTGCAGTCCCTTCTGGGGCGCCACGCTGGTGGCAGAGCCACTGCGCCACTTCTGCACTAGCCACAGCATTTACCCACATCTCGTGAGGCCGGCAGGGCTGGCGACAGGCCAAAGGTGCAGGAAGGAGGTGTTTCACCACGAACATCAGTCAAGCTTCCGTTTTGCTGGGAGGGGATTTATCAGTAGTCTCAGCAGATCCAGCAAGGTGACACGAGGTGACTACTGGCCCTCCAACAGCAGCTCGACCTGCACTAGAGCAGAGCAAACGGCTGCCCGGAACCACCACCACCTCCTCCTTTTCTCTCTTAGCAGGTCCGTACGCACATGTACTTGAAAATACTGCCCTTGTGTACATAAGCAACAGTGAACCAGGTTACAATCTTGCATACATCAGTTTTTCAGGATCTCAGAAAAATAGTTGGATGCGTTTCACATATTCCTCTCCAAGCAACAGCAATCAACAGTCAATTAAAATAAATAAAGAAATAATAAAAAGGGAAAAACCCACTTTCAGAACTGAATGACATGGCAATGAAATCCTAGTGAAGTCCTAGTTTATGTTCTCCATAAAAATCTGTGCACTGAAAGGTTTTCCTATACTTTCTTTTTTATAGCATCTGTACAGTAGAGTGTAGTATTTAACTAATCAGAAATACACATAAACAGAGATTTCCAAAAGCCTCACCTAGCCTGAGCTGCCTATAATCTAAAACAGCAGCATAAAGCCTACAAGGACGAGTTATCTTTATAGCACCTGAGCTCGGAGCGGGTCAAACGTAGCACGAGAGCCAACTGCTTTGTGTGCCAGAGGCTACAACGAGAGGGGAAGGCAAAACCTCCCGACTGAAGCGGAGCTGGTCCATGGAGGGAAACGCCACGGGCGGGAAGGGGACGTGGGCCCAGGAAGCGGGGAGGCTCTGCCCCCCATCCGCAGCTGCTGTCCACGGGAGGGTGCGTGCGGAGGGCAGCACGGTGGGGCTCCCGCGGGAAGCGCAGGCTAACCCGTGCCGGAGAGGCAGGAGCATGCGGAGCGTGGCCCTGCCTCCTGTGTCCTGCCGGTGCCGCTTCCTCCAGCCTTGCGCGTTGGGGCCCCTCCTGCCCACACAGAGACACCTCGGGATACGGGTCCTCCGTGGCTACCTGCGAGCCAGGAGCCCTCTTGCTGCAGATCACCTGCAAACGGAGCACTACTTCAACGCCTCTTTCAAGCAAATCTTTCTCCTGCTCCCTCTCCCCCCCCACCAAAAAAAAAATCTCACCTTCTAGGATTAAAGATTGTTTGGAAGATTATTCCCTCATCTCACAGCAAGAAGGGTGCCAGAATTACTGTATCCTTGACTTCAAACAAAGCCTTTCCATGCAAGCAGCTTCCCTATCACAGGGCCATCTCTTCAGTGAGATCCAATACACATCTTGGGGATGTATTCAGTGTCTTCCTTCTACAAACAGAAGAAAGCTGAGCAGCCTGGTAATCTTGGGGAGCCCCACATCCGCTGCTGCAGCAATTAAACTGGCTTCTCAGATCCCTACCCATGTCAGGCTCCTTCCTCAGTGTCCTCTCCATCTTCACATCTCACTCTTACATCAAATCGAGATAAGCTATCTTCTAAGATCAGCTGACTTCTTTCCCTCAAAAATCACTGCAGCCAAAATAATACCGATTCTGGGCAGATGCGGAGCATCCTGCAAAACATCCAAAAGGTCTCTTTCAAAGCAAAACAGGAGACGCCAATGCAGGTGGTATTTTTAGCACCTCAGTTGTTCTATATTTATTCTTTTATGTCTACCTGAAAGAAGAGCACAATCTCTGACGAGGCACTAGCAGCAGGCACGCTGTGCTGGAAAGCCTGCGCTACAGCGCTCAGCTGGACGAGCGCAGCAGAGCCGCGCTGAGAGCTGTGGCCTCCCACCCGCTCCGCCATCCGCGCCCTAGGCCCAGCAGCCTAGACAGAACTACAGTTCCTCAGCACTTCAAAGCGGCGTTTGTAGAACAGAAAGAAAACTCCTATCGTCATCATCAGCGTGGTCATCTTTAACCACTCTAGTTACATGCAACACCTTAGACACACACACATACACCAACCTGAAGTATTTTTGCCTGCCTAAAACTCAAAACTTTGTAGATTATCTGTGAGAACCCAACCCCAACTCCAGAAGACACCACACAAAACCTCAGGTCAGCAGCAATAGCAGCGGCTGCGTCATACATATCTGCAGTGATAACAGACCACTTTGTTACTCTGCTTCCTTACAGCTGTCATGCCCTTAACCCCAAAGTCCCTTTTCTTGGTACCTCCAGTGCATTTACTCTACAGACTCCTGCCCCCATCTCAGGCAGGCTAACTGAAGATTTATTTACAAGGGTCAGTACTTTGAGCAGAGCACAGTTTATCAAAGGGGCTGCTTATTTGCATGGAAAGAGACACTTCAGCAACGGGAAGAGCAGAACTGGCTCAATGATGTTTTGATGAAGTTGCGGTAAACTTATAGAGTACTGAACTGAAATAGCTGCAAAATGGAAGTTAAAAAAGCCCTTCCAATTTTTATGCATGTCCAAAAAAAAATAAAACTCTGCCAGAATTTTTTCAGAGCTCATATTGCTATCAAATAGGTAAGCTTGGAGAGTTGCAGGGTATGACTACCTTCCTACAGCACAAACTGCTTTAGTCAGTAACTTTCATGAGAGGTAAAAGCATGGATTTTCTAAAAATTACAGGTCTTTTTTCAAGTTATAATACATGTATCTCAGTCAGACTAGTCTTGGACTGACCCTTGTATATTTACCTTTGCAGACCATGCATTGCATCAGCATTGCACTATGGAGGCCACTAACTCTTCAGATTAAATTTACACAGTTTTAAGAAGTTGTTCTCAAGTGCTTAAATAGGGCATCTGGTTGTCCTTCTGTTCAGTTTGGAACTTTTTTTTTCCCCTATTAAGATGTTTCCTAGTCAGCTATTGCTTCATTTCAGTCTTCTGTAAAAAACCAAGAACCAGGGCAATAAGTAATTCAAGAATCCTCTATTCAGTAATAGAAAATTCAGAAAATAAGGAAATTACTGCCACCACCTCTGCTGTTGCCAAAATATAACTATTTTAATATCATAGGTCATCTAGAGCAAGGCAAGAGAAACATCCAAAATCCTAAGAGAGATAAACAGTATAACCTCTCTGATTATTAAACAAAATCAAAACAAACAAGCAAACAAGCCACCAAAATGAAAACTCAGAGTAAAGGTTTCCTTAAGGGAAGTGTACCTGTGGGAGAAGGGAAAACATATAATATTTATTCTTATATCCTGGATTAAAAAAACACCATGTCCACATGGCTTGCTTTTTTCTTTTTCTTTCTTTCTTTTCTTTTTTTTTGGACAATTTGTCCACTTTTCATGAATTGGGTAATCCCTTCTTAAAAAGAGATTAAATTAATTCCAGAACGAGCACGTCAAGAAACGTTTGTCCAGGAATACGCATTTTGAATTAATTATTTTTTGTCTCTGGTAGTCCTCCCCTCTGCTATATTATTTAATGACCTCTTCTATACTCCTAGTAGCTCTCCGGTGTCGAACTGACCCCACACAGCCCGTCCACTTCAAGGGCACGGCGCACGCAGGTACAACCCGTCTGTAATTACAGACACGGCTACTCACGTGCCCTTCTCGGCGTTACAGCCCTCCGTGGCGCTCCTCCAAGCGGGCCCACGCAGACACCCTGCAGAGCAGGGCGGGCTCCTCGCAGGACCCACGGACACGGAGACCCACAAGGTCACACCACACGGCTGAGCAGGTCACTCCCAGGAGAGCAGCGCTGCAGCCAAGAGCATCAACTCTGGCACGTGAACTACAAAAATAGCTTCTTTTGCAGGAATTAAGACTGTAACAAGACCTCCAGCACCTGCCCCGATTACGTCGGGCTGGAAAAAGAAGCAAGGGAAGTCCAACAGGAAGAGCACTGAGCCCTGGTCTCAGTATCACAGGCAGCAGGGAAACCGCAGTCTCAATGGGCACATCTGTACTTTAGTTCACAGCACTGCTCCAGGTTCAGAGGAAATGCCCTCCTGCTCTCGCGTGCTGATTTGCATCACAGAATGATTTCTGGTGTGAAAAGAAGACTGCATGGATGAAACCAAGCCCAAAGATGCACCCATGCATCCTATCTAACATACTCTAAACCCTGTTGGCGACCCAAACGCCCATGGTAAACATCAGGCTGCACCTCTGCGAGGTCTTCCAGCGTGTCCCAAGCAGCAGGCAAAGCTTCAAGTGCCACAGGCCCATGCAACACTTAGAATATCTCACGCTAAACAAAATATCATCTGCACCTCTGCATTTGCTGTTAACAGAACTCAACCTCCCATCGAGGTCTTGGTAACCCAGCACACCTACATACAGCACAGCCTGCTGACAAAGCCATCCTATGGCCCTCGAGGCCAGAGCAGTGCCCATGGGGCCAACGCTGCTGCTGTCCTGACAGTGACTCCTGACACTCGCCCAACCGCACTCCCCTCCTGCAGGGACCTGCAGGGCAGCTGGGAGGCTCCGCGGGCAGAGGGCTTCGCGTGGCCATGCGGCCTCACGCAGGGAAGGCAGGAGGTGGAGAGCGCCTAGGGCAAGGGGGGAGAGGGGCTGGTTACTCTGCACGTCTAGTGGGTCACGGAGCCCACAAATGGCCGTGTTGTACTCCGGTATGAGACGTGTCAGCAGGAAACCCTGGTCATGGGGTAACAGGGAGGGCAGGTCCCTGCTCAGCGCAACATCAGGAGCACCACACGGAGCACCACCTCCAGACCCGAGCGGCTCTGATGTGGCCTGTAGCAGAGTCACAGTAGTCGCTGGTCAGATGTCCTCCAAGGCTGCCGCGGGTGGCAGTTAAGGCCACCAGAGTCTCAGCAGGCCCTCTGCTCAGTGGAGGCCAGAAAACCAAAACAAGGATCAACACTTCAGGGCAAGCCCTTTCCTCCTGCTTCCACTCGCTATGCCCCCTCCTTCCCCTGCTCCTCCCCTACTTCTCTGACTTACAGGCACATGGCAAGGACAATCAGTCTGCTCTCACCTCGTCCCTAAGGTCCCCTCTTGTAGAGACGTTTTCAGACGCAAAAACAGCCTTCACGCTCTGTAGCTCTTGCAGAGGGTCCTCCATCTCTGGCAAAACCCTCCTCCTCATGATTACAGACACCGGTGGGTACAGAAGGGCCACGGCTAGCAGACATCCTCCCTATAATCTGCGGAGTTTTTCTTAAGTATTGAAATGGGGCCAAGAGGGCATAGGCTCCATATGCAGCTATGACTGACGAGTAAAAGAGCGGACCTGACCTAATCCCACACAAACACACTTGCTGGTATGGGACACATAGGGTCTGCAGTATTTCTTGTCCTAAAAGCTCCAGGCACCCTTGTCTCCCGTCACTGAGCCCTTCCCATGAGAGTGCAGCAGCTCCCACAGCCCTTACCAAGCTTGCCTTCCTTTCCCCACCACAGCAAATCAGAGCTGCTGCCACCTGAGCCTCCCCCACTTCTTCAGCATACTTCTGTAACTTGTAAGGTCTCCTGAGGGAAATACGAGAGCAGCCACAGGCAAGCACCTGACCACACAGAAGGCCAAAAGAGCCAGAGGCTCAAAATGCTGTCAGAGGAACCAGCGTGGTCAAAAGGGGACGGCTGAGTTGAGCGCCACCAGGAAGACGGCGCATGTGCATGTGCCTGCAGAAGATATATGGGGTCAGCACCTACAAATACGCTACCATGGTCCAAAGACCACAGGAATGTCAAGAGGTCGCCCCCACGGTTTGTTTATCCATGGTGGCCCTGGGCCAGGCAGCAGCTTGGAGTCAGTGCTGCTCACGCCACTTGGCTGTGAGCAAAAGTCCAGGTGATGGTGTTGATCCCTCCCACGTGCACTATCCAAAGGTGAAAGGTTTGGAAGATTGCCTTGGAAACAGTAATCTTAACTACACTGAGGGTGGACTTTCTCACTCCACATCAGCTCAAGCTCACCACCACTAGTAGAAACTGAAGGTCACCACACTGCACAGATGGCAGGCACACTCTTGCACAAGGCCTAGGCTGCTGGAATTTCATACAGTGACACGGGCTTCATACTGTGGCAGAAGGCCTTGAGTACAGCTCTTGACAGACCAAGGCTCTGTGCCCACTGTTGGGCATTTCAAGTCTTGAGAACAGCATCCTACCAGGTAACCCTGTCCACAAGGACCAGAACCAAAGCAGCTGCAAAACTTCATAGAAAGCTGTTACTTCTATCTCCCTCCCCAAACAACAGAATGCCCAGAAGGTGAAAATCTGGTCACCTGGACATGCTCCCGGGGCAGCTGATGGTGAAACCCTGCCCCCATTCTCCTCCACCCTGGCCAAACTCAGAAGTGAGAAGGAGAAACAGACATCAGACTGCCTATGTCACTCGAATGAGTGGGAACAGAAATAAATATTCTTCCCACAAGTTGCTTACCCAGGAAATGGGCACAGGGCAATGACATGCCAACACCATTCCTGTGGCTAAGACAAGAGAACAATCTGAAACTTCCTGGAGCAATGGTCCAAAGAGGTTAGCAAGGCAGCCTTCCTTCAGATAACTCTGAATTGCACGCACAGGATGGACAGACAGTCAAGTCCATACAAAACACATGAAAACCGACATCTGATCAGCTAGCCCATTCCTACCGTGCTGCACAACTGTCTAATACAGACGCAGCCAGCCACAACTCCCCTGGCATGGAAAACTCTCGAGCAGATCCATGCCAGAAGCTCCTAAACCCATGCCAGAGCCCAGCACTGTGCGGGAAGAGGCTATATGATAGTGCATTTCCATTGCTTCAGGTTTGGTCTGTTTTACTAACAATTTGTTTCAGGTATCTGAAACAGGGCAGAGAGTTGGAGAGGCCTATTTATTTTTCAGTGGACTTTGTGACGATTTACAAACTGCACAATGAGTCTGGGGCCAAGGCAGAGCTCTCCAGGTGCGCGTGCGGCCGACCAACACAGCAGCTCCTGCTTGAGGCACTCGGCAGCCAGAGCGATGTTGCTGGAGAAGGCACTGACTGCCCTGCGTGCACAAATCAGGGCCAAGGCACCCTCAGGCAGGTTTATCTCATCGGAGCCCTAACCAGAAGGGTCCAAATCATGTCAGGGTGCAAGCTGGTAACTGAGCAGTGAGATGGCAAGGGATCCAGGTAGAGGAATTTTTTGGCCTTTTCAGTACAAGTGTCTTCTTGGTCTTGCCACAGTCACGGCCCTCTAGCAAGCAACCTCACTGAGTGTTTTGTAGCAGACACTGAAAATCTGAGAGATATTGGATCTACCTTGCACACATACAAACACACACTAGCCTACTGCTAGATGCTCTGGTGGACCTCAGTGTTTTCTCCCCCAAAGAGAGAAGAAACAGCTATAGAACAGAAAAACAAACAAATGAACAAGGAAAATCCTGACTGGTGCTGTACATCAACGCCTTCTTATCATCTACTACTGCTCGTGGTTGGACAATACAGCAAGGCCTGAGGAAAGGACTAATTCGAGCACAGCTAATGACTGCCCGGGCTGATGAATCAGCTCAGCAGTGCACATTTTCCCTAGGGAGAGAAGGGAAAACTGGCAAAGGATAGCACTGCAGAGGAAGGCAATGAAGAAGCGGTTGCTGAGCACGATGCAGGGGCAGCCTCTCCCATGGAAAACATTTTGGTGCAGTGTTCTTGGCCAGAATCATCCTCCCCAACCAAGCATGTCCTCCAGCCCATAAGGCATGTGCACATTCCCTGAGAAAACCCAGCCATAGACACCTCCCCTCCTATAATGCAGGAACAGTAAAACTTACAGCTTGTACACTTACAGTATACAAGTAACAGTGAGCCCTATGCCTCACCCCAAATTTCTAATATATAGCAAAGACCAAGAGAAACTCACACCAATGCGTTCCTCAAACATAACAGAGTCAAGTGCATCTAAAAGCTCTGGATGCTTAAGATTTTCTGGTTTAATGTCTGTACTGTTATCTCCACTTGGGCTTTCATAAGATTACATGCAAAATACACCCAAAATGCTCCTTATAAAAACCTTAAAGGGCATTCAGACTAAAGCAGCACCCTAAACCTTCAAGTAGGACTAAAGCAGGACTATCAAGAAGTCCTCTCCCTTCTTCAATGTGCTGCAGAGGTTACAGCATCCCTTGTGCTCCATGAAGCTTCCCTTTGCTCCTTGCTCTCCTAGTCTGCTCACCTAGTCTCATGAACAAGCTCAACAAACACCTCTGAAGCTGCCTTCAATATTTATTGCATTAAGCCTTGCCGTGTCGCTCCCTATAGTCCTCCAGGCTGCTATTCTCCTCAGGAAAACATCCCTTGGGAAACACTTCAGTCAGGGGAATGGCAAGGAAATTGCCTCCCAGAAGGACTGGAGGAGAGGTTTCTTGCTACAGAACAAGCTCTTCTCTTGTTGACAACGAGGGCAGAGCAAGCTTAAGGGTCCTGACATCACCAGCCTTGCCAGGGACTTCCCAGAAGAAAACATGAAGGTGTTAAGAGCTCTCTGCTGACACACCAGAAGACCAGGCTGGAGAGGGCAGGCTCAAGGCTGGTGGCCTTTTCCACGGGAAGCCGCATGCAGCCAGCGCTGCGGGGAGGTTACCGTCATGGAGCACGAGGAGCCGCTCCAGCCAGCCCTGCACTGCCGCCCTTGATCAGGCCACCTTCCCTTCCACGTCCAAACACAGCCTCCAAGAGAGGCGGCTGCAGATAAGGGTGTCCAAAAGCAGCAGTTTGGCTCCTTCCTCCACCCCTGGGAATGAGGAGCCCAAGCAAGCAGGCTGCACCAGCACATCTGTGCTCTGCAGCTGAAATGTCCTGCTGATTTTCAGGACCACGCCACCAAGCAAGAGTTCCACTTCGCTGTCTGACAGCAACCCAAAAATGAAAAATGCAAAGGTTAGAAGAATCCCAGGAACTGATATTTGGTCTCCCACTTGCAAATATCTGGCATCCTTTGGAAAGCTTCCTACTCCACACAAGGTAAGTGAAGCAGGTAAGCAAAACACCTCGGGCTGGCTGATCCTGCACAAACTGCCATGCAAGTGTGCTGATTCAAAGCCATGAGGACATTTCTGGATAATTTCACTTGCATTAAAAAATCTGTGCAAATGCATGCCTGAACAGGGGTATTTCTGTGGAAAAAGCCCTTATCTAAAACACAGGAAAATTTCATATTTCTCCATACGAAAGCCTACCATGACTGCTTAAAAAAAAAAAAAAAAAGAAAAAGAAAAAGAAAAACAACAGTGAAAGTCGAATTCCTTACTCATCACGCAAGATAAACCTCCCAGGTACTTGGGAATAACCTGATGAACACACACTGCTCTGACTGGCTTCAATCAGTTAGAAAGGTTTGACCTGCATCTTCCTGCCCCTTCTAGCTAAGGCACAGCACTTAAATTAGGCCCATCATCAAAGGTACCAGCCTGCTTCAGTTTTGATGGTCTTCACTTCCAAGTGGTTTTCAACAGGATACAGAACTATTGGGGAACAAAACTGTTTTTCTGCATTTTTGTTAAACAGAACACTATCTTACCATTGAATTGCCACCTTCTCATCATTAGACTCCGAGGAACAAAAGCGGGTCTTTGTTCCCAACCTGGATCAAAAGATCCTTTCCTTTCTTTGAAAAATAAAAACTCATCTCAATTCAATCAGCTTCAGACAAAGGCCCAACTTCAG
>JAWLRI010000379.1:915933-932433 GCA_034781795.1 Crypturellus tataupa | reverse complement strand
CAAAAGATCCTTTCCTTTCTTTGAAAAATAAAAACTCATCTCAATTCAATCAGCTTCAGACAAAGGCCCAACTTCAGTCAGTAACCTGACTTTAACACTTCTTCCAACGCTTCCCATGTGTGTCCCACCAGTGGTGTACTAAAGTTTTAATTATTTCATTCTTTTTCTTTCTTTCCCCAGGACGACATAAAAGAGCTCTCAGTCCACGTGCAAGACGATACTTCTGCCATTCCCGGTGGGCCTCTTCCTTATTGTTCACTGCAACTTCTCTCTCTTACCAGCAACTGGAGATTCTTTCAACTGGAGTGTTCTGCAGCGACAAGTATAATAAGATCCAGGACATTATCCTTTATTGCATCTCTGGACACCTGTTCTGAAATAGTTTTCTGCTTCTGTGTACGGTTATTTGAATACAGGTAAGACCTTTCCAATACAAGCAACAGTTTTCCTGAAACCTGCTTTGCCAGGCTGTCACACTGCAGGGCACAAGAAAACTTGCTCCCTTCTAGTATCTTCTAATGCTTCCTTCACAAACTGGAGGTTAAAAAAAAAAAAAAATACAAATAACAGCTTCCAAAACTTACTTTGAGCCCTGCCAGTGCTAACACTTAACACAAATGAGGCTTCACAAATAAATCTATTATACTTGGACTGCCTAGTGCTATTGTTTTACTAAAAAGAAGAAAAAAAATAAAAATGACTTATCTAGTCCCTGTTGTTTTTCTTCCTCAGTTTTAATTCCAGGTAAGTGGCAGAACTACTTTCCCCACACTTGCCTTCTTTGATAGGCAACTGGAAAGGCACAAAAGGTAGCTGCTTTTGTGCAGCTAATATTCCTAAATATTCAGGCACTGAAAACAAATGAAGAGCACCAATTCCTGCACTTTTTGAGTCCCATGACTTGAGACTGATGGTTCTTCCCAAGCCAGTGCTTCCGAACAGAAACAGTACCTCAGAAGTAGAGCCATATGGATGGACTGTCAGTATTTGCTCAGTGGGTTTCAAGTGGGATAGTACCTAGGCCCTAAAGCTCCTGGGGAAATTAGGAATAGAAAGACATCTACATCACTGGAAGCTGAGACAGTCCCTGAGCAAGGGAAGTAGAGCAGGTAAAGGAAACAGCATGACAACATGACTGTTGTAAGAGATGACAGCCAAAGAAAAGGCAGTGGGGCAGTAAGCAGGCATAGGGAGAAGAAGCAAAACACAACCCAAAAAGCACTCAGGGCCTTGCTTTAGGCTAGGAGCTGCACAAGGGGACAGGACTCTCATCATATGCCCGCACCACCATGTCCACTGCTGGCATCAGTAGTTCAAGGACAGCATTGATGGAAGAGCTTCAGAAGGGATTTCAAAAACCTGAAAATGAGTTTCCAGCAAGAGCCAGCAGTTGCTTCCACTAAAGAATAGTCTTGATTACAGCCTAAGGCTCTGCATGGAAAAAAGTTTAAGGTAGATTACATCTCAGCTGCTGGCTCTTAAGCTTGGTAAGTAAGAGCCAACAGCTTCCAGATGATTCCAGAAAAATTCCAGTCACTGGAACAACTCATCAAGGGTCAGGCCAGAGTCTTCAGAACGAAACATTTTTTTAAATCAAGTCTGGATATTTTTCTTGGTGGCAAACTGTAGCTTAAGCACAGTTACATGGAACAGAATTAACCTTGTGATGATTCTTACAGCCTCGATCACAGGCTTGTGGTCCAGGAATCCAATTGGGTTGATGAAAAGGGGTAGGAAAGTAAGAGGTTAGAAAAGACATACAGAGGAAATAGAAGGAAACCATGCTGATAAAAAATTGAATATCTAAGAACAGCAGAAGAAAAGAAAGCAAAAGTGTCTATAACCTTTCCTGTGTTTAGTAGAAAAGGAAGAAGGAAAGAGGTAAAGAGGAGCAAGAGACAACAATTCCACGGCAGGAGAGCAGAGCTGGGGGCAGACCCCAGGCCCCGCTTGCCACATGGTTCAGGATTCCCGTATCGCGCAGACGGCACACGGTGCGAGCCAGAAAAACACTAAACCCGAAACGCAGCCCCGGTGCTGACAGGGAGCCTGGGGCTGCCAGATGGAGGCCGCGTCGCAGCCTGCACGAGAGGCACGAGCAGGCGACCCCGTAGAGCTACTCCCTTCCTGGAGCCGCCGCGACGCGCGACACAGCTGCCCTTTACTGACTGCTGGCCGAGGCCGCGCGGCGGAGCTGGAGACCCTGCCCGGCCACGAGCTCCGCGGGGACGGGCACGCGCGGACACCGCGGAGGGAAAGGAGACACCGAGAGGCAGCGCATCCGCACGCGGGAGCGCACGGAGCACGGCCCGGCCTGCCTCTGCCCTTGCTGTTGGCTTCCGCAGACCGCAGGGCCGGGGAACACAACCCCCTCGGTCACAGCCGTGTTTCATCCACACGGGTCCTTGTGCTCAAGGGTCCTTGGGGTTGAGAGGACGGGGGAGGAATAAGCACCCCCCCTGCCACGCACACACGCACCCCACTGCTGTAAAAAATAACATTGTCCGAATAGGCCCAAGGTGATCCCCCTGCATCGTAACATTAATTTATTCCTACATATGATGGGAGGCAAAAACTGCTGTTTTTCTGGGAAGTAGAAATTCACACAGAACGACAATGTTTCCCAAGCGGGTAAGAGACTTAAGAAAAGGCTTGCTGTTTCAGGAACATGGGAACCATCAGATGATACAAGAACATAAATAAGTAAAGGCTCAAATGTTTATTGACACATTGGGAATAAAATTCCAGGTGACCGTGCATGGTAAGCATAGTGTGCTCAGTGATAAATGGATTAAGATCCCGCCCGCACTTTGGAGAAGAGGGAGCGGGGAGGGCATAAAAGCCAGTTTTTACTCCTCAGTTTCCAGAGTTACTCAATGCTGCTCATCGGCAGCAGCCTCCAGAGCGCTGGCCGCAATCTCGCATTGCTCAAAACATAAGTCAGGGTTTGGCAGCCGCATAACGAGGGTAAAGTGCACGAGGGACACAAACACTGAAGTGCCCTCTGGACCTACCAGCTTAGCCCCGCTATCGGGTGTCCCGAGGCAGACGGACCTCGGAAACATCCTCACGGCTTCCATCGAGCTTTACGGACGGGCAGTACAACACAGCAGCTGCTTCCCGCGCGCGCTTCGTCCAGCATCGCCAGGAACGGCTACGCGTCCTCAGCACTGCCTCTCGACGGGTGCCACTCGGCTTTCGGAGCCGCTGTCCTGCCCGGCTGCCCCCCGTATTGGGCATGTGCCAAAGGAAAGGGCGCCCGCGCCTCGGCAGCCCCACGGCCGGAGCTAATGTCACCCCAAGGAGGGCTGGCTGGGCTGCTCCAGGCGCTCTGCGGGTGCTGCTGAGCTGGGAGAGGAGGTCTAACTCTCTACCTCTTCCTTGCTCAACTCTCAAAAACAGCCAGCTGGGCTCCGCTTTATTTCATTTCGTCACACTCGGAACAAAACTAAGAGAAAGGAATGCACATTTTTTTAAAAAGAGCTTTCTCCTCTCCTTCCACTGTGTGCCTTTGCTCCTGAAGACAGATTTAAAACATGAAATGCTTATTCCAGCTACTGATTAATTCTCTTTTTATATACATCCGTGGAAAGAGAGTTTTGCTGACTAAACACTAAATGACCAAACACTTGCACCACCTTAATTTCTGATCAGCACCCAGGTACCATGCTCAACAAAATTCAAAGACTTCATGGATACTACGAGACCTGGCATCACTGATGTGGCTGCGTTAGGAGGACTCTACCTGCTCCTAATAGCCACATTAACCATGCTCTCCACAGCTCAACGTGGCCACACCACTTTCTCTTCAAACACTTCTTGTAACTATGACCCCTCTCCTCATAAAGAGCACTTCAGACTTGGTGTGCATGCTGTTGGCTTTTTGAAACTAACAAACCAAAACCAACCTTCACGCAGGAGACAGGGAATTCCAAAGTCAGGGGAACTTAAAACACAGGCATAAGGCATAAGGGTTTTGGTGAGCTGGGGACTAAAGTCACTGGAAAGCACAGAGAATGAAGGATGGGGGTTTTGTCTGCTGGGAATGACTCTGCTCTTTACAAGACAAATATATATATATATATATATATATATATATAGGGATATTCTGCATCTTTAAACCAGCAGATTTTATTATTATGTACTTTGAAAAGCCATCACATACTGTTTCAATGTATTTATTAGTTTGGAAGCAGTGTGCTAATGTGTGTGTGCGTGTCTTGATTCTGACAACACTAAAAGTAGTTCAGTTTTTTGGCACTTACAGTCTCATAAACTAAGTATAATTGAGAGAAGACTTAGTACATTTGCAAGATCCATTCCATGGAACTTCTCTTCATTAGGGATGACTCCAAGATCTTTGTTTCAGGACAACTTAAAAAAAAAAAAGCCTTACAGCAAATAAAGTGCATTTTAATGACAGCCAAGAGATTTTAAACAAAATTTATACACTGCCCTATGGTCGTATTTGCTTACTGGCATTGCAGTTTTGGTGTTAGACACCTAGACCCAGTGCTGAGGCAGAGAGATGAGAAGACAGCTGAGGTTTGAGGCAAAACCTGTCAGCCACGCAGGCTTACAAGCTGTCAGGCAGAAAGAAGTAGTTCCTCAAAATTCTTACCAGCACCAATATGTATCTATGCTTATAAACGCAGACAGCAAATGCCATTCAAAGTTGTTTTTAAGGTACATGCACAACATGTGGATGGGACTGGAAGACAGGGCACTGGAAACGTTTGAGTGTCATCGCTACAGGCCAGAGAAATATCCTAGAGCACCTAAAATACAACTAGTTGTTCAGATACCTGAACCACACCCCTAGTCTCTCTAGCATTTCATTAAACCAAAACAAGATTAAAGTGGATTTAGAATCAACCCAATCCCTCTGTCTTACCCCCTATCAGCTAGTTCCCATGATGAAAGGCCACAAGATTAGAAGACCTTGATAGAAAAGGGTGTTTTTCCAAGTAAATATCAGAATATTTGGCATAGCATTAGCTTGACAAACAGCTGAAGGAACTTTGAGAAGGGTGACCATGAGAGGAAGAGCACACACTAGAGCTGAGCTGCACTGAAGGCAAACAGAACATAAACACCTGGAAAGGACAAGGTTTTCAAAGGACAGAGATTTAAAACTTCTGCACAGTCTGAGGATTTGTGTGATATGATGGAAATTTCTATTTTTATTTTTAAATATGGCTCAAAAATTAAGATCCTGTATTCTAAACTCAAAAGCCTGTTCTTTAGGTATCAAAGATTTCAACATCAACAGGGACAGTTTCAGAGTTTTCTCTCTGCGCAGCTCTTCTACCATCTCTTTAGCGCCCTTATCATTCCTGATGGGACACCACCCCCACCTCATGATCAGCCTTGAGAACCACTTCTATCAACAGCCTAAAAACTCCATTCAGAACTCTTACTTCAATTTTATTAAATTTCACCCACTAAATCAGGAGGAGTTTAAATTTCAGTTTCATGCTAGAAACAAAGTAGGTCAACACAAAAACACAGTCAACTACCTATGAAAAAAAACACCCTAAACCAAAAGGAAATGTTTCTTCTCCTCCTAGCTTTATTTTTACCAAGACATTGTTGTTAAGACAGTCAAAAGTACATTCAATACAGAACAAAAAAATCCCTGTTCAGTAACCTCAAATTAAAACCACCCCTTGCCAACAGGAAAGCTAACATATACAGGCTGGTTTGAACACTTTGGTTCTTCCATCTTTTACTGTAAACAACATCCAGCCACCAGAGCAATTCCAACAATATAGATTAGCCAAAGCTGAAGATTTTTGACCCAATTAAATTGTTCTTCCTAAAGCATTAAACTAACTAGACCATGACTAAGAACTGCCCAATATAAGCAAGGTCGTAAGCAGGCTTAGAGAAGTCCCTTGCCAGGTGGGAACTCTCACTGGGTGCAAGTTGCCTGGGCCAAGCTATCTGAACAACAGTATTAAATAGGATCTCTATGTAAATTAGAATTACATCCAGTCTTGAAGCAGCAAATCATAAAGGTGAAGAGGTTTTTAAGCATTTGTACCTGCGCTCTGGAAGGTAGCTCAATCCTCTAATCTTCTAATAAAGTGGAAGTTTTGGCTTAGTTCAGAGGGACTGCAGAGGCAAGAACAGTGAAATGAGAACATGCCAGGGGAAATCGAGAGGCTTGACAGAAAGCAAATGCAAGATACAAACCCACTTTCAGCTGATGAAAGAAAGATCCCGGGAAGAAAAGAGGGATAGCAAGAAGGAGAGAAAGGCTAGGAAAGATCGGCTCTAGGACAAGCTCTCCATCATCTTTCCCATGCCCTCTACTTGAGCAAATCCTCTATCCACCTCTACATCTAAGAAAACATTTCCAAAAATTCCTCTGATTTAGAGTCTACCCGACCTTGCTCAGCGTCACAGTCAGAGCAAAGATGCTCTTCACCCCTCAGGCTCTTATCACAGGGTCTCACCTTCTCCTAAAGGCTTGAACAGAATTGTGGTGAGTGATGCTATCCAACACCATCAAATCCAAGGAAAGACCGAGACTTAAATGGCATTTTAACTCCCTTCACGCTCCTTCTCCCTACTCTCCCTTCCCTCCATACTTCTAGAACAGAAAAACAGTTATAAAGAAAAACCTGATCTAATTGCAGATTCTTATACACACTCAAAGATGAAGCAGTCAGTACAATCACTTCAGCTATCATGCAACACAGCACTCAACTTACCTGCTCATTACTGTAATGTGGCAACTTAATTAAGCGCTAAGAAAAAGTATCTAAAGCATGTAGGATGGGACAAGGAAGAGCAAGATGACACAAAGGGAAACTGGCATGGAGAGTTCAAGATAACGTGCATACATGTTAAGTTTGCCTGTCTGAGACTCGTTCTCTTCTAACAAGCACTTGCAAGCTAAAGTCTTCTGCAAAGTTTTGGTGACAAAAAAAGAACACAGACACAGCTGCAAGGACGCTCTGTATGGGTGCAGTGGTTTTTTCACGTGTGCAGCAACTACTCTCAGGTTAGCAGCACGCAGCCCACGAGGACTCACTGGTCAGTCGGAGCCAGCACTCACTGTGAGTGCAAGGACTGGCATCCTGCTGCTTACCCCTTCTCTGGGAGGGACGAATACCCAGCCCATTACACAGCAGTCTTCCAAGCTATGGGATCAACATCCAAAGTGCTTCCAACTTCCAGATCTTCATTTTAACTGCATTCTGGAAACACAGCAGGGCTCCCTCTCATAAGGGCATATGGCATTTTAAAAAGCAGCACATTACAAATTCACACAGAAGTGACTGAGTCATTCAATAGAGGCTCTATTTATCTTCTCCGTGTCTCCTACCTAGGCAGATGCTCTACAGTCAGTGACAGGCAGAATGAAGCTCCTCACAGTCCCAGTGAGGCAGCCTATGTTTCATTTACATTAAGGATATCCACACACACACACACACAATTCCAGTAAGTTTTTCAGGTACAGGTGACCACAGTTCAGCACTGAAAGGTTAGGCACAGGCTGTTGCTGGAGAAAGAACAAGAAGCTCCTTGTGTGGAGCATCCTGGACTGCCTGTTTCACCAACGTGCAAAGAACATGCCCTGTCAAACATCTTCAGGCACACCACCAGATAAAAGCAAGCATTTCGAGAAGCTCGAGGGCATTCCTCTTCTGTGCACACAGAGCAGCAGACCTTAGCAGTTCATGGTTTCCTGGTACTTTATCTCTAATACTAAGGGAAGTATTCACCAGTACGGCGGTCCAGGAACTTGCCTCAGTGTAATTTGCTGCGTATCATTCCACAAAACTGTTGATTTCAGCACCCAGCAGCTCTGTGCGATGGCTGCAATGCCAAAGAGGTAAGCAACACGCTGCAGGGAGACAGATGCAGTGCTTGCATTGAAATTCTGCAGGCACATGCTGGCTAGCTTCTCCATGAGATGTACTTATGCTTTCAGCTTGTGCTGAGTGACCTCCACACAGCTCTGGCAGTTACAGCTTCTGGCCACAGCAACTCTAGGGTACTTTGGCTGGTTATCAGGAATTAATTCTGTTCCACAGAAACTCACTGAGCACTGAATGGCTGAAAAAATAGCACAGCAGAGGAAGTGAACACCATGGTCTTTCCAGCCTCAGGATTGAGGCTCCAGCACTGAGACTGATCTGCGAGACCCACATGCTCAAGGCTTGACTCCACCCTTGCGAGGAGGACACGCACTGCACGCTAATCGCATTCCCCATGCCTGTGAGGAAGCTATAAAGCAGCCGCTGGTTAAAATGACCCTTGTCAGAAAAGCAAGAACACCAGCACTCCTCGCAGGGTCAGGCCGAGGCACTGATAGCCACTAGTGTCACCCTGTGCCGGGGTTTGCAGCATGTCAGACTCACAGAGCAGAGCAGAACTTGGAGCATCAATCTCTGTTGATGTGCACCAGATCAGGCACAATGCCGTTGAAAGGGATCTCAAGATGTCATCTAGCCCAGTTGTCTCCACCTTTCTCAGATGAGCTTCTCCACCTGCTCTAACTTCTTCATCCACGCTAATTCCTTGCCTCACAAAACTCCTCACCAAAAGGTGAACCTGTTTCAGATGATCTTATTCAGGGGAACAGATCAAGACTGCCAGGAAGTGGCCTCCTCCCTCCAAGACCAAGTTGCAATCCCAGTAGGAAAGATGAGGCCAATCTCTTTTCAGTGTTATTCCTACTTTATCAGTGAGGAGCGAGCAGCCAGCCAGGCAAGCTTTACCTGCCCTCTGACAAACTGCTCCCACCCAAGAGTGCTCCGTTATTTCACTGCTCCACTCTTCAGGTCAGGCAGAAACCCGAATGCACAGTTCAGGATTCAGGAATGAATCCTGCTCCACTCCTCCTTTTGGTCGCCAGATCTCAGGAATGCTAATGTTGGTGAATGAGAAAAGGATGGGTTTCCTGCAGGGTGGGGGGGAAATAAAGAGAAAAGCAGTAAGCTGGTTATTTTAGGTCACCCTGTAAAAACGAAGCATCCACGTTTCGTTTGGGAGGTTCATATTTAGAACTGAATTCAGGAGGTTCAGAAAAGGAGCTTGCACACAGCTCGCTCCAGACCATTCTTAAAGCTTTTTGGCCTGAGCTCATTACTTTAAAAGCCAACAATTTCCTCACGCAGCCCACCCTTCCTACACACCTCCTTGTCACAGAGGAGCAATACAGTAGACTTCTCTCCAAACAAATTAAATCCACTTGTTTTCCTTTCAATGAGCAGCGTCAGAAGGATCAGGGTGCCACATTATTTTTTAAATAACATTAAAAATAATTATATTAAGCCAATTATCAGCACGAATTAAAAATAGACAACAAAACGCCTGCCTTCAGCTTGCTTATATATTTAATTTAAAAGCCATTTAGGTGAAGTTTTACCAAAATAAATGAACTAACAAAATGCTTGTTAAACTAATACTAAACCCAGATTTTCCTTGGATGTTCCTTCACTGAAAAATTAGCCTTCATTCTAATATTATAAACCCATTTGTGTCGTCAAGGGCTGTTCCTCCGTTCACAGCAGCAGTCCCAGCTGTAAGGAGCAGTGTAAATGCCAAACGCAATGCCAAGCCCAGCATGCTGTGTGGCCATTTCCCTGTACGAAAACACATACTCTTCCCTCCGCAGGACAAGTTATCCATGGAGAACTCTTCCCAGGAGCTCATGGCCTCCTTCATGACCCATCAGAAGTTTTTAAACTGAAGTTGTAAGGACTGCTGTGGAGGGACCTTCCCACTCCGAGTGCCCTGAAAGGAAATGAAAGGTTTGAATGCTCACACGCACACCCGCTACATGGATGCCTGCTGAGAATAGGGGAGAAAGAGAATAAGAGCGATCACTGCATTTGCAAAAAGCATTTTAGGTTTGAAATTAAAGAGAGGAAAAAAAAAGAAAAAAAAAAAACGACAATCTAAGACAAAGAAGATGAAAGGACTTGATGGCTTTCTTTTGATTTAGGAAAAGGCACCGTCACTCACAATCCTTAAAGCAAGAGCAAGTTCTGTTATTTCAGTGATGATGAGCACTACTTTTACTCTGAAATATAAGCAAAACAGTATTGTGACCTAAATACACAAACAGCAAAACAATGCTACTTGTTCCAGTAAAATGAATGATAACTTTAGATCCTGGAAAGCTACAAAATCTACTTGCCAGGTAGCAACATAAAATTTCCTTTAATGTTTAATGACCATCACTTAGGTCAGTTCTCTTCTCTGGCTACTAAAGCAGAAGGCAGAGTTATCTTTACGAAGCCATATCTATGTCTGTAAAAACCCTGTAATGCACAATTAAAGCAACATTAATCTTTTCAGCTAGTAAAGCTTGCTTCCTTATTGATAAAGTGTTGGCAAAGTTTCTAAATAAATAATAAATGTAATCACCTTTGCCACCGTACTAACTCTGTTTGAAACATGCCTGTTTACAAAGTGCTTTTGTCCTCTCTACATGTAAGTGTGATGTCACACACACAAATTCAATGTAAAAAACATTGAAAAGTTTCACAAAAGTTAGTTATGACCCAAGATCATTAAAAGACTTGTCAGTTTGCCCCTTCAGGGAAAGCAGACCATGGAGGGGCCAGAAAAGCAAATAAACACCACACGCCTCAAAAACAACCAATGAAAGAAAAAACTATAAATACCAAGAAGGACCTTGAATACGCGAATTTGGGGATGGGGATGCTCCACTGGAAACGGGGAAGCCAGTGAATGGGGAGCCTGATCCAAATTCCTACTGCATTTGGACTTCTAGATAGATGGGCTTTACGGGTGTAAAGCAAATTAGAGAAGTCCCTGTAATAGAGAGGAGAGCCTCGTGCTCCCTGGAAAAGCAAGACTCCATCTTCGTGCTGCAAACATCCCCAGGAGCCTGAGGAACCCCATGTCACCCTCCGCTGTGACGACCCCGCTGTGACTGCTGTAGGTGCACGTGGGTTGGCTCACAAGGCATCTTCACCAAGCACGAGAGGTGAAAAACTTTCTTCACCCTCGGTCTCTTACCTTGGCTTCTTTAAATTCATGGCAGAAGCTGGCTAAGCAGTTAGTGACCCACGGGCCTCACGGTGCTGCAGGCACCAGGTTGATGAAAGAGGCTCGGACACGCGCTGTTGGGAAGCCCAGAAGGCATTTGCAGAAGGGGCCCACAAAAAGCACGTACAGCGCAGCGTAGCATCAGGTCAATCGATCACAACTGCAACGGGGAGGCAAACCCTCGCGTAGCGCATTAAAGACGTATGGCTGCACGGCACGGCCGGCAACGCCACGGCCAGCGGGGAGAAGGAACAAGCGTCTTACGAAAGCCAGACAAAACTATAGCTGTAAAGCCAATGGATTTTAAGAATCTGTCTTTACCAAATCAACTGATTACGGCTTTGTAATTTAAAGGTGTATCAGCCGTTACCAAAATATGAATCCTGTGATGCTACGAAGAAATTTAAACCGGACCGACCAGAAGATGACTGCAAAGTGGCAACACCAAACTATCACGCAGAACAGGAGCAGGCAGAGTGCGATTTAAGGTCGCGCATAAGCCACGCATCCTAACTCTCGTGCTCCCCTGGAAGGAGCCGCTCTGCATTTAGAGTGCCCGGGGCCGGGGCCCCCTCGGGAGACGGTCCCCTCTGCAGAGCGGGGCCGAGGCCGGTCGCGCAGCCGTAATTACAGGCGCTGCCGCCCCGCCATCTGCCGCGGCGCTAATAAATCCCGGGGGGCAGCGGGCAGGGCTGGCGGCGGGGAACCGGCCCGCGCGCTCCAGCAGCCGGACCCAGGCTGCACAGACAAGCTAAGGCGCCGGCGGCGGCGAGCGCAGCGGGCCGGGCACGGACACGGCCGGAGCGGGCCCTTCCCCAGCGCACACAGCTCGCGTTCCTGCTGCAGAGAGGCGGCCAGGTCCTCAAGCTGGGAGCAGAGGAATTTCGAATCCGACACAGCAAACCAGCCCGTCCTCCTCACACCCAAGAGTGAAGCTAGTCACCCTCAGCCAAATAACCCCCAGAACAGCAAGCTCGTCCCTTACGGGGACAAGCAGGCACCCTCACGCTGGGCATCGGGCCTACAGAGAGCCGCTACCAGCACCCCAGAGAGCGCGACTGTCCGGTCCAGCAGCGGGCCAGGCCGCGGGCACCTCGCTCATCCCGCGGCCGCGGCACAGAGGGGGACGGCGCTGATCAGCGGCGATGCCACCCGTAGGAAATACAACCCTGACTTCACCGGGGGTGCCACATCTGCGAGCAGCTTTGGAGAAGCACTAGCTGGTATCGTCCCCAAACGCCACAGGATTCGGAGAGGTTTCACACGGACACTGCACGGCCACGCACATATGACAGCCGGGGTTCCTATTTCCCCATCAGAAAAGCCTCACAGAAGCTCATTCACCCTGGGCAACATTTCAGTCGGATGTATTTTGTTTTGCTCATTAATATTTCCCAAACAGACATCAACTTTGACTATCCTATTAGTAGGCTCAGGTGCTGCTTCTAGTCTTTCTTAATTAAAGGAAACATTACATTTTTGACAAAGAACTCAGATTGTGCTGTCAGGCTCCTAAGAAACACTGTAATTACCACAGTATTATTAACACAGAAGAATAACAACACACACACACACAAAGCAAGCACTGAAATTCCACTTCCTTTACAGTAGCAGAGAGGGAGCCTGGCAGCATGGAAGAGAGGTGCCGCGCGTACAAAGCAGCCGATATCACATTACTTAAAGCTGACTATTTAAGAGCCCTGGACGCTGATGCAGAATCATTTTACTTTAAAGGGTTTTAAATAGTCCTACTATAAATACTCAGATACGTACAACGTGCTGGATGCTACATGTTCTCTGGGACAGACTAACGTATACTCCACCTCTTTTATCAGCAGAAATTTCAGTATTTTACTCCAAATGCATGGAAAATTTATATACTCCTTTAATCTCATAAAACACTGGGAGCTCAACGCCTGCTTCAAGAATGAGCCTTTCTTTTTGAGCACTCCCAGACTCCAGCAGTAATGAAAAACACAAGACTGTACCCAGAGCAGAGACGGATCAGACAAAGAGAATTAACATTTCTATTACAAAAAAAAAAAAAAAAAAAAAAAAAAAAAAGCCTTGCAGGGTCTTTCAAAACATTGGGGCATAGGCCATATCTTTTGTCTTGAAACCAAAGGACGCATTACTGATACTAAGGCAAGATAAATAATAACAGGGGCTCCTGTTGCCCATCCAAGGGGGGACACCAAGTGGGTCTATCCACCCGCTCTTTCACCCCAGCTTTACAGGAGGGACGGGCACCAGGGGTGCACAAGGCACCGCTCCGGGGTGTCCCCGCGCTGCGGGTCCTGCCCTCCGCCAGCGCAGCAGCCCCTTCGCACGGTTGTGCAGACCTTCTTTAGGCACCAGCTTCTCACCACTGTTGTGTCCTGTGCACCACTGGATACATCCAGGCTCTGAAACATGCAGGGAATTTTACAGGTGTGTGCCGATTTCAGAAGCACCAAAAGCCAGTGAAAGAGGCACCGTTTTAACAATTTTAAATTCATCTTGTGGAATTCATCAACCAGAACTGGAGGCACAGATTTGTTTCATTTACTAGTGCACAAAGTCACTCTTTGGATTATTCAGATCTGATCTGTTCAGATCAGGTCTGTTTGCCTCAGCTCTAATCGGACCCAACTTCAGTGCTGACTCACTCCTAAAATCTGATATTACCAAATATCAAGATGGCAAATTGATTTTAGTGCAATGCTTTTAATAACATCTTCATCAAAAGTATTGCAGAGGCCTTGGAATCATAATATTAGTGTTTATGTTTCTCATCTTACATTGGTTGATAAGTATCTGGTAAAAAAGAGATTTGGATAGCTCCTCCTAATGCCTAGGCATTCCCTTCCTTTTAGCTTTGCTTGGGACGTAATCAATACCACGTTTTAAAGAGCTGTTGAAAAGCAAAAGTTTCCTGGTACTAGCCTGAAATGCAACTGTGGGCAGAATCCTTACCAGGGATTCATCACTAGATGGTGGTGCAAGGGTCTGAGATGGAATGAAATTTTTGGTGCCCTCTGTTTTTTTTCTTTTTTATGAATTCTTCTAGTCTTCTACCTGGTAGCATTTGGATTACCCAGCAGCCTGGTCACCTGTTCTTTGTTCAAGCAGTGACTACAAACAGCCTTTATGAATCAGACACCAACAAGAAGCATTAATATTCTAAACCACATATGCAAAAAAAAAAAAAAAAAAAAAAAAAAAAAAAAAAAAAAAAACCACAAAAACAAAAAAAAAAAAAAAAAAAAAAAAAAAAAAAAAAAAAAAAGGCACCATCACCACACACACATACACAAAGCCTTACTGAAAGAACAAGACATTTCTAGCCAGGCTCACATACTGACAAAGAAACATCATTATGTTTTAATAAGCGAAGGATACAAGACTGAACACAGCCTTTGCGGGGAGGGTTTTGGATGGTGTAGAAGCAGCCTACCATAGTTTACAGCCATCACAAGTTTAGTACAGGTGAACTCCTTTCATTTAGCACAATACCTTATTCACACTATTTCCTTGCCCGGAGTGCACCTTCTAATCCGGTTACGCCATAAGAGTTTTTAAGTAGGCAAAACACCACTCAGGATTTAAAAACAATGTTTCTTCCCACAAATACAAGAGCAGAGCTAACACGGGACTGCAAAACAATCACTTTCACGTCGTAAGAAGATTACGACCAAAGGCAGCTTG
Organism: Crypturellus tataupa; assembly: GCA_034781795.1. Lineage (NCBI taxonomy): Eukaryota > Metazoa > Chordata > Aves > Tinamiformes > Tinamidae > Crypturellus > Crypturellus tataupa. The sequence goes on along the minus strand of JAWLRI010000379.1, from coordinate 917,709 downwards.
CTTGCTCTGCTCGGAAAGGGAACGCGTGTTTAGAGCCGGGAGAGTTCATGCAATTACAGAACTGTTTGGCTTGTTAGCGCACCTCTCCAGCGACTAAGGAGTACACTGGGAAGAGAAATAACCTCCATATTCCGCTTCACCATTACCTCATCTATAGCCGATTCCGATTTCAACACTTGGGAGATAACAACCCGCTCGCTCTGGAGCGAGGTCACGGCAGAGCCGGCTGCAACGCGCTGCTGAACTGCAGAGCAGAGCCTTGCTAAGCGGGGCTGCCATTTTAACCACAACTAAACAGCAGGGACAATTTGGGCAAGTTATTCTCCCAAGACTGATGAAGCCAAGCTATATTTGGAGACCAACTGTTCTCTATCCAGCTTTTCCTTTCCAATTAAGCAAGTGTATAGAAGTGGAGAGGTGAAGAGGGAACTAGAAAGAAAGTGCTATAGCACTTTCTCAAGAGTAGACAATATTCTCCTTAAAGAAAGCCTTACTAGAAGTACTGAATGCAATTTCGGTAGCAAAGGTTCATCAACAACAGACACAGAGGGGTGGAGACCATGGTACAGAAATAGGGAGCCAAAGGCAAAGGTTCCCGTGAAAGCTGCAGGAAAGACCAGAACATCTGCGCTTAAAATGCCCGGGCCCGGAGCTGTTCCCCTTGCAAAGCTCCAGCCACCGCAGCAACGCAGGGTCACTGCGGGCTCACTCAACTCCGCTCGACTTGGACATCCAGTCTGAACAGCTGCAGCCTCTGAAGGTAAATGAACGTGTGTGTTTTACCGCTGGGAAAAGCAAAACTGTCTAAATGATAAAACAAACACCCATCTGTGATCCAGTTCACACAGGAGGCCTCGGGCAAGGAGGAGCGTCCCACCAAGGGAAATGCAGCCCCACTTCGGAGGAGCTTGTGGAGGAGCCTGTCGCCACTTCAGCACCTCGCTGAGGGCAAGGGGATGCTCCCAGAGCTCACCTCAACCCCCTTGGAGCGGGACAGGAGGAGGGGCTGTTAAAGCCATAACAAACTGGGAATGGGAGAGCTGGAGCGCTCAAGATGCTCTCCAGGCCACCGAAGCCGCTGCTTTGAGGAAAGGGCAGCGAGATCCCTGCAAACTGCACGGCTTCCCTTCCGTGCTCCGCTCCCATCCACCCTCACTCCGAGGAGCAGCGGTCTGAGGATTCAAAGAGGGGGAAATTAACAGTAATGCTGGAGCAGAAAACAGAAGCGAGGCATCAAAGGGGTCGTGCTCGGCCACAAGTCTTGGCACCAAAGTTTCCCCGCAACCCAGTATCACACTAGGAGCTGCAAGGGCCGATTCGACGCGCTCGTGGATGCGGGTGCCTGCGCACGACGCTGGCACCTTGCTGCACCCACGGGCATCACCCGCCGGGCGCCGGGCGCTCGCGGATCGATAGCGTTTGCGCCGCTCCATTTTGCGCTCGCCAGCGCTGCGCCCAGGTGCGCGGCCCAGCTCCCCGGCACGGCGCCTTCTGCCTTCTGGTTTTGCTCTCATTTTGGGGGGCCGCAGGGGGGGGAGATATGCCCCCTCGCTTCATCTTTGCGGGCTCCGCAGCGGCTCCAGCCGCAACCCCCTCGGCGGCAGCCACCGCGCGGCCCCTCGCTTCGCGCCGGCAGCGGCGGAGCGGGCGCCGAGGACTCATTTCCCCCCCGCGGGGACGGATTTCGGCCGTGGCCGCCGGCCCGGCCGCCCCTTCCCTCCCTGCCTGCCTGCCTGGCGGCGCACAAAGGGCGGCCCCGGCGGCTGCCGCAGCGCG
>JAWLRI010000379.1:893244-915833 GCA_034781795.1 Crypturellus tataupa | reverse complement strand
GCGCGCCAGGTGCGTCACTGCGTCACGTGCGGCGCCTCGCGCGCGCCGGCCACGCCTTCGCCTCCGTTGGGCGGGGGGAGGGGGGGGTCGCGGGGGCCAAGCCCTGTCCCCATTGGCTGAGGAGCGAGGGCAGCGTGTGGGCTCCCCCAATGGGAAGGGGCGGGCAGCGCAGGGGCCCCCTCTGTGCCATTGGCGGGCCGGCTGGTGCCCTCTTTTCCCATTGGCTGTCAGGGAGTGGGGGGGAAGGGAGGGGCTTGCTCCCCATCAGCCAGGGTCAACTGCCCCCTCTTTCGCACTGGCCGCAGTGAAGCAGGGGCCAAGGAGGGGCCTCGCCCATTGGCTCCGGCGTCAGCACGGCCTTTGCTGTTGGCTGGGGCGGCGCGGGTGCGGGCGCCCATTGGCTGGAAGAGCCTGGCTCCCTTTCGCCAGTGGTTGACATGGAATTGGGGGAGGGGGCAGGAGTGGGGTCATTATGCGGCGCCACCCGTTGGTTGGGGCAGCCAGGCCTGCTTCTCATTGGCTGGCAGCAGGAAGGAGGTTGTGGGGCAGTGCTGCCCATTGGCTGAAGGAGCCAGACCCTCTCTGCCATTGGCTGACAGGGACCCTGCAGGACTTGACCCTGCTGTGGGTGCCATGGGGCAGAGCCATGGGGATGGGGATGGGGATGGGGATGGGGATGGGGATGGGGATGGGGCTGGGGATGGGGATGGGGATGGGGTAGCGATGCGGGTCCGTGTCCGCCCGGCTCATCCCCTTGTCGGTGCATTTGTGCATTTGTACAAATCTGTGTATTCAGCGCGCAAACCTGCGGCCCCGTGGGCGCGGGACCCGAGCGGGGGCGGCGGTGGCGGCGAGGCGCATCCTGCCAAGGCGGGAGCCGAGCGGGGTGGACAGGGCGAGACGGGCCGCTGTGTTTAAGTTGCCACAAATGCAGCACCCCACGACTGATAAAATCTGCCCGTTGCATCGCGTACTGTGGCCGAAAGGAGGTACAAATCAGGACCCCTTTCCAGGATGGGACTCGGGAGTTGGCGGTTTTGGCCCAGGCTCCGCTCCAAGGGCTTCAGGGTGCAGCGGTGCTGCGCTGGGGACCGACTCGTGTTCGTATTTGAAGCAGTGTTTCCAGTACTGGTACCCCCTGTCCTCGCTCCTTCAAAATCCATCCTGGTGTCCTCAAATAATTCTTTCTGCCCTTGAAGATGGTGATGGCATGGGGCGCTCTGAGGCTCTCAGTACAAATCGCACATGTTCAGGGCCTCTGAAAATTGCTTAATTCTGTTTGACTTCGCAGGGACTCGTGCTGAGCAGTGACAGTGAGAGTCTCCCATGGTAGCGCACCCCGGGTCTCCAGCACGCAGCACCTGCTGCCCTCTGCGCTTCCCAGAGCCCGGGAAATGCAGCATTTTTAGTTTATTTAGGTTGTGAATGACCCCTCACCCCCCCTTCACTTGCAGTATGTGATATCCAGAACCTTAGAAAAAATATGTGCAAGCAATATCTAAATATTTATATTCTGTGTTTACACAAGGCACCATTTCAATCTCTTAATTGTTGTATATGATGTTGTATATTGATTTCCTGCTGTATATGAATTCTTGCACAACGCGCAGGTCCAGACCTGAGATCAGGTGCGTCTGTTGCCTTTTCTTTGCTCTCTCTCTTCTGAAATCTCCTACTCCAGCACGGCTTCCTATTGGCGGTCCTTGTGATCAGCCCAGCCTAGAGCCGCTCAGCCTATGCCGCTTTGTCAAATCATAAAATCTGTGGCCAGCCCTGCACGGCAAGAGCTTTTTAGGAGGCTGCCGTAAATTAAAGCAACCCTAGACATACAGCAAACGTAAAATGACATTCCTCTAAATGTCCCAGCACTAGAATTCCCTCTCCCTCTTTTTTTCCCTACATTTCCATTTCACTAGTATGTGGCTATTTGCTTTTTTTTTTTTTTCCTGCAGCTTCTGTTTTTGTACAATAATGGAGAAAATGGGGAAGAGGAGTGCAGGTAGTATACCTTCTGTCCTTTCTTTATGCAAACTTTCAGTATACCTCACAAGTTTGTTTCCAAATAAGAAATGATCTAATTGAAATGGTTTGTGATAGCTTAATTGCAAAAACAGAGTATGACATACAAGTTCTACAAGCTTTGCTCGGATTATAGCACTAAGAGGAAGATGGGTAAACTTACCTGAGCTGTTTCTGGTCTGCCCAAATGTTATAAATATGGAAAAGTGAAAATTCCCTATTTTACTTGTGTATGATCAGTCTCACCTTGCAGTGTTTGTGTGCTTGTAATGTCAACTGAAGTCCATATGAGTGCGATTTATATAACCATCAGAAGATGAGAACTAAAATCTGAAAGGATACTGCGTTCAGGGGATATTTTAGCATGGGACACATGCAGAAAAGCAAGAAGAGAAAGGAAAATGTATTTTGAGTTTAGGAATAGGAGCGATAAATACAGAATGATGTGATAAAGCCCCAAAGGTAGAACCTGTGAAGTTTGCCAGAAAACTCATTTCCACCTTCCTGCTCAACTCTATTCTGACATCTTGATGGCACTTTTTCAAATGCTAAGACAGCTCTGTGAAGTGCTGAATTTTACCTCTGGAGCGAAATTGAGAGCAAATGTCCTGATATTCATCCATTACCATTCCCAGACTTAAAATGAGCTGTTCAGCAGAAGCAATGTTCACCATGCTCATAAAGCAACATTTCAAATAAAGCACTACTAAGCTTTTATTTTTCTATGGAGTAAAAAACACTTAGCATATCAAAGTGGTTGAAATCTATTTAACAGTCTTGGGAAAGTAGCTATTTACACAGGTCTGCAGGGTCTGCTGAAAAGGAAGTGTCTTACATTGATCTTCATATGTATTACCCTTTTTTTTTTCTGACTATGTTAATATAATTAGGAGATGCAGGTGTTCATCTGAAGACATTTTCTTCTCAGCACTGCTCGGCTTTTATATACCCATTTTATCCACTGTAGTGCCCAAATCTCATTTTGGCTTCTCAGAGCATTAGTTAGAAAGCCTTGGAGGACATTTCCGTGTTAGTTTTCAATACTGAGCCATGTCTAACACCTAACTCCAAACCCAGCCCCTTACAGCTTCCCATCAACTGCAGCAGAGCACTGATAGCTTTGGGGATGAACCGAGCCCAGGCAGATATTTGCAGCGCATTGTGTTTTTGCAGCAGATATTACAAGAGCCCCCAGATGCATCAGCTGTAGGAAGGTCAGGGAGTCAAATCTAAACTCAACCTCACCAAAATGTGCAAATCTCACCAAAAAAAAATGCAAACTTAATGCATTAATGAGCCTGTGACACAAAAAGCTAGAATTCATCTAAGCGGTTAAATGTTTTAAATCCAAACTAGCTGAATAGCCTCTTAACTTATCAAATGTTCAACTTTGCCTGTATAATCATTTTTGCAGTATTCTCTGCTTTGCTCTCTTCTTAGTGTTGTGCTGTTGACTTTGACAAGTTAACAGCTACCTATACTGTGGCCACATGCTTTCTAACACTATTACCTGAAAAGTAGTTGCCATCAGAGCAGAAATTTCTCAGCTCTTAAAAAAAGCTTTTTTTTTTTTTTTTTTTGTCTTCTTGGTTTTTTTCTTTCCTTTGAGAAAGTGTAATTAGTTTTCATTGGGTCACTTTTGAGGTATGCAAACATTAAAAAAGTCCTGTCACCACAAATACAAATACTTTTAAAGGGTTGGAAGAAAAGGGACTAGAAATAAATGTCACAAGCTGAATATGTACCTAAGCATTTTGGAAAGGACTGATGATTTTGAGTGATTGACTGGGTAAATGATGAGAGACCTGCTTTCCAAAAGCTGTTGAGTTTATATCACTAGATATTATAGCATATTTTTTTCCTCCCTTCTCTCCGTCCTGATGTTGACATATTAGGGAAGAAATGAGCAAGTCTGTCAGAGTTGCTTACAAGACGGGGACACGGGAATTCTTAGTTCAGATCATTTTAACCAGCAGTGAGATATCTTAATTTTCATCTTTGTGGGCGCAGTTGAAAAACTTTAAGCATCTAAGCCAAATTTAAGCATAAAATTAAGGCACCGGTGTGAGCCAAGAGACATGGAAGGTAGCTTGAATACCCTGCATGCACTTCAGATGTAACTGATATTGTGGTGAGAGATGGACTGTAAATCATATTAAATCCAAGTATATTTTAATTTGGATTTTCTCTCTGCCTTGTACATCCTCAGAATAAGAAAAATCATCAAATTACTCACTGAAAAATAAATCTCATATGTTCAAGTATATACCTTATGCATACATATATTTCAAAGGATTATGCAGTTTAAACACAAAAACATAACTGAACTACAAAATTATATTATTTTGTTGGTCAAAATTAAGGAAATTAAGTTCTGTGTCTTTTCTGTTAGAAAATTAATTCTACTTCTTTATTAGAGTCTTCCAATGTAAAATCACATGATGTTGGGAAGTAGGTCATGCTGCTAGGCAAATAACAAAACCTTGCAGAATACAAATGCGCAATACACATTTTTCTGTAACTACAGATCCATACACTTTTTCCTCAAATTGCATTCTTTATCTTCAAATGCCCTGAGGCGAATTTTAGTTCTGTTCATCTACAAGGTACTCTAAGCTGAACCAAAACCCTTGATTTAGGTTGAAATTGCATTTTTTTCCTTTATAATCCAAGGTCCTACCTTGTACATCTTCCTAAGCAGAAAATACCCATTAACTTTAGTGGCTGTTTTCCTATACAAGGAAAGTAGGATTACAGTCATATACATAGTTAGGTTCCTGAAAATGCTGGATAAATGCTGTTTGACTTAACCCATCCCCTAGCAGCCTATTCTCAACCTTGAAATCCCAAGACTTCAAGAGCCGTGGGAGCAGTAATGCATGGATGACTCCAGGCCTGAAGCCACTGTGAGACTAAAATACTATTTGGCCACTGCTTATCTAGGAGTCGACATTACGTTGTTGTTGTTGCACTTGTCTTTACACCCTGCTTCGCCCTGCTTGATATTTATTTCCTGGTGGGTTTATGTGGAAGGAAGGAACATGGATTCATGCCCTTGCAGGGCCTGTTTCTCGCTGGCCGTGTGGGGAGGCCAGGCTTCTAGCTCAGCGTAAGGTGTGAGGTGGAGTGAATCTTGCACACGGTGCGTTGTGTGGCCATGGAAGCGAAGGGAAGGGACCCTGGGACACCACTTAGCCCAGTGCTCTCTTACCTTTTCCAAGGGCTCCATAACTGCTGATAAAATTAAGGAATCTTTTCTTGTAATGCAAGCTAATACGTATCTATCTCTTTTCATGACCTGGCTTATTTTCTCAACTCAATGCACGACAAGATGCTCGTGTTTGACACTATTGGCAGCCTGTTCCATCAACCACCTTTGAAAGCTTATGAGTCATGCATGAGTCCCATACCACAGCCTGGAAAAGGCTGTTCCAGTCCAGTGACACACAGGAGTAGGATGACTAGCAAAAACCCTGCTTACGGCACAGGATCTAGGAGACAGAGCTGAATTCATGGGGCGTTCTTAACTCTGAATTTCCTGGTATTTGACACAGACACCAGGAAGCCGATTTACCGTTATGTGAGTCTTTATGGCAATTTTGGCAGCTTTGTCAATTGATTTTCCTTTGTGCAGCAAGAATGGGGGATGAGGCCAAAATGCAGATGCACAGCAGATTCGCCAGGCTCAGTACTGCATTAGGAGAGCATTTTTGGCAACGGCAATACCTTTCTTTCTAGTTCTGATGGCACTAGCACACAGTTTGTTTTTGTTGTAGTTCTGCCTGGTGGTCAGCACCGTAGGAAGCAGCGCAGTACTTAGAACTGAATGTTGACAAACCAAAATACCTATTTCATGCGCTGCTCCAGCAAAAACCTGCCCACTCATAGCCAAACCATTGCTGCTCTTACTGGCTAGAACTGCTGGTAGGATGCCCTGTTATGAGTAAACTTGTAAAATGTGAAAAGAGAAGACTGCAACATGCCAAATCCCTAACACAGACCAAAATGTGATTTCCTACCCCATGTGGAAACAGTTATTTATTCCTGGTCTTGCAAGCAGTATACTTGGAGTTTGGTGAACTACTGTATGGAAGGTAACGGGCTTCCCCACTATGATTTTGATAAAATTTAAAGTGCTTTCTTGACTAATCTGAAGCTTTGCCAGACTGAAAAGCAATAAACATCCCTTTTAAAAGGACAAAGTGTTGCTGGATATATCACATAATAAAAGGATTTGATTAATACATGAACGAGGCCACGGAAGATTGCCTGGTGTTATCTGTTGTCACACATAACCCTCCATTGGACCTGACTCTTACTTGATTTCTCAGGTGTAGCTTCATGGCAGTAGAAGAGTCAGACTAGCAGTACAGGACAAAAAGCAGACCCAGTTTGTGCCATCAGTGAGTGCAGGAGGCTGAGAGCATTAGACATGCTCCCAAACCCAAGTGGGAACTGGCATGATAGGCTGGGGCAGTATTTCAGTTGGATAGGCTAACTTATATGTTTTTGTAGTTTTTCTATATACAATATTTTTTTCCACACAAGCCATTTTGCCACGATATCACCAAAATGAGAATTGAATGTCCCAGTATCTGTTTGGTCTGTACATCTGTTACGGATGCTCTGATTTACATAATGCTGGAGAATTCTTGCAGTTTAGAGTACATAAAATTTTTATTCCAGATTTCAATGTCACTATCACATTTGTAGAACTAAGTAGAGAAATGAAAGGAGACAGTGGATATCTACTGGATATCCTCCCTAGTAGGCATGAAAGGCATTTACAATTCACACAACTTCATAAAATCCCACGGCCAATGTGGTATCGCCTACAAATATGCATTCACGAAACGCAAGTTGTGATAAATGCTAGATCTGCAGTTATGTTACAATCTGGATTTGCCAGAAATGGAAATGAGAGTAAGATTCAGTGTCATCACTATCTTTGCATTTGGGAAGAAATTTTGTGTACTTTTGTGTCAAAAGAGTTAGACAGCAATGACTGATAGGACATCTCTGAGACAGTTACAAGTGGATCATCATTTGAAGCAGACTGTCTTCTCTGTCAGATCAAAAAAAAAAAAAGAGAAAGCATATTGGCAAGAATCAGGGATTCATAAAGTGTGTATTAAGTATAATATATTGCAATCAGATGCTCAAATGAGATCTGTTGCAAAGAAAATGGACAACAGGCGCTTCATAAATCACAGTAGTGAGACTGGGGTGGCAAAGGTCTATTATCTGTGTGCTTGCTCCCATGTATATGCCAGGAGTAAAGAGAGCAATATAACAAAATAACGGTACAGAACTGTGTAAGACTGATAATCTGGAATCTAACTAATGAAATGCTCCATGTGCAAGCACTTCTTCATTAAAAACAGTGCATCTACTAATCCAAGGGCCGGAGCAATGACTGGCTTTGCAGTAAGACTTACACCTGTATGAAATCACATAAAATCAGCCATTAAAGGTTTAATGGAAGAAACACATCACATAGTAAGTCGGGGCTGAATTTGGGGAACTCCCCAAAATCCTTGATGAGACAGAGAAAAATTATATATCCAGATAACCTGTTGATAATATGCTTGCTACAAGTAATTTGCTGGCTAAAAATATGCAAAAGCAAAATATATGCAAGAGGTTTTGAGTTGAGTAGCCTTACAGCTAAAAGTTGACCTCACTGGTATCATTATGTGAATCACTCCAAGAAAAAGGGGAGAGTCTTAGGTAAACATGAGGCCAGCTGAAACTGTTCCAGGAAATCTTTCTTCTTGACAGAGTCAAGCTAATCAAAAGGATTAATGAGTGTTTGCAGGTCTTTCAGAAGATTTCTAATAATTAACACTCCATTGAGGAAACAGAGAGTTTAGGCTTTGACATAGTGTTTGACATTTGCCAGGAGACATCTCTAAAGGCCCTAAAAGAAGCCAAGGAACATTCTCTTCAGGAACACATCTGCAGGGTACAGGGCCCAAGAGAGGGACCTTTCTGTGTAGCCCTATCACTATGTGAAGCTTCATCAAATTATCACTTGAAGAATGGAAAATATATTATCAAGAAGGTATGTGTCAATAATCACTGTCCCACACATAAGTCTTTCTCCTTCAATCTAACCAAAGACCACTGAGGGGAAACAGCTTCTTAAATTGCCACAGGCAAATATGCAGAGGTACATCTGGGATGATTAGACCGTCAGTCATAACATCACTAAAAGCACTAACGGCTTCACATGGTGCCTTGGATTCTGCAATCCTCTGCTGTGTTAGTGTATCATGGAGCTGCTTCTTTCCCCTTGCTCAGAAATGCAGTCCTTGGGTCAGGATTCGCTGTATATAACAACCTGACATATTCCATGGGGATTGCCTTTTGGGAATGAGACAAGTGTTTCTGCAGGCAACAAAGAGTCGGGCAGGAGCCCTGCAATTTGCAGTCTTATTCCAGTCCTGGATAACCATGGGATTTCCCACCAGAAACTGGGGGATTCACATGCCACAAAGCAAAGGCCAGTGGTGTTGCTGGGCATTCTCCCAGGCCAAAAGGAATGGGAACAGCCAAGAGATGGGAATAAACTCCAAAGAGTTATTACTGCATAAGGCCTACCAGCACTTAGCAGGCACCGCACATATGCTGTGAAGCAGGAGACTGCGAACAGTCCTTGGATGAGGCCTCCCGTACCGGGTCTACCAGTTCTGGCTGGCTCTTTGTGCAACAAACACAGGCAACGTGCACACACAGGCAACATGAACCGTGTCCGAGGGGCACACCGCAAAGCAAAGCCACCCTTGGCTTCCAAAGAAGGACAGTGGTTCGTGAGCACGGATACCTTAACAACAACCCAAAGTACACAGAACTCTCTAAAACATTAGTCTAGACCAACCAAAAAGATTTATGGTAATGTTGTATAGTGAGTGCACTGAAGAAATTAAGTGGAAATTTGGAGAAGAAGGAAAAATTCGGTGCTACCTGACTTATGTATCTTGTGTCATAGAAGTGCCTTACAGAATATGTGATCGGCTTTCATCATGGGAGACCAATATGTCATTGTTTATTTAAACATCTTAAACACTTAAACAGTGAATATACTTACATTAAAATCTTTTGCACACAGTACATTGATCATCATGGGAGAATGTCAACAAAAAGAACATCAATTGCTGTTAAATTTCTATAAATGAAGAGTTATCATATTTAAACTAAGAATAAAAACATAGATGTCTCCAAAAAGCATCTTTAGAATTTGCTGCTTCTATTGGTAACAAGGGCTGAAATTTCCAAACTTCCCTCTTTGACCTTTAAGTGATAAAAGCAGCAATATTCTCTGGTTTCACTGTTATTGTATTACTATCTTATATTTATTTCATTAAAATAAACTTTTGCCCTTTTTAAACCCCAGAGTATCCTAAAAACATAAAAAAAAAGAGAGAAATACATGGCAGTATTTCAAAATCAGCAACTATTCACAGCTGGAAAGAACTGCTCCTAAAAGATTCTCTTTCTGAGGGACTAAATAAGATCTTGGCATATTCAGAGAAGATGTCCAGTTACATAAGGAAATCAGACATCTGGAAAAACATCTTCCTGGGTTTTTAAATTAGGGGGAAAAAGGAGCAGACAATCTTTCCTCTTTTTAATAATTTAAATGCAAGCCTGTAGTAATGTGTTTCTATAGCAAAAAAAAATCACAAATATGAAGTATTGGCTTCCTACCTTCTAAAACAAATTTCATTCTTAATCAAAGCTGCTTGCCACGAAGTTGTGCCAAATTCATTTTCCTTTCCCTAACATTGTATCAGTCAGTCTTTCCACCATAGTAGGAATGCAAAAGTTGAGAATATTTCTTGCAACAGAGCTTTCCAAGCGCTTGCAAAGTGAAAGGCTAACAACAGGACACGCGCACATTCCTGAAGGCACGCGGATGTGTTTAGCTGGCCTCTCAGCTCCGTTCCTCTGCCGGGCGCAGCAGCAGTGCACATGGGAGACAAGGCTGCTGCCTGCCCCGCCGCAGGTGGCCAGAGCAGCCTCTCTGCAGGACGGGCTATAAACCACAGCCCAGGGAGCCCGCCGGGGCCCCAAAGCTCAGGCTCGGGCCCCTGGGTGACGGTAGCATTCCCACCAGGGAGCGGGCGATGCCGGAGAGCGGCCAGGCTGGGCAGGGATCCCCCGGATGGGCACATCACACGGCTGACGGAGGGTGCTGGAAGCCCGAGGGCTTGTTGGGAAGGCACTGTGCATCAAGCGGCTGTGGCAAAGGGCTGTGAGGAAGCCAGGGAGAATCCAGTGAGAACAAAGCGCTCACCGAGCCTGGGGCGGCTTCCACCCGCCGAAGAACTTCAAGTAGCAGCTAAGGGCTGAGTGAAGTGTGACGGCTCCTGTCACTGGGAAAGGTCATCCTAGAGGTCCGTGCCTCTGATGCCATCAGCTTTTCCTAGCTTATTTAAGTGACAAGGGAAAGACAAGACCTTCTGTCTTGGGGCCTGAAACAAAAAACAATGGTCTAATTGTCCTAATCTGGAGGCCTGCTTTCATTTCACATGTGTTCAGACCAGCCTTTTGCCATCCAAAACACAAAGAAGGTAGAGAGCCAATGTTAACACACTGCTTTTATATATATATATATATATGCATATTATATATATATATACACATAATTTTTAATTTTTTTTCTCTCAAATGTACAAGACACAGCTTATTTACAATATATTCCACCATGCAGTTTACAGAACAGATACTCATGACTGGCGTGTTTGATAAAAGAGTCTGAACATGGGTGTTTGGGAAAAACACTAAAACTTGCAAATTCCAACTGGGAGACAGCTCATTAAAAGGTATGAGATCAGCTCAAATTCTGCCAAGAGGAAGAAACAGGAAGGCAAAAAGATCCCTAGGTGGTGTGCTACTGGTATGTATTATTTGCCTCACTTTAAATTTATTGACATATTAACAAAGGGATGTTTTCAGTTACTCTCTAGAGACTTTCAGAAGAAATCTACTCTACTTTCTGCAATTTTTCCATGATTTTAATTGCCCAGGAGTCCTGTCTTCTATTGCTATGCAGGCTTTAAGTCAGCGAATGACGCACACCAGCACCTCAGCATTTATTTGCCTATCTCTAGACTTGCAGTGATCCTTCCAGGTTATTGTGGGTGTAATTGCAGTGGGATCTGTGCCCAACACATGCTTCCTGTGCAATTTGATTTCCTGTTAAGTAAATTCTCCCTAGCCTTCCTAGTGTGGCAACTTTGCTCCTTAAACCAAAAGGCTTTCCTAAATTCCCCGGTATTTTCTGGTTGCAGTGCCTGGGGAGGGCTGGGCAGGGGTACGGGCACTTCCTCACTGCAGGAGCGCAGATCGCGCAGCGGGAAAGTGCTATCTGCTGATTGCCCAGGGTGGTCTGACAGGCAGATATTTTTTCCCTATCTTTGCTTCCCGTGAGCCCAATTCAACAACTACTGAAGCTTTGCATAGACAGTAATTAGGGCAGGGGGGTTAAAGCAGGTCTGGGCCATTTGCACTGGGTTGATCACAGGTTTTCAAAGCTCCACCGGCAGTAGTGAACGATCAGCTTGTGCATGGGTGTTTCTGGCTGTCAACATGGGATGCCACAGAAGAGAAATTTTGGATTAGGTTATGCTTTGAAATGTCACTGTGATAAGAGGGAAGACCTACAACTCTGAATTAATGATTTTCTAGATCCAATGTCTGAAGATCGTATACATTTATGACCATAATGTATAGATATACACAAACATTCCCTTGACAGCACTAACTTTTATAGCTGCTGTTTTATAAAAATTGCCATTCATAACTGTCTGGAATTATTAAGTTAGGAGTTTGAGGGCATCTTCTCTTAGAAAACAACAACAACAACAGATAAAATTTACTGCAGAAAACCAGAAACAATTAAGATAGGCCTTAAGAAAGATTAATTCAGTATAATTGCACTGCCAGTAAGAGGAAGAGAATGTCACATTCCTAAGATTTTCTCTTATCCTGAAATAAGAAGTGGAATAAAGTGAAACTGAAGCATTTATGACTCTGATTTGGCCATGATGTGTGTGGCCAGGCCACACACAGTGACAGCCAGGATCCCCACCGAGCATACGGTCACGGCAGGACATGGTGAGCCCTGGAGGTAACTCCCAAGAGCTCTTCATGGTAACTCTAGCATGGAACCAAAGGGAAGGCTGGCAAGATTTCCTAAAGGAATTAAAATACCTGCTGTGGTTCTGAAACCTACCTACCAGATACTAGGGCCCTTTACAATCTTACAATGAACATTTTTTTATCCTTCCCTAAATGTCCTAGATAGACATTTTACAACTGTTGAGATGCCTTATTCAGTTCCTTCTTTTTCCTCCCTCTCTCAAAAAGAAAATGCCTATGTTTTCACCTTTATCCACTCATCCTTTTTTTTTTCTTTTCCAATTTGTGTACATTGAACATTCCGTATTGATGTATGTGTTCTATAACATATTCAAATATCTATAGCAAATACACTTAGTATACAACAGTTTTCCATTTGCCTGCATTCATCTCCTAATTAAAATTAAGAAAAGATTTATATTAAACAGAAGGCCAAAAAAAAATGCTTTCTGAATATAAAACTCTATTGTCACCCCAAATTCAAGGCAGAAAGGAACTAATTGCAGAGAGAAATGAGCAGGGAGGACTTCTCAGAAGCCATGGGAGCAGAGAGGATGAGACAAAGTTTTGTGAAACGGGTTGAGTGGAGTCTGCCACGCTGTGAGCGGGTGATGGGAGGAATTCTGCTCAGGAGTCATTAGCATGAAGCCAGTAATAACCGATGAGACTCTTGGCCAAAAGCAACGGGGAATAACGTAGGATGACTCTGTGACCAACTGCTCAACAGAAGCTAAGAGATGTTTGCAGAAAGGTAGTCCAGCTGCACAAAAAAAGGCTGTTCTTGCTGGGAAACACACTCAAAGAGCAGTGGAACCAAAATCCTCCCTGAGATAAACACAGAAAGACCAGGAGTAGCACCGAGCCCTTCTGGGGGCCAAGACTGAAGGCACAACTAGGATCATATAGCTTTCAAAAGGGAATCAACCATTAATCTGTATGTAGTGCACATGATCATTATCATTACATCCTAAAGATGCTTAGCAAATTTTAGGCCTTTTTAGGAATTAGGAGGTTACTGAAAGGGAAAAATTGTCTCTGGAAGTGAGCTGCACCTGGAACTTGGGATGTAGGCTGGTGGATTCACTTCTGATGCTCCCGCTTGTACGTAGGCAGAAACCTGTGCAGTGGGGGAGGCCTTAGAGCAGGGGAGCTGCCCTCTAGGGAAGCAAACCTGACTTGGAGCTCTCAAAGGGCAATATGCTAACAACCAATGGGAGACAAGAAGAAGCACTTTATCACAGAATGCCCAAAGACAAATTTAATCAAGACACCAAATACATGACAAGAAAAATGCTTTTTGTTCCCTATGCATCAATTCTTGATGCCTGGGTAATAAATAAGCTTTGGGATTGCTCAAGTAGCTCTGTCTGTTTAGCTTAACAAAGAGAGAACAATAATTAGATCACTGGCCGCAAACACCTACAAGAGGAAAAAAGATCTGGTAAGTGAGGGCTCTTCTAGATACCAAAACAAAAAGGTCCAATTAACTGGATGAAGCTGTAAAACTCAAATTAAAAATAATATGCAAAATCTGAAAAGTGAGAGTAGATAATGATTAGAATGCTGTACTAAGAGTAAATTTCCTAATTCTGGAAATCCATTAGAAAGCTGTACAAAGGTTGTCAGTGGTTTCCCTTTTTCTGGCATCTTAAGATTGGGGGGGTGGGGGTGGGGGGGAAAGGAAAAAGGCTGGGTTTAGTTTTTTCAGTTTGTTTGAGGTTTTTTTCTCCCCCCAAAAAAGACTGTTCTAATAAGATTTTAGCGAAGGTGGATTGTGTTGTAGAGATGCTCTTCCTATATAATCACCACAGCCCCTTGTGGTAAATCCTTTTGTACAAACTCATCCATTCAAGGTCCATCACAGGCTAAAAGAGTAATTTTCTGTGAGTTGCCTGTCAAAATATTGGCATCCCCTCATTATGGCATCCTCATTAAAAATAACTTCCTTTTGAAAGCAAATGTTTGTTAGTAAGAGACATAACTATGTAGACCTAATTCAGAAGAATTGTAACACTCTGTAGAGATTTTTTTTCAAATATATATGTAAACAGAAAGAAACTGAAATAGCTCAAAAGACAAAGGGGCAGGTCTGCAGTTCAAATTAACTGTCACATCCATTGAATTTATGGATGCAAGTCTGATTGATAACTTACACTGACCAAAGATTGCTGCCAAATTCCCACCTTCACAAGTAGATAGGTAGAAGTTATTCTTTTGGTAGCTCCCACCCCCTTCCCCAAAATGCCACATCTGCAGTCAGGCATTTTTTCCACAGCTATGCAACACAAAGTGATAAGGAGATGAATTATTTTTCCTTTGGAAAGGCAGAACACATTTCTTCTTAGATGTGAATTATGGGGGCTGCGCTAAACAAATCATAGTGGGAATAGCATGAGAACCGATGAAATTGGACAAAAGGTGGAGGGAAGGACTAAAAGTCTGGCAACTGGTGTGCTGGAAGAAGAAGAAGAAACGTTTGGGGAAGGACTAGTTAGAGGCTTAACTGAGTGCTGCTGTCAATGAATGCATCACTATCTTCCTGCAACGAACAAGTGATGCGGTTGCACAAGAAGATGGACTGAGTTACTCCATCATGCAACGCGTGAACATGTCTGGGAGTTGTTTTAATTTGCACAAGATTGGGGCAGAGAGCCAGCAGAGAGGAGAAACTTTGCATCTTCATTCTGCCTCTTTGTCCAACAGGATAGACATGGGAGCACTTCTTCAGCAGCTAAAGCCCAGCTTTGGGCAATATAAACCGATCATTGACGTATATGAGAGCAAATATACACAGCCATAAGTAATAATAGTCGCCTTATGTAAGTACATACATATTCAGTCACTTGAATATAAGTACATAGAGTGTGGTCTTTAGGCTATTCCTACACCTTCACCTTATTTTTGCACTTTTCAGAACAGTACAAGAGTTTGGCCTCTTCTTTATTAGCTAGCTCATATAGCTCTCTTCTTAGCATGGATTCAGTCAGATTTTTTGTTTGAGGGGTGCGGGGGTGCACAGAGGAAGTATTTCAGCTCAGAATTTTAAGTATCATGATTTGAAATCTCTGACTAAAGTCCCTTTCCATGATATTTGTTTCCAGCCTTCCAACATTATTGACTGTGCAGTAGAACTCAAAATCAAATTAAATGCATTGATTTGCTCCCAGGAAAGCCTTGTACAAAATAAGAAGCTGTCTCTGAAAGTAAGTCTCCTAAAATTAAAACAAAACAACTCTCATTGCTTCCTGTTTGAGTCTTTGTGTCTTTACAGAGAATTATTTTTAGCTTTCATTGTGAAGAATACTAGGAGAACAGTTCTTGCATGAGTCACAATAGATAAGCAGCAATGCTAAAAGTGTACCTGGGATTTTGCTAGCATGCTGAGGCATTAGCAGAGGTGAAGTTGTATCACCTGGAATGATGAAAAGCACACACTTTCAAAAATTTCAGCCAAAATATGTAGTAGTCAGATGGTAAGGATCATCTTCATGTTATCAAACTGATGATCTTCTACCCTAGTACAGGTCTGTGTTTTCATTTGGGGTTTTTTTCATATTAATATATTTTTTCCCCTTTCCCAGGAATAAAATAAGCCAATCAGCTTCCAGCATTATGCATCAGCGCCCAGGGAGAGAACAGGAAATAAGACATTATTACTAGCTCCATTTGCAAACCTCCTATTAATCAAAATCAAGCACTGTGGTACTTTTAAACAGCCATGTCTGCTGAGCCCTGGAGCTTTAACTTGTCATTTAAACAGTGGGGCTACTGCCTGTGTAGGCAGTCACGTCTGAGCTCTCCATAATTTGGGAAAACAAAAATGTGAAGTCAAACTCCCCTTTTATTTCTCTTATTCAGTCTCAATTAGAAAAGCTGTGATTCCCATGGTGAGATCCCGCTGGGCAATGCCACCATGGTGTTTGCTTTCCACTCGGCACCATCAGCAGATGATTTGGCGCTGCGCGCAGCGGCGAGGGAGCAGCCCGTGCTCCGCTCTGCTCGCTGCCCTGCCGCCTTGCGCACGCTCCGGTCTCTGGGAGCAGGGCTGGGCGCCGGGGCCCTTGGAGCACCTTGGCATTAGGATCAGAGCTTCTCTCCTATGGATGCTGGGGAAATCCTCTGCAGGCTGCACTGGCACGCCGCAAACTGCAAGGCGCTCCGATGGGAAGGGGATCAACCAGAGACTGATCCCACTAGGGACAAGGGGAATTGCCTTGTGTGCCTGGAGGATGCTTTGGTGGGAGAGAATTCCTTTAGGAACTGAAAAGATGTATGAAGAGAAAGAGATGCTGGTGGATGAGCATGTGTGTGGTAGCTGGAGACAGGAGGTTGTAAGTAAACATGGATGAATGGAGAGATGAGGTGACACAGCAGTGCTATACAAATAGGGTGGAAAAAATGAGCCTGGCTTGTGCCTACAATTGGCACCAGCCTTTGGCATTTATTCCCCTTCTGTCACAGATTCTCTGGGCCATATCCTCTGCTGGTGTAACGCAGCACTTGCAGGCAGGAGTCAATTTAACTTCTTTCTGCGCACCAGCGGGGACTCGCTTTCTGTCTTTAGAAACCAAGCTCCTCAGGGCACAAGTTGAACGTCAATACACAATTGAGCAGCACTATATGAGCTCTGCTCTTAACTGGAGTATCAGGGAATTACTGCAATGTAAACAATAATTTCATAATATTAATGTAAACATGTTGTTAGACTCCAGAGTCGCACATCACTGTTAGCATCCCTGGAATAAGGTTGCTTGTGTGCAGACCTGCAGAGCTATAACTGAAAGGGTTAGGTAACCATAAAGGGGTTACTACAAATGTTTCCTCTAGTGGTTACATGGATTTCACTGTCTGCAACCCAGTAGATCTACATGGAAGATTCTGCATTAAAATCAGCTATTACTCAAGGCTCCTCAGCCTTACTTTTTAAATATAGATGTGAGAAAGGGAAAACCATATCTGAAAAACTCACTGTCATAATTTGTGGGAATATATTTTTCCATTTTGATGTAGTTACATAGCCTTTTCCTCCTTTGTAAAGGTAGTTTTAAAACACACAGATGAAAAAAGCTATGCATTTCAATTAGCTATCACTAGTTATTGTAGAGAACTTAGGATCTAGATAAATCTTCAAGACGAAACCTTGACCCTATAGCGATCAGTAAGCAATCCACCACTGACTTTCTAGGGTTGAGATTCCACCTTTGAGGCTTTAGGGATGGAGTGACTGTAGCAGTCTGCTCTTGTATTGCATCTTGGGATGAACATCTGGATAGACGCTGTGGTCATGGACTCTATTGGATCATTTCAGTCAAGACTGGAATTCAGAGTTTCTCTGCTGATTCCTCAGCTAGTTCCAAGTAACTGCTTCTTTTGCAAGTAAAAGATGGATGTATTGCATTTAAAATGTGCCAAAAAATGCATGAAAAAGCAGAGTGAAAGCAATCCACTTCAATACTGTTCATGTGTCCTCTTTTCCAATGATATTATTTCAACACAACCTATGTGAACAAAAGTCTAAGTAAACCTTAGCTTGAATTTTACCCTTGAAAGCCCAAAACTCAGTTTTGTTTAAGCTGTAAATAGACCTACTTCTAAATACAGTGGGCTCTTTCCACAGGTCATGGGATGTCTTTTCTCAGATATCCAGGAAAGAAGCCTGCCCACTGCTGTCATATTGGTATGTCGAGAGAAGGGGTTTTCTAAGCTACCGAGAGGGAGAACCATACATGAATTTGTTAACTAAAAAAGATCTTGCACTCTATATCCTGCAGTCTCTAAAGAAACCAAGAAAATAAGTTATCCTCATGCCAAGAGATGCTGAAGGACTACAGAAACCAAAGGACTCCTAAAGGCACCAGAGCTATCATATTTTAAGCTGATGGATTTCAGCTTTTCACCTTTTACTTTTATGATGACTCTCTGGTCATATTTATTGCAATATTGCATATATGTTGCATATATACAAAATTGAGTGACAAAATAGAAATTCAGTGAATGGCAACGACTACAGCAATAATTAGTGAGATCCTGTTTGCACACTGGCTGTTTTGCACAGAAGTCATTTCTGTGGCAGTAGGTTAATCACTTTTTTCTTTTTCTAATGAGTTAGTTCAGGCAGCTTGGTAAATTATACGGGCACACTGCAAATTCTCTTGTTTACAGCAAAAACAGACAAGTCCATAAATGCCTAGCTTAATTTTGCAGTAGATTGCAGATGGCTGAGGCCACCACAAGTTGTCCTTCATTAGCCTCAACTCAAAAGTTGTGATAGTTTTTGCTGTAAGCCGATAAAGTTTGACCAGGATGTTATAAAAACATGGCAATAAGTGGCAATAAGAAATATAAGTGTTTACAGGTAGTCAGAGACGAGAGAGTCTGTGTGGTCATTGTATTTTGTTATTTATGCTTGTAATATTTCTCTCTATGTATCCCAAGGTATTCTTCCAAGTACAAACACGTTTGACAGAATAAAGAGTTATAAAATTCTCTTTCATCACACCTTCCTAACCAGGAAGTGTACAACTGAGTCAGAGCTTATGGCCAAAGACAGTAATGGGAATGAGGACAAAGACACCAAAAGCAGAACATCAAGGAGCTACAAAGCTGACCAAAATTCCATCTGCCAGAGCAAACATGTGGCTCTACACGTACTGTGTGATGGGTTGATAAAAGTAAGCTGAGAGCGAGCAAAAGCAGGAGGTCAAGACGCAGCATGATGAATGGGACTGGAGGTGGCACAGAAGGGAAGCAGGGCAAGGGCGAGGACCACAGCCAGGCGAGGTCCAGGCATGGACACTCCTGGGTGCCACGCTGAGTAACAACAAACTCGAGGAGCTGCCCGAAACCGTGATGGGGCCTCAAAGCAAAACTCCCAGACAACAGTCCAGGAAGGTCAGGTTTGTCATGTATAGAAAGAAGGGTGCAGGAGTCTAATGATGGCCCTCCAACCACAGCCCCCTTCAGCAGTACCACAGACCCCACTCACATCCCCTCTCTTTACTGATGAGCCTAAGTAAATAAAGCCTATCCTCTCACACTGTGGAAAAAGTCTTTCTATACATGCCTTGTCCATTCATAAGGTGAAAAGGAAAATGTGAGCTGAGTAGCTCACATAGGAAGACTGTGGAATGAAGAGCAAGAAAAAAAATATTTGCACTCTTCAAGAAAAAGCAGAATCCCATCATCTTCTTGCTTGTTAGGTGTTAATGGTAGATATATTGTCCTGAAAGAGTTCTTGAAAACTAATCACTTTCTGCAAATACAGCAAATGTCCTAAGAAAGATGGAAATACAGTGACTTGCGTCCAGCTCAATATACTGTCTTATTGCAAATAAGACTAGCACTATTTAACAGAAGCTAGAATGGTGACAGTGCACATAGACAAAAACTGCCAGATTAGAGACCAAACACCAATTTTGCTGGACCACTGTGCACCATAAACCTTTACAAAGAACAAGCTGCATAGCTACGGCTCTCTGAGCTGACATTGAGGAAAATAAACATTGCTCTGCAAATAGTAATACTGAGCAAGCCTAATCTTCTAGGGACTTGCATTTTACAACCCTACATTCTGTCTTTCATGAAATTCCCCCTACTTCCTTATCCATGCCCTATGGGTTACCCTTTCCCTATAATTTCGCCAGTTCCCCTCGCATCTACATTCTCTCCTATATGCATGGGACAAGCACAGCCTACCTCCAACCCCCTCCCATGTGTCCAACTACTATCTAGGTGAAGTTTATCTTGTGGATGGTCCTAAACTGCAGATCTGATCCCTTGGATGGGAGGCATATGCTGACCAGCTGCTCTGCCAGACAAAGTAATCCAGTAACTGCTGGTGCAAACTGCAGTGCAAAGTGGGACACACATGGGAACACCGTGTCTCTAGGAATTCAATCCATCTGTCAAATCTGGATGAAAAGGGACAGTTTACAAGGGGAACATGATAGTATAATCTCAACTTACCTAAAAAGCAGAAGAGATTTTGCGGTTGTAGTCATGCAACTTGGCCCTGAACAGTGCAATATTATCTAGTCAATCTCTCTGGTTATCTTTTGCTTGCCTTTTCTAAAGACTTTGCTGTAGCTTCTGCATCTATATCAAACCCCACCAATCTCTGTGGCTGTGATTGCACAGTCACTAGCAGCACTGCTTTAAAATTGCTCAACACTTCCTAGTAGAGTTGCTCTCATCTCCCTCTTGCAACATCTGTCCCTGCCCTCAGGCATAGCTGAGGCAAATGTCTCTGCAGTTGCATGAGGGACCAAATCTGGAAATGCATTTGGCTGGAAGATAACAGAGCAAAAAGAAAGGCAAAATGGGACAGGCACAAGCAGCCCAGGAGCAACAGAGTATGTGGCAGTGACTGCTTAAGCCAGCACTGCTGACATGGAGTTCTTCATCAAATATGCTCGGGGTGTTGTGGTGCAACCCTTGCAGATCAGGGAGATAAAAGCCTACCTAACACTGGCATTGCTTTTTTTGCCCCAAATAAGACTAATGAAACCATCCTTCAGTCGCAAAGATCTGCGACCTTCCACAGGTCTTTTGGCTGCGAGAGGAAGAGGATAAAACAGCTCTGCACAAAGCATGTTTGCTCACTCGATGTGCAAAAGCATAG
Organism: Crypturellus tataupa; assembly: GCA_034781795.1. NCBI lineage: Eukaryota > Metazoa > Chordata > Aves > Tinamiformes > Tinamidae > Crypturellus > Crypturellus tataupa. The sequence goes on along the minus strand of JAWLRI010000379.1, from coordinate 895,048 downwards.
CTGGGAGAGGAGGCCAGGAGAGATCTGTCTGACAAAGAGTAAGAAATAGCGACGACACATCTCAGCATCTGAAAAGATATGAAAATTCAGCATGTTAGCTGTCCTAATGCACACTCCATACTACCCCTCAGGCAGAAGAGAAGGCAGCTGAATCCTTGCCATTTTAAAAGAATATTTCCAATCTAGGTTTGAGTACTGAGGCAAGCCAGTGGGCAACATAATACAACACTGCGTAACATTGGTCTCAGAATCACCGAATGGTTGAGTTTGGAAGGGACCTCTAGAGATCATCTAGTCCAACCCCCTGCTCCAGCAGGGACACCCAGAGCACGTGGCACAGGGTGGCATCCAGGCGAGTTTGGAAGATCTCCAGAGGAGACTCCACAGCCTCTCTGGGCAGCCTGTGTCATGTCCCACCTAATGAGCCTGCCTGAGAGAGAAAGCTTATCCCCTCAGACTCATTGCATGAACAAACTAAGCTCACAGCAGTATGCAAAAAGGCTGGGCAGGCACACTCAGGTTTGAGGTCTTGTCTCGCAGAGCTCTTGTGATCACTACTTAAATGGAGGTGAATATTCTTAACTAGGTTCAAACAAACAAACCAACCGAGACTTCTGAAAATAGCTACTGGGAAGTGGTGAGGAAATTGAACGTACACAACATATCTACCACCAAACACATGTTACTCCTCTATAAAGCAGACAGAAATAATAAGGTCTGAATGAAACATGAATGCAAATGTGTGTGTGAAAGCTCCAGAAGTAAAAGCAAAATGTGGGTTAAAAGAACAGGTTCTGTTGGTATCCCAGGATACAACTGACAGCAATAATACATATGTCAAGATCACAAGGCCTGTGCTCACATAAAACCATAGTCCAGGTGATTCACCATGTAAGATGCGCAGGAGGATGACAGCAAAATTATAGCACAGGACACATGCCATTCCTCTTCCTGTCACCACTAATCTCCTCCATATTATGAAATACATGCTTAATACAGTAGACTTAGCTAAAATGTTTGGAACAAGCAAAATTCTCAGGCAAAGTGATCATACTATAATAACTATTTGCTTCTAATGGCTGTAAAAGCCTTCCCCAAAATCAGGTTGTCAGCAGTGAAGATGAAACCAAGAAGAAGGGAAGAGGACTTACTAGTCTATGTCTCATTCTCCAGGGAGTAGACAAGTTTCTCAGCCACACTATTTGAGCACACATTTCTTTCACTGCACTTGATTATGAGAGGGTATGAGTATCACTGCATGAAATCTAGGCTAGGAGGACTGTGAGTGAAATCAGTTTTATTTCATATAACATCCCCCTACATTTCCATAAGATCTCACCTTGAGCTCTACTACACTAAATCTCCTATACCTGAAAGTGTTAAGACGAATCAGAAGGTTCCTAATCCTGGAACAGAACAGAGACCCAATCCATTAACCATCTAGTTCTCTCATTTTTGTTTCTCTAGTGTCTTAAATGGATACACTTACCTGCTAACTTTTCCCATACTCATCTTTATCTAAACCTGCAAGCTGCTAAACCTGTGTTTGAACTGAAATGGACTCTCTGAGCAGGGGAATCAGCTTGAAATATAGCACCTCTCTGAGTTCAGTTGTGTTGTCTCCCAGGTCTTCTACTTCCTTCTGCTAAAGAGATGGGACCCTGATTCTCCTCCCTGGTCTCACTTCAGCACCACTGCATTTGGCAACTGTTCCAGAAATTAGATGCCTAAGCATTTGCCATTTCTGTCTGTTGACAAGACAAATGGACCTACAAGAAGCCAGATTTCTATCCAGATGACTAAA